>OY735229.1:50307139-50502139 GCA_963457665.1 Thysanoteuthis rhombus
ATATATATATATATATATATATATATATAATGAAACAAAAGTGTGTGACATTATGATAACAACAAACACCGATTTAGATGAAAAAAATTAAAAACGAATAAGGTCAACACTTTTTCCCTGATCTTGATAATGGCCAGTAGTATGGTTGAAAGCGCTCAATCACATATTTTTTGAGAACACTTACGTTCAATATATTCAGCCGTGCTTTCCTTCCTATATATTTCTATTCCTATTTTAAAGTTGCTTATTTACTTATTCTAAATAATACGAATATATATATATATATATATATATATATATATATATATATATATATATATATATATATATATATATATATTCTCAGACACTCACTCACACATATGCTTACATATTGAGAGATACTTTTGTGAGTGTTAGTATGCGTATGTGTCTGTGTGCTTGTGTGTGTATGTGCATAAATGTTTATACATACTTGAAGATGACATAAAATACAATTCTGGATCCTGCAGGATCCAATTCCATTCCTATTTCTATTCGAACGGAACAATACTGCAGCCTCTTCATCGTAGATGTAACATATAGAAAAGGAAATAAGATACATTTTCGTAGATTGGCTTCATCGGTAAGAGAGCCATCCAACGATTACTTAGTCATGGTTTAAAATCACTTTATCATTTTATCAAATCATGTTAATTTTATGTATTGATTTGGTTTCATGTGATGGCAGAGATAACCAGTGGATAGTTTACTCCTCTAGATTAGGTGAGGATTGTTCTGTTCTTGTTAGGGGGTAAAACAAAGTCAACTCCTGCGTCCGATTCGTGTCGGGGTTTGGTAAAGAGGTATGAACATTAAAACTGAACGAAGTAAATGAACAAAGAAACGAGTAAAGAAAACAGGATATCAACATCGATCAAGAGTTGAATGTTTGATGACTTCCCGGAAAGAAAAAAATGAAAAATGTGATTATGTGTTTGAAAGTTGCATGTGACATGAAGCAAAAAGGAAAATAAACTCAGAGACAGAAAACGTGCCGTAAACGAAAATTTGAGTTACAAGCCTGGTTGCTGCGGGGTAAAATTCCTCTCCTACTTCTATTCCGAATGAAGATGCTTAATATTACTTTTTTTTTACTGTATTTATAAAAATGAAAAAAAATATTAAAACGATTTTTTAGAATGCACTTTTAGAATACACATGACCGGGCGAACAAACAGTGAAGAGCTCACTCCCCCCAGGAAGATGAAGATTGTTCTTATTCTTGTTGTGACGGTGGAAAAAAAAAAGACAACTTCAACATCTAACTTGATTAGGAGTTTCACAAAAAAAAAAATGAAGTACGTCAATTGAAATCAAAGATGGCTGCTCGACTTTTTTCTAAGCATACGATTGTCAAAGTCAGAAGACATTACGTCACAAAGTGTACATTCCAGACAGTAGCGTGAATAACGAGATTTGAAATGAAAGGAATGTAAATAGGTGAAATACGTACGAGAATTTGTGAGAGTTGGCTTATTTGCTGTTTTTTTTGTTTTTTTTTAGAATTAGTTCTTACAAGTGAAAAAATTCACGGATATATTAGAATTTCTATGAGGTCATATTTTTAGAAAAGAAAGTAATAGTTTTCTTAAAAAAACGCTCACATTCTTCATTACAGAGATAGATAGATGCATGTAAGAAATTATATTGATTTGGTTATTGGCTATAATGCAGATGAGATTATTTTGTTCTCCTCGAACAAATTTTGGGAAATATATTAACAATTTCACAACTACAACTACAACTACCATTGTAACACGATCATAGCTACCAAATCTGAAGTATCGAGGAAACTTGTTGTCACTTGATCCCAAGTGAAGGGTGCAAAAATTCAATTATAATAATAATAATAATAATAATAATAGCAAGAAGACGATGTTATGAGAACAGCAACAGCAACAATAGTAACAAATGAGCAACAACAACAATGAAAGCCCGGGTAGTGCCAGTCATAGTGGGCGCACTGGGAACTGTCCCAAAGACACTGAGTGTGAGACTGGAGAAGATCAGGATAAGGGGAAAGATTGACAAAAAAACTTAGTAACGTTGCGCCCCCCCGTACGTTCCATCAGCAAGAGAGAATACTAAAGGAGCTAAAGGCCGGTTGAGATCTGAGGTTACTCCGACTGAAACCAGTATCGACCAATCCATAATGGCATCCTTCCATACACCAAGGATTGGTTGTCACCCAGGACAACAAGGTCCACGCCCACACAGAGTAACCAGTCGGGGACCGATAAACATACTACTAGAGCCAACTCCTCGAGTAACTTGGATGGTCACTTGAACAGGGAAAATCCCAACCCAGACCCTTCAAACAGGGAAATGAAAAATAAAACGCAAAAATGGACTCAAGGAATATAAAGAAGAGATGCATGTGTTCTATCACTCGCTTGATTCTGTCATCAGGCATGAAATAGACGAATGGAAACCGATTACATTTGGGAAGAACAGGTGGTAGACAGTCCCTGAAACCAAGATGAAAGATACTAATGTAAAGTACAACCCAAAATTGTGCATCATTCCAACCTCGTTTTGAATTAAATTGTTGGTAACCGTCCGGCTATGGACTGTAAAGGATCAAGATTAAATAATGATCTGTGATAAGTGTTGACGATATAAAAGGAGGGCTTGAGACCTGAAGAGGCTTACAGTCATTCAGCCTTCAGCAATAACCACCAGGCAACTGGAATGAAACCCTACTCTACAGCATTACTGTGGAGATTGAAAAGGTCTGGAGACTTGAAGAGACTTGTACTCTCCAGCAGGGACCACCAGGCAACTGGTATGGGAAGGAAAATCATAAGGGAAGACCAGCAGCAGCAGAAGGAATCGAATTCATCATCATCATCATCATCATCATCATCATCATCATCATCATTCTTTTAACGTCCGACGTTGGACATAGACCTTCCCCAGGATTTGCCACACTTCACTATCATGGGCATCGCGGAGCCAGTACTTCCTGAACTTGTCTAGCTCGTCTCGCCATTTAATATTCTGACGGACTCGGTTCCGCAAGTGATCTCGGGAGATACATGTCGTGAGTCGTGATGTCCATCAGTTTTCTGCCATTCTTACAACATGGCCAGCCCACCGCCATTTGAGATTTTTAATGGATTATATGATATCCCTGTCTCTTGTCTTTTCTCGGATGTACTGTGCTGTCTTGTGGTCTCTCTATGTGAGGCCCAGCATTATTCTTTCATGTGCACGTTGCATGATTCTCAATTTACGGGTCTGTCTCCTGGTTAGGTTCCATGTTTCGGCTCCATAAGTGCCGGACAGCAAAAAGATCAGAGCATTGACCACACGGGATCGATCCGAATACTTGGGAGTTCTCGAACGTAATACTATAAAACAGGAAGAAATGAAATAAATAAATAAGAGGAGAATACCTTAGAAGAATTAGGAAACAATTAGAGACCAAATTAGGTGGCAGGAATCTGATAAAAGGAATGAACACGTGCGCTCTATCGGTAGTAAGATACTCAGGACCAATCCTTTGATGGATAAAAAAAGTAATGGACCAGCGAACAAGGAAGCTTAAGACGATGCACAAAGTCACACATCCCAGAGATGACACAGATATACTATACGTAAAGAGGGGAGAAGGCAGCAGAGGACTTACCAGCACAGAAGACTATATCCAAAAAGCCAGAACAGGATTAAAAAAGTACGTGTAAGCAAATAGTAAAAACATTATAAGAGCACAGGTGAGGGAGAGATGAGATGAGAGGAAGGCTGAAGACCTGAAGAGACTTGCTGTCACTCAACACCAAGCAGTAACCACCAGGCAACTGGTATGAAATTGCTGATAATAATAATAATAATAATATACCCTTAATGGCCTTCAGGAGGGACACAGTCGTCACACAGCTACTGTTGGCCAAAACTCGTATACCACTAGCGATATCCAGGGGAAGCGCAGTCCTCATGGGGCGACTGCTATAAAGAGAAAGAGATGGACAAGGGAAGAGAATAGACTAGTTATGTACTGTTACTATAAAAGCAAGCCTTCAGTGCGATCTTATAGGGAGCGTATGCTCCAAATATGGAGGGAAAAATCCGCTGTGGAAGTATCGAACCAACGCCTTGCTGACCAAGTAAAGCAAATTCAAAAGAAGAAATGGTTGTCTGAGACTGAACTACTAGAGATTCGCATTAATGTAGAGAGAGATTCAGGTGACACATCTGAAAAATGCCCCCCCAGCACAACTAGTACCAATAACAAAACTAGAATAATCCCCCATGAGACCCCCACAGTAAGCTACGCACCAGAGGGTGATGCCGAGGCACCAACGGAAGAAGAGAAAAGCAAAATACAAGCTTTGAAAGAGATCATGCGAGGAAAGAAAACAACACTCCCCTCCCTAAGGGACAAAGATAGAAAGAAAGTCGGAGAAGTGACCGAACAGGTCAACTGCCTCTTACAGCACATAGAAACAGACACCCTCCTAGAACTCAACAACCTAATTTATGCAGGGGCGAAAATGGTAGCACAAAGCTTCACAACACAAGATAGGAACCTGGGTACTAATAGGGAAGGGAAACCCAACTGGGAGAGAAGGTTACAAAGGCAGATCTCCCAACTACAGAGAGACGAAGTACTGCTTAGAAATACACCACACACAGACAGACCACGAGTAAGACTTTATAACAAATATAAGGTAGCGCAAAAAGGCATCGCAACTGTAGTTGAAGAGTTACACCAGAAAAGACTAGCTAAAGAGGCAAGACTAAAAAGATACAGACTAAGATCGGCCCAATACACACAAAACCGCACATTCCAAAACAATGAGAAAAAGTTTTACCAAGATTTAAATGGGGAAAGAAGGCAGGACATAAAACCAGATGCCACAGAGGCCAAGAACTATTGGAATAGCATATGGGGGCACCCAAAAAGACACAATGTAACACCGCAATGGTTAGGAAACATGAGAAAAGAACTAGAAAATATAGACAAGGGAGAACCAATAGTACTGAATGAAACCACATTGAAACATACTCTTAGGAAAGTAGCCAACTGGAAAGCACCGGGTCCCGACGGGATCCATGGGTATTGGTTCAAAAAGTTCACCACGTTACACGGCAGACTCACCCACCTACTCCAAAATTGTCTAAATGAAGGCAAAGCACCAGAATGGATGACTAAAGGCAGAACCACCCTCATCCAAAAAGACCTGGGGAAGGGGAACATAGCAAGCAACTATAGACCAATCACTTGCCTACCACTTATGTGGAAAATCCTGACCGGGCAAATAGCAGAGAGAATATACATGTCAATGGATAGAAGGGGGCTACTACCAGAAGAACAGAAAGGGTGTAGGATAGGAACCAAAGGGGCAAACGATTTACTCTACATAGACCAGATGATCTTAAAAGAAGTAAGGAAAAGGAGAAAGAATATCGCAATGGGATGGATAGATTACAAAAAGGCATACGATATGATTCCACATAGCTGGATACTCGAATGCCTTAGAATGTTCAAAATTAGCGAACCGGTGGTTAAATTTATTGGTAATTCAATGAAAGACTGGAAAGTAGATTTGACAGCCGCAGGGGACAAACTAGCCGAGGTAGGGATAAAAAGGGGAATCTTCCAAGGAGACTCGTTGTCCCCACTATTATTTGTTCTAACAATGATACCGCTTAACAGAATCCTGAGAAACAGCAAAGGATACCACTTCTCTAAAACAAAAGGAAAGGTCAACCACTTAATGTACATGGACGATATTAAATTGTTTGCAAAAAACAGGGGAGAGCTTGAGACTCTGTTCAACGAAGTAAGGGAATATAGTGAGGACATAGGAATGGAGTTTGGGATAGAAAAATGCGCAATCATGGTGATGCATAAAGGAAGGCTTTCAATGACTGAGGGAATTGAACTTCCGGACAACAGCAAGATTAGGGCATTAACTGCACAAGACCGATACAAGTACCTAGGTGTCCTTGAATGTGACACGATAAAACGGGAAGAGATGAAGGAGAAAATTAAGAGAGAATACCTCAGAAGGATAAGGAAAATATTAGAAACCAAATTAAATAGCAGAAATCTAATAAAAGGAATGAACACCTGGGCTGTGTCAGTAGTTAGGTATACAGGACCATTCCTAGGATGGACAAAGGAAGAGCTCCAATCAATGGATAGGCGAACAAGGAAACTTATGACGATGCATAAAGCATTACATCCTAGGGATGATACAGATAGGCTATACGTTAAGAGAAAAGAAGGTGGTAGGGGGCTCATCAGCATAGAAGATTGTGTCCAGAGAGCTAAAGTAGTCCTAGATAGATATGTGCAAACAAATAATGAAGAAATCATAAAGAGCGCGAGGGATAGTGCGACAAACAATAAAGTAGAAAACAATGGAACAGTACAGCAAACTAGAAAAGAAAAGTGGGAAGGGAAAAAATTGTACGGCGAGTTTAAAAGACAGATAAAAGATATAGCAGACGAGAAATCATGGACGTGGTTACGAAAGGGAAACCTTAAGAGAGAAACAGAATCGCTCATCATGGCAGCCCAAAACAAAAGCATAAGGACAAACTACATAAAAGCAAAAATCGATAGAACACAGACAAACAGCAAATGCCGCATGTGCGGTGAAAGAGATGAGACAGTAAACCACATAACTAGTGAATGTAGCCAACTCGCCCAGAAGGAGTATAAGCATAGACACGATAGAGTAGCAACGATGATACACTGGGAACTAAGTAAACAAATGGGATTCAACCATGGGGAAAAGTGGTATCAGCACAAGCCAGAGGCAGTTTTGGAGAATGACAACCACAAACTACTGTGGGACATTGACATCCAAACTGACCACCTCATCCAGGCAAGAAGGCCGGACTTAGTAATAGTAGACAAAAAAAGGAGGGCCTGCCAAATAGTAGACGTTGCTGTACCTGCAGACCATAGAGTAAAAAAGAAGGAGGGTGAGAAAAGGGAAAAATACCAGGACCTAGCAAGGGAGTTAAAGAAAATGTGGAACATGAAAACCAGGGTAGTACCGGTCATAGTGGGAGCACTAGGAACTGTCCCCAAAACACTGAGGGAGAGACTGGAGGAGATCGGGATTAGGGGGAGGATAGAGACCGTACAGACCACAGCACTGCTGGGCACTGGACGGATACTGAGGAAGGTGCTAGAGATATAAGGACTGCAACGAATCGTAGCTCTGTCATGATATGCGAAAGAGAGAGGAGACGTTAGCTGAGGACCTGAGGAGACTTATTGTCACTCAGCCTTCAGCGATAACCACTGGGCAACCGGTGTGAAACTGTAAATCGCAAATTTACTGCGATCTATGAGTACGAGGAGAGGAGGGCTGGAGACTTGAGGAGACTTGCTGTCACTCAAACTCCAGCGGTTACCACCAGGCAACTGGTGTGAGATTCCTAATAATAATAATAATAATAATAATAATAATAATAATAATAATAATGATGATGATGATGATGATGATGATGATAATGGGATTCACCCATACAGAAAAGTGGTATCAGCACGAACCGGAGGGAGCCCTGGAGAATGGCAATATATAATGAAAAACGTAGTTGTTTTATATTCGGAAGTCTGCGAAATCAAATTTTAAAAAAAAATGATTAAATTCGTAGTTTTCATTTTTTTTACAGAAAAATAAATACATGTGTAGTTTTAATTTGATCGAAGGTTTTTTAATCGAAACAAGGATATAAAACAACTATTTTTTACAATCAAAAGTTTAAGTGAAATTAATTTTTTCAATCAAGCAATTTAGGCGAAATGTCGTAACATATACGCGATGTGCTCAGAGTAAGGGCAAAACAAGGTATATGACGCTAAAGGGTTAAATGATATCCATTGTTTTCAAGAATCTAACATTAGCTGTATATAATTAGCTGTGCATTTAATTTTCCTCTCAACAGTTTGTTTCGGGCAAAAATTTCTCTGACGAAAATCATCAAAATGAGAAAAAGCAATTCAAAAATAAAATCTGTTAACGAAAACTTGATGTTTTATTCAATTGAGTTAAACCTAAAAACACATCAAAAATCGATAATAATTGGACAAAAGAATACGTTTTGTTTGAATTTCTTAGATGGGTATTATTATTATTATTATTATTATAATTATTATTATCATTATTATTATTATTATTATTATTATTATTATTATTATTATTATTATTATCATCATCATCATCAAACACAGATTTACTCTTGATGGTTATAGTCCCAAAGTTCCGGCCATTGTACCATCCAACTTTCTCCAGCAGAAATTTCGAACAGAACCCTTTACTCAACCCATTATGCATGACTGTTTTCATTCCTTTGTCCCTACCTGAGGATATTTCGTATCGGCTTATTTTTCTTGGTTAATGCCATTAAACCAATGTAAATGGCTTTTTTTGGACTACACAAGGATTGAACTCTAAACCACTAAACACTAAACCATGCATCCTGTATGACAGGTGTCACCAACGCAGGAGGGGGATGGGTGCCCTAAATCGGGAATTCAGGTAGTCCGAAGGGGGTAATGCTATTAAGTAATTACGTTTTAGGGTTAAGTGTGGTAAGAGTGATGTAAAATTCTTCTTATATTTATACATCGTAAAGCTCTCTGGTTATACGCAAATGAAATAATTATTTAGAATTTTTCTAGCAATTTACTTGAATGGAAGTGGTGGAAAACTAGTAATCTTACAGACAAAAATAGGGGATGCTCTTGAAAAGGTTGGGAAGCTGTACGACAATCTAGTGGTGGAAACTCGGACTCTTGAATCGAATGTCATTTGTCTGTCTCTTCAATTGAAACAAGATGAGGACAGCGTGAATCAGTGTATAATTAGGATTTACAGATATAAAAAGTAGAGAGGGGAAAATGAGAGAAGGAGAATGGGGTAGAGAAGGAGTGACAGGGGTGTGTGTGAGAGAGAGAGAGAGAGGGGTTGGAAGAGAGAAGAGGGAAGATAAGAAAAAAATGAACAAAATTCTTTGACTGAATTAATGGGAGATGAAGAAATTCGGTTAAACATGTCGTTAGCATCGGTGAAAGGAGAGGAGATCAAACTAAAATTGGAACCAGGTCTGGTTAGTGGCCTAATAGAAACAATCATGCAACCGACCTCTTTCGGTAGCATGCCGTATTGGGATTGATCATTTAAAAAATTGGAAAAAGTGGTGATCAATGAATAAGTCACTTTTCTCTCTGTTTGTTTGGCACTAGAAGTGTGATTTCTCAACAAAAAGACAAAAACAAGCGTGAGTGCAGACACAAACTAAGGGACTAATTTAGCATAAACTTACATTGTGAATTGTATTTCCCTCTTGAAATCCATTTTGGGTAAAAAAATAAAAAAATGTTTTTTTTCCAGGCATAATAGGGAATAAATCTTTAATTCTTAGCCCTCTAGCTCCATAGGTGCGGCATGTATATGCGTCCATTGGTGCATCTGTACCTGTGACACATACGCACACACACATACACACAAACATACATACATACGTAGCCAGGCAGGCAGCCGGCCAGGCAGACAGCCGGCCAGGCAGACCCACTTGAATAATGGAGAAATCTATGTTGATACTTTTGGTTGATGATTTCTGCAAACTAAGACCAAAACCAAAATCAAAGCCCGGATGATAGATTGTAAAAAGATTTTTTTTTTAAAGAAACATTGACTGTTTAGTATAGAGGGAGGTAATGGTTTACGGTAAGGGTGTGATTGGGGAGAAATCTCAAAGTAGAGTCTCACACAAATAGATAAATAATTAATAAGCTCAACGGAATCAGAGATGGACAAATTTTGAATGCAATGGTTTATATAAATAATCATGGGAAGACGATAGACCGATAGATAGATAGATTGATAGATAGATAGATAGATATGAAGAGACAAGTACATGGCTAGATCAATCGATATATAGATAGTGGATTGGCTGCAATACACCCCGAATTTCAGGTTTTATCAATGTCTGAATATTCTGACTACTGGATAGGGCAAATTTCACGAAGCAAAGTCGGTCAACTTCAGAAAACAACGATGGAAGCTTAACTTTCAAGTGGATTTGATCATTAACTAATAAAATAAGTGAACGCGTCACTGTTTCAGCCAATGAACACCTCCTAAACAACGATAGGCAAATAGACAGATGTGAATAGACTAAGATAGAACGACAAAATTGAACAGACTGGTAGAGATAAATAAGAACAATCATAGATAGATAAATAGATAAGGAATGGAACTCTCCAGTCGAAGAAGACTAAGAAATTCAGTCGAATATGCCAAAATGATTTTGTGATTCTTATCACACAGCAAATAGCAAAACGTTGATTAATGCCTTTTATTTACAAGAGTCCATCTATTAGCTCTAATCTCCAATGGTTCATACAACTGTTCGGGGAACAGACAGGAAAACGAAGGATATGAATAGGCTGACATTGACAGATAGATAGATATGAACAGATTGAGATAGATAGATAGATAGATAGATAGATGGATATAATTGAGATACATGAATATATAGATACTGAACATCCAAATAGATAGATCAATTGATAGATAGATATGTAAAGGTTGAAAATGATAGTTAGATATGGACAGCTTTATATATATATATATATATATATATATATATATATATATATATATATATATATATATATAAATAAATAAATACACTGAGATGGATAGATATGAGCACAACGAGGAAGATAGATAGATAAATGTCGCTTTTGATACAAGCCCATCTATTGACTTTAATCTGCATATCCTCTGTCCAATTGACCAAACAAGCTTTGATCTCATCCAATTAGAAACCAGTTTCAATGTCTGAAATATTGCTCGAGTTTTGGTTTCTGGCCGGACCACCGGTGACATCTGTAAATGTTAAGTGACAGATTTTCGTTCCGGGTAATTTCGAACTAAGGCTTAGGCGGCAAAGAGCGGGTCACCCAGGTCATTTTTGTAGCAACGAAAAAAGGTCAACTGAACTGTACTTCGATTGCCATGTCTTTGACGATGTTATGAATACGTTTTGATGAAAGCAGTTCGAATAATTGCTTCAAAAGATACTACTACTACTACTACTACTACTACTACTACTAATAATAATAATAATAATAATGATAATAATAATCCTTTATATTATTCTGCTTTTCCGTACGTGCGACCATGGTGCATTCCGGTTGTTGTTCCTATGTGATGCATTTCTCGGTAGTACTTCATCTCTCTGGAGTTGTGAGATCTGTCTTTCTAATCTCGTTTTCCAGTTGGATTTTCCGTCCTATCATTATTTTGAGGTTTTTCTTGTGTTGTAAAGAGCTTGTGTAAGACTATGGGACGGATACAAGATAACACAAAATGGTATCCCCGCGGCAGTGGAAGAGATACATCAGAGGAGACAAGCCAAAGAGGCAAGGCTGAAGAGATACAGGCAAAGGACTGCGTAATGCACACAGAACCGCACATTCCAAAACAACGAGAGAAAGTTTTTCCAGGATCTGTACGGAGAAAGAAGACATAACATGTAGCCGGATGCCATAGAGACAAAGAATTTCTGGAACAGCATATAGAGACACCCGAAAAGACACAAGAAAGTCTTGGAATGCTTAGAGAGCATGAAAAGAGAACTTAAAGAAGTAGACAATGGAGAACCAATAATATTGAATGAAATCACATCGAAATAGGCAATCAAAAAACAGTTAACTGGAGAGCACTAAGACCTGATGGGATCCACTGATGTTAGTTTGAGAAAATCACCATACTACATGACAGGCTCACCCACTAACTTTAAAGTTTCTTAAATGAAAGCAACGTCCCACAATGGATGACCAGAGGAAGGACCAACCTCATCCAAAAGGACACTGAAAAAGGGGGACCAGACAAGCAATAACAGACCAATCATGTGCTTATCACTAATGTGGAAAGTCCTGACCGGACAAATAGCAGAGAGAATATATCCATGAAAAGAAGAGGACTTTGACCAGAAAAAAAACAAAGGGATGTGGGAGAGGAACCAGGTGGCGGGAATGACTTGCTCTACATCGACAATATGATCTTAAAGAAGTAAGAAAAAGGAAGAACATTACAATGGGGTGGATAGCCTATAAAAAGGCATACAACATGATGTCACACAACTGGATATTCAAATACCCCAGAAAGTTTAAGATCAATGAACCAGTGGTGAGATTCATTGCCAATCTATGAAAAACTGAAGAGTAGACTTGACAACCATAAGGGTAATATCTGTCTCCATTATTATTCCTTCTAACGATGATATCAATCAACAGAATCCTGAAAAAACTGTAAAGGATGCCAATTCTCAAAAGCAAGGGGGAAACTCGACCACCTAACGTACATGGACGGCATAGAACTCTTTAAAAAGAACAAGCAAGAGCTTGAAACGTTGTTCTGCAAAGTGAAGGAATACAGCGATGACATTGGGATTAAGTTTGAAATAGAAAATTGTGCAATAATGGTAATGCACAAAAGAAGGCTGGCAGCTGCAGAATGAATCGTACTCCCGGGTAGTAAAAAGATTAGAGCAATGACCACACAGGACCGATACAAATACCTGGGAGTTCTCAAACGTGACACGACAAAACAGGAAGAAATGAAGGAGAAAATAAGAAGAGAATACCCTAAGAGGGCGAGAAAATATTAGAGACCAAACTAAACAGCAGGAACCTTATAGAAGGAATGAATACACGGGCTGTATCAGTGGTGAAATACACAGGCACAATCCTTGGATGAACAGAGGAAGAACTCCAGTCAACGGACCGGTGAACAACAAAGCTTATGACAATGCACAAAGCCTTACACCAAGAGATGACACGGATAGACTATATGTGAAGAGAAAGGAAGGCAGCAGAGGGATCATCAGCATAGAGGACTGTGTCCAGAGGGCCAAACCAGGTCCAGAAAAGTGTGTGCAAACAAACAGTGAAGATATTATACAGAGTGCCTGAAGCAGCGCAATGAATAACAAAAAAGTAGAAAACAGTTGAGCAGCCCAGCAAACAAGGAAAGAAAAATTGGACCAGAAGATACTATATGGAGAATTCAAAAGACAGATACAGAATTGCTCATCATGGCAGTCCAAAACAAATGCATCAGGACAAACTGTTTCATAGCAAAAACTGACAGAACATTAACAAACAGTAAATGTCGCTTACACAGAGAAAGGGATGAGACCGTAAACAATACAACCAGTGAATATAGTCACAGAGTAAAAGCAGACATGATAGAGTAGCAACAGTGAGACATTGGGAACTGAACAGGCGAATGGGATTCAACGACGGGGAAAAGTGGTGCCAGTAACAACTGGAGACCGCTCTGGAGAATGGAAATCACAAATTACTCAGGGACTTTAACATTCAAACTGAACACCCTATCCAAATGAGAGGACCGAACCTGGTAATCGTGGACAAGAAGATGAGTACCTGCCAAGTAATAGATGTGGTCGTGCCTGCAGACCACAGAGTAAACAGGAAAAAGCGCGAAAAGATGGGAAAATACCAGGCCCTGGCAAGGGAGCTGGAGATGGTGAGGAAGATGAAAGTCAGAATACTACCAGTAATAGTAGGTACACTCAGAATCATACCAAAGGTAATGAAAGAAAGATTGGAAGAATTGGGGATAAAAGGAGTAATTGAGACTATACAGACCACAACACTGCTGAGGACTGCAAGAATGGGGAGTGTACAAGAAATTTGGGATCAACGATCCAGGCTCTTAGCAGTAAGATGAGGAGGGAAAAAACAAACCACAAATGGTGGTGGAAGTACAAACCACAGCGTTGCTTTGATAGGCAAGGGAGATATAAGAGAAGGGCTGAAGACCTGAGGAAACTTATTGTGATAACCACTGGGCAAGCAACTGATTTGTGAACCATACCACTGCTGTAAACTGTGTGAGTGCGGAGAGCTCGAGATCTGACGAGATTTGCTGTCACTCAGTCTCCAGCTCTGACCACCGGGCAACTGGTGTGAAAATGCATAATATATTAGTTTCATTCATCTTTGCTTGTCATTATTGTTAATATAGATACATTCCATAGATAATAAGTTACTTTGAGGTAATTATATACTTTAATTTTAAGAATATATGAGAGACTAATGATATCTTAGCGATCAACACCCATGGAATTTCCACGACTCCGGCAACTAATTAATGGCTTTCATCTCTCAAGAGCGAAAATGGATAGAGTTATCTGCTTTTTCTTTGGCATAACTCTATGCGAGTTCATATTGCATCTGTACTCAACCACTTTTCCTCATAGCATTCCAGTGCCTTTAAAACAAATAATTTGAAACATGAAAAGTAGAGAAGAATTCAACACTCTCTATCTAAGAAATGTCAAGGGATGAAGGAATCATTTTGGACATTTGATTCAACTTGATTTTTCATTTATTTATGTATACTTTATTCTGTTGGAATATAACTTGATGGACACTTTTGTTAAATCATAACAGGGTTACTAAAACGATGAAGGTGAAGCAACTTTCAGCCCACCCTGTATTTTCCTGGTCGTTTAAGATTGGATCCTTTGTACAGATTATCAATGCCGACTTTTCCTTTCCAGATTAAAAGAAAGATTAATTAATTACAGAGTTTCTTTTTTCACCTTGATTTCACCAAAATTCTTTTTTTGAATTGACGCAATTTGGTCGAGAAACAAAAGCCAACGAAATGTCAATTCTGAACAGAACGTTTCTTTTTATAGAGGAAAAAAAACGCTGATAACAAACAGAATTATTTGCCAATAAACATTAAATACCTTGACATCATTATTTGTATTTACGAGCATAGTACCCGTCAAAAGTGATAGCATCATTCATGTTATACATGAGGGAATTATGGGTTGTTGCAACACACCATTCTGACCCCCAACAACCCCCATTTGACTTTGTGCACTTCTACATACTAGATTTAAACGAAAGTGGTAGGAAACTGTAATCAACAGGAGTCGTTCGTTCTACGCCTCCTGTTTGCTTGGTCGTTTGCTAACTTGAAACTTAATTTCATCCAATATTTAGACAGTGCAAGGTTGGTCTAATGCATATGTTTCTTGTCTACTTACCTCTGGGTTGGACGTTCGAATCAAGGCAACGTTTTGTTAACTTTATGTGTTTGCTTTAGCATGACAGAAACCAAAAGTATCTTACAATGGTTGCCAGACATCAAAACATGACTCTCCGCCACAGTGACCATGATATTACCATTTGACCAGAATTTTTATACACCCATAAAATTATTCTGGGCGTGGGCGACTCAAGATAAATGTCCTCCCCGAGTGATAATACCTTGGTAAAGTGAATTCTCTTATGAGAAATCCATACACTTTTGTAGTTCCTTACATTCAGCTGTAGTCATTCAACATATCTTGTTTGTTTTTCTGTCAAGAACCACAAGAACCGTCAGTAAACTTAGGGGAGTAATCTCTTCATTGTTTATTTATCACGCTAAGTTAAAATATTATCTTAATATACAAAATTAACAATTCCCTAGCATGATTTTAAACAGATTTTATTGACAGATCTTATGCACCAACAAAATTATTTATCATACACATGAGGAAAGTTGCAATGATCATCTTCAATTGGAATATAAGTAAGATTGGAATTTGACCCTGAAACAGCCAGGCATGTTCATTTACTCTTTCTTTTCCCTTCCTTTCTTCCTTTTTTCACCTTCTTTTTTTTTCTTTATCCCACCCTCCTTCTTCTCTCCTTCCTCCTTTCCCCCTTCTTGATATTTACGAATCTAGATTAGTTCCGTACATGATAAGATATAGACGAATGGTCCGATTAAGGAAGGTGTCTTTTTCAATTTCTTCTTCTTCTCTCCTTTGTCTTAATTTTTCTCATCTTCACCTTTCTCTTTCTTTTCCTTAATTTTTCATTCCTTCTTTTCGCCTTTCTCCTTCTTTTTCCCTTTTTTTAAATTCCCTCTTCTTTTCCTTTCGACCTCTCTCCCATGTGTCTTTCTCCATCACATCGTCTTTCCCCCGTTCTTCTCTTTCTCCCTTTTCTTCTTTATGCCTCTCGTCTTCACTTTTCCTTCAACTCACCTTTCTTTTTCTTATTGTTTTTCTTCTTCTCCCTCAATTCATTCTCTCCTTTTTCTTCTTCTTCTTCTTCTTCTTCTTCTTCTTCTTCTTCTTCTTCTTCTTCTTCTTCTTCTTCTCTTTGTCTTTCTCGTTCTTTCTGATTTTCTTTTTCTCTTTCTCTATCAAAATATAACATCCCCGCTGCTGCAATCATCACTAGACCTGCATTAACTGTATTTTTACTGCTGCTACAACAGATTGACGCACCCTCTGTTGAACCCTTCATATGGTGCGAAATTGCGGGCATAGATCTGAATATTGGCTAGAAGTGACCAAGAAATGATCACTGGTGATCTCGAATGACCTCTGAGGTCAATCAGACATGGTCTATGTTGTAAGATGACTTTCTCTGGGTCTACATGTAGAATTCTGGTTGATAGGTCTCCGTGATTCAGTGGAGAAGAGAAGCAAAAAGGCACGTATATATATGTATATATATATATATATATATATATATATATATATATATATATATATATGCTCAATTATTTAGAAATAATTTTGATAGGCTTAAATAATTCAGTTTCAACTTAATCATTTTATCAAATTAAGATTGCTCAATGTATTATGATACAATACAGAGACATATTTACTCAAGATGATACACATATCGGGCGTTTTGTCTCCCGAGTCCCAAGAAACAAAAGAGCTCATATATATATATATATATATATATATATATATATATATATATATATATAACAACCAATAGACCAATAAACCAGAACAGTAAACTTTCAGTCGATCCAGTTCAACCTGCAAGAACAGAAAAATCCAACTAGTAATAAAAAGAAGTGTATACAATCAATGCATCCCACTGATAGTCACCTATTGAGCTGAAACATGGAACCTAATTAAAAAAAGCACGATATATTATAGAAAAAACAGTACAAGATATAGACCAATTGAAAACCCAAATGGCAAAGGGCTGGTCTTGATGCAAAAATTAGAGACAAATCTGGAAACCACGACTCACAACGTAGATCCCTAGAGATTCCATACACAACCATGGCCAACAAAATAGAATAAGATGTCGTGACGAACTAAAAAAGTTCAGGAAGTATTTGCTTCGTGAGGCATATGATGAAGAGATCTGGCAAATTTTGGGGAAGGTCCATGTCTAATGATGGACGTTAAAAGGTAGCCACTGCTGATATATATATATATATATATATATATGAATGACTTGCATGCTGTAGTCAATCGAGGTAGTGCGATTAAACACCGCAAATAATGTTGTATTTATAGACGATGTGCTCAATATTGAAAAAAAAAATGAATTAGAGTAGATTATAGACTGATGGGAACCAACGACAAATTAGTTTCACAATTTTTTTTTATCCCTGAGTGGAAAAGTCATTGAATTACTCATTAGGTTTTTATACCCTCGTACGTACATGTTTGTTGTCTTGATGTGGAAATTCTGACTTAGTATTGAAGATAGACAATATGGAATTGAAAAGGTTAGGACCAAATCAGTTCTTACGTCTCAGAATTTCATTGGTAGGATGAGTGCCTAATGCATTTCGTTGCGTCACAAACTCATTCACAGGCTGCACGATTTCAAAAACAAAAACAGAAAGGCTTGTTAAAAAGAACCCAGATGTCGGCAGGGAAAAAGACGGGACAGAGAAGGAAAGAGGCGTGGTTGTTCTTCTGATGTTCGATAACGTAATGATTTTTAAGACCTACCTCTAATTTGTCGGGGTAAATTTCAGAGAGGAGCACCTCAACCCTTTTTCTATAATAAGAGTGCAAGTAATATAATTTCTAAAGGTTTGTATATATTTTTGAGGTAGTGTAATATATATATATATATATATATATATATATATATATATGTATATATATATATATATATATATATATATATATATATATATGTGTGTGTGTGTGTGTGTGTGTGTGAGTTCAAGTATGCTACTAACATAATTATTCACGTGATTATTCACACAAATTCATCTGTTTATATGTAACAATCTATCCGTATATATTTATGTACGTACGTATGTATCTATCTCAGTCCGTTCTCTTTCTCTCTCTTTCTGTCTCTCTGTCTCAGTTTATTTGTCTGTCTGTCTGTCTATCTATCTGTCTGTCTCTCTCTCGCTCGATGAAATTCAAGCCTACTTTTGTTGTGATTGTTGGTGGTACGGACTGTCATGTTGACTGCCTGCGTTGATGAAGGAATTAAAATCTAATCGTTACATTAAGAATAAGTTCCCTGAAAAATATGAATCAAAGAATGAATGAAAAATATCGAGAAGAAAGTAAAACTATGGGAAAAAGAGAAATATAGAAACAGAGGAAAGAAAGACATAACGAAAGAATGAATGAATTTACGAAGGAAGGAAGGAAGGTAGGGGGGAAGGAGATGTGGAATGAACGAAGGAACAAATGAAGAAATGAAGAAATTTAGGAAGGGATATCATACAGAAAAAAAGAATGAAGGAAGAAAGGAAGGAGAAAAAAACAGGAATAAGAAACCATAGTGACCAGAATGAAGAGAGGAAAAAAAAACACAAATTAGAAAGCACTCAGAGAGAGCATTTCTCTCCCAGTGTCGTACAAAAACTAAAGACAATGATAAATCAGTTCATTTATAGCTACGATGCAAGCGAGGTAACTGTTGAATTCCTGGATCTGTGTTACAGTATAAGGGTTGATGGGGACTCTTTAATTGAATATCAAGAAGTGATAAATATAGTCAGTAAGTTAAGTGGCGTGAGAAACGAAAGAAAGTAGGAAGAAAAGGAAAAAAAAGAAAAGGGTAAATTAACATTTAGTTCCGGTATCAGGTAAAAGAAGAGGCTAAGGTAATTTAGTAAAATAGTTAACGGTAGAAAAAGGAGACTTGTCTATAAATAGGGGACGGAAGGTTGGCTATCAGAGTAGCAGATGAGAGTAGCAGACCAGACGATAGTAGACCAGAAATAGGGTCAGACGGTCTACGGGCTGCTGGCTCCTGGCCGCTGGCAATAGACGACAGATTATTACCTCCCTCCCTCTCTCTCTCTCTCTCTCTCTTTCAAACGCTGACTATCGATATATTTTCGGTCGACCAAAGAAGAAAAAAAAGTTCGATTTTAAATCCTGACACACGTTTCTGCCCCTGCTGCGGCTGCGCTGCAAAGAAACGCATTATCCTTCGTAGCCGCTCAAAATATCTAATTATTTCACCCATAACCCATTGGAATTCATCGTGCATTTTCGGAGATATTGAGCCAGCAGAAATATAGCTGTGATGCAAGGGTGGGGGGTGGGGTTACTATGACAGATATCCCGGATCCACTCCAAAATTTGATTAATATTTTCTTCGCTCTTGGCCCATCCTTCAAGAAAATGTCCTGAAAATTCGTTGATGACTTTTGAAGATACTGTGTAGACAGACAGACAAACACAGATGAATATATATACCTCTCCAAATTTGTTAATTGATTAATTACATATCAATTATAGTTAATCAATTAGCTAATAATGTTTTAATAAGTTATTTTTTCAAATTAAGGATTTGGTGTCGTGAAACAGAATACGAGAGAAATTAGCGTCTGTAATTGCATCGGGTGTTGAGAATTCAACTGTAAAAAAATTCTCGAGATTGATATGAAAAACAGGTCTTGTTAGTCTCAAAATAGAAACCGTCATGCAATCAATATCTTTTGGCAAAATGCTGTGTTGAGTGTGATCAATTAAAAAATGCAAAAAGGGGTGATCAATAAATAATTTACTTCTCTTGCATTTTGTTGGGTAGTGATCACTTCGAATTTAAAAAAAAATCAAGCTAGCATGATGCATGACACAAACAAGGTTACTAATTTAGCGTAAACTTAAATTTTAATTTGGAATCCAAGTAGAAAGCTGTTTCAGATGATTTTTAAAAAAAAGTTTTTTTTTCTTGGCATTGAAGAATTAATGTTAAAAATTTCAGCCCTCAAACCCATTGGCTCGATCATGTAACCCATACATAACCAGGCAGCTAACCAACTAGCCAGCCAGATTCACTTTAAAACTGAAGGAACCAGTTTGGTTGATGGTCTCTAACGAGCAATTTCCTCTGTTTTAAAGTTGATTGTGTGTAGTTAAATAAGTCTAGCTGAGTTGATCAGATGTACGTCCTCAAGTCTCCCCAATACGTTTTCGATAAAAAAAATTGCTGAAAAAGTAAAATAGATGTTGATTAAGCACTAAAAGTATAAATAGCTATAATCATTGACTTTTTCTTTGAGTAAAGCAAGTCTGGTACAAGGATGCATTATGGGAGCCATGAGTGTGAACTGAAATAACTAATTACCGCACGGGCATCGATGGTGTAAATGCACACATTTCCTGATTAAGTTCAAGTATAATGAAAAGGTGAGGTAGCAAATAGGACGGAAAACCGAATCGGTGTACCAAGATTGGGTTTTGGCGTTCACTTTGGACAGATCCTTGGAAAAGGCAATAGCCTTGTGAGGCAATCCATCTTGGAAAGTTAGCTTCCAACTCCACCCACTGGATACACTACACTGAAATTGCAATGCTGTAATATGCTCCATATTCTACAGGAATGAAATCGAAAAAAAAAAAAACTGATCAGGAGGCTAAATTTTTAGAATATAAGAACCCATGGATTGCACCAATAATTGAGTTGACTTTGCACATGTCATAGGGAAAGGCATGAATCCACCCAACCCCACAGCTATAGGTAAATAAAGGAACAGTTGGAGTACTTCAGTCTCGTGAGGCAGTCCATCTTGGGCATCGGGCTCGCAACTCCATCCATTGAAACCTACGCGACTCAAACTGCATTGCAACCGTATGTTCCTCAAGGAATTTACAAGAATAAGATAAAAAATAAAACCTGGACTACCTTACAGGGTTAAATTGCTTACAACTACCCTGCTATCTAGAGGAGTGCTTTCATGTCTTTATCCAGAGTATCAGTATGGTGTGAACGCAAACTGTTTGAAGCTGGTTCTCAGATTCCATTGCAGTGTTAACCGTTTGGCCATCTGCACCTCATGACCCACCAAATGTTTGATTGATTTGATGGGATCATAGGATTTTTATCTGTTTGGGGTTCACGTGGGTCCATCTTCGTGACTATTTACAATATTACAGCTATTTTTTGATGTGGATCATAGAGGCCATAACGAAACACATTGACAAATGGCCATTTGGATCCAAACGATTTAGAAAATATTCCCTGTGCAGAGTTTCGTCTGACACAAAGCCAAATGGAATGGAAGGACATTGTGCCAACCTCTCGAGTTCGAAGGGTCGGCCTGCCTTAAAAATCAAAATTCAACAACATAGTTTTGGAAGAACTTGAACTTCGAACATAGACGCACGGACAAATACAGAACTACTTCAGCCACCAAGCAGTCCACAGACTCACAGTTCTTACCACATTTATGAATGTATGGTTTCTTTTTATGCGTGGGATTTGTGACAGGGTTTTTTGTGTTCTTCTTAGAGTGCTTAATTTTGTTGGTCCATGAACAGGGATTACTATGTTTAAATCAAATATTTCCTTATCTCTTCCCCCACCCTCTCTCTCTCTCTTTATATATATATATATATATATATATATATATATATATATATATATATCAACATTTGACACGTTTGATATGAAACCATATTTCAATCAGGGAGAAAGATTACAGGAACACACGAGTCAAAATTATTGCCAATCCCTTAAAAAAATTAAAACTTAATCTCCCCTTAAACGTAATCCCGTTGAATATCAAATTATTTGAAACCCAAGAACCAATCCTTCGTGTGACAGCTGTGAGTTTTCCCTAAAGAGACGCCCATCCTAAATTAGATTCAATTAGCTTTTAAATAGACCAGTTTGGAGGTTTCAGTGAGCTAACGGTTAACGTCATGGATAATGGTACCGGTAAACCGAGTTCAAACACCGGCCAAGTATGTTAACTTTACAATAATTACCTTAGTAATTAGGTATGAATCAATCTTTTCTTTCCAACTGGTTGTAAAATAACTGGACTGACTGGGTTCCTATAGCTCTGGGAGACAAGGATTCGCGTCGCTGGATTCCGTGAGGCAGTTCGATGTTTGTTTCACCCTGATTCTAATGAATCGTGCATGAACACAGGTGCCAAGCTATATTGGCCCCTTGACACCCCCCTTTCATAATATTGGTGCACAAAGAGGGGGCACTGTCTTCCATAGGGCCTTCCTCAAATATGCATCTGGAATTCTCTCGGGGCGATTGTAAGGGGACAAACTTTTCGCCTCACTCGATCCTTATGTTTCCACGTCACTCTTCAAAAGCAAAAGGAAATCTCTACTTGATGCTTAATTCAAACTCACGTTCAAGAGAAAACTCTCTGTGGCACTGAGGGCTGTTTACCTTGAAATTAGCATAAGGAATTCAGACCTCGATTTAAAAAAAAAACATGCAATTAGTGAACAAGGCAGCCAGCAAGTGAATAGATAGATAAATAAATAGATGGATAAGAACAGACAGAGATAGATAGATACATAGATAGTTATGCTTAGCTCGTGGTAAAAGGACTAATTGGAGAATGGGTACAAGAAGATTGTGTTGCGCGAGCCTACCAAGCAGAAATTAGCTTTCAATATCTCTAATCCACGTATTGAGAACGCCTACTACAGGAAGCTGAAGCAAAATTGCAACTGCCTCAGCCTCTGAGATAAAGATATACTTAAAAGATATATAAATAGATTGACATAGATATGAAGACAGTGAAATCGATCGACCCAGAGATGGAAAGGTAGATAAATTCACAAACACTTACAGAAGAAATAGACTGTACTTTACGCTGCTCACTAGCGTCACAATAGCCGACACGTGCGCCACCTGTTGATGAAACTATTTAAAGAATTCTATCGACTTTTCTCATCAATCGGCGTCTTCGTGTCGCTGATTTCAAAACACACAGATTCGGTTGCAGGTCAGGTTTTTCTTGCTGACTAAGAGATATGATGGAATCTAACAAAAACAGCCCCCAGAAGAAGTGATGGCTGCCGGTCGATTATTTGATGCCTTCCACTAATGATTTATGGCAATGAGTTAATATTTAAGCTGTATTGAATAGTTGGTTACTCAAATTATACAGTCAAAAGACACGTACGTCCAAACACGTAAACATGGCAGCCGATTGATTATTTGATGCCATCGACTGGGGATTTATGGCAGCGAGCTACGTTTGATGTATCATCATCATCATCATCATCATCAGTAGCAGTAGCAGCAGCAGAAGCAATATACACCTTCCTCAAGATTCATCAGACTTCTCTATCTTATGCAACGATGAACCAATACTTTCCTAACATGCCCAGTTCGCCATACCGTCTTCTTATTTGCCAATGTTTCACGCATAATTTTCTTTGTGAATCGTGATGTCGAGCGGTCGTCTGATATTCTTGCAACAGGACCAGTCCATTGCCATTTGAGTTTTCTAATAGTTTCTTTGATATCTCTTATGCTATTTTTCTCTGATGTACTGTGCTGTCTTCGGATCACCCATATGGTGTTGCACATGATTCTCTCCCGTGTACGTTGCATGTTTCTCAATTCGAAGGTCAAGCTTTTTTTTGCTAGGTTCCATATTTTAGTTCTATAGGCAACTATCGGGAGGAAAGATTTGGTTGGAGAACCTTTTGAAAGGTACCAATTTGTCCCCAAAACTAAATCATAAGACAACTGAGTTTGTTCCACACAAGGTATCCCACTGCTGTCTTGCACAAGAACTGAGGCAGTTGCATATTTTTCGCTGGGTAGTGGTTATTTTATGAGGCCAGGTTAAAACTGGAATTTCAACAGCCGACTTCCAAGTTAGGCAGGCTTTTCTCCCTTTGACAAAATACAGTCTACATGATGAAACAAAAGTTGCGAGGGGATTTGAAACATTCATATCTTTATGGTTTCAATGATTTTTCAAAATCGTTTTAATGAATGATATATATAAACAAGAATATTTAATTAACCTGTATATGGAAGATCATTTCTTTCAAACGCCCGCCATTTTCAACTTCATACATACTTGCTCCATCAACACCATTCTGATTAGAGAATATCTGCTCCAATGTATACGTACATAATCTTCATTTCGGACTGAACGCAGTCTCCCTGTTCGTGGGCAATCATTCTCGAAAACACACAAACAAACGACAAATCATCGACTCAGATGGCGGCGTCCGTGTGTTCAAATTGCGAGAATATGCTCCTTGGTTTAACATTAAAGGCATTCAAAGTGAAAGTCTGTAATTTTAGTTTTTTGCCCTGTTAAGTATTTTTCCATGATAAATTCCAAAGGACTCATTCATATATTTGAGAAGAAGGAAAGCAAGAAATATGGAAATAGAAAAAGATGTGATTGTTTTATATCTCTTCGCGTTAAGTGTAACCTTGTACCAACCTTGTATTGTGCTAATCTAAATTAACTAGTTCTCCCCCCCCCTCTCTCTCTCTCTATATATATATATATATAAGCACATAGAAAATAGATGATCTGATAAATTGCCCCTATTGGCATTATATAGGTTGATATTTCAGTTTGGTATACAATATTTGATGTGAGACATTTGTTCTGCAAAAGGCATCCGTTTCTGTATGTACAAGTGCAATCTGGTTTATTTATGTTTTTCCATTAGTATTATACCTAATTACTTTACAGTTGTGTTGTGTTATGAACTTTTGAAAATTATCCGTATAACAATAGCTAATTTTTAGTTTGTTCTTTTAAAATATTCTACTCAGTGGGATGCTAAGGGGGAAGTGTTTTTCTATAAATTGTAGGAATATTTTCTCTGTGTTGGTTTTTACGTTTTTTACTAGTTGAATGGCAGTGTACACCTGATGATTTTCCTAAGGCTACTTTTTTTGTTGTTGCTATGTTTTAATCGATAAGATTTTACTTTTTCATTATATTTAAAGTCAGTTTCGGTAAAACCGCTGTCCTTTAAGGTTTTTGTATATTTCTAACATCGTCGAATTCGTTTGGTTTGAAGAGTTGCATATCAGCCTGGTTTCTATTTAATGATTTTGATTGGATGGTTAGATCTTAATTCATGTAATTACAGAATTTCCTTTATATGGTTTATAGGTATTATCATTCAGGTTAAAAGTAACATCTCAAAATGTAGAATTTTTACACTGGCCTTGATTTCATCTTTAAAATTTGATATTTTCATTTCTTTTATGATGTATTTCTTTTTCTCGCATTTTTGTGCGTTGTCATTTTCTACAATTAGTAGGACATCATCCAGGTAAAGTCCAATATTTTTTGAGTCTAGTTTTCTTGTGAGTTTATACAAAATATACAGACCAATCAGATCCGACATATTTATTTCATCATATATATATATATATATATATACTTATAGATAAAAATGAATTTCGACCACGAAGTCCCCAAAATGCCATAAGAATAAACAAGGAAGATAAAGAAGAGGTCAAAGAATACGTTTACAAAGGTCAGGTCACCAAGGTCAAGTGGTAAAGTCAAAAAGAGAGCATAAAAGTGAAATAAAACGATGTATAACGATTGGCTAGAAAGCATTCGATATGAATAGAGATCTATTGAAAAGCATCTTGATAATATGCTTGAAACGTAAAGTATACAATCAATGCATAATACCAGCGATGTTAGAAAAGGATGAACATGGCTCGTCGGACAGACCAAGGTGAAGGATATCATACAAATAATTAGGCAACAAAAAAGAGATGGGCTGGATACTTACCAATGTGAAAAAACTGATGGAGCAAAAGGTTAACCGATTGGTACCCATGGGATTGTAAATGCATAAGGAAAACATCAGGCACAAGATAGCGTGATGAGTTCTTCGGTACGACATTACAGAGGTTCGCTCAATCACGGTCGTCATGGAAAGACATGAGAAAAACCTTTGTCTTGCAGTGGACTAATAATGTCTGCTGCTGTTTATATATATATATATATATATATATATATATTCATATATATATATATATATATATATATATATATATATATATGATGCGATTTTGTAAACGTATACATGCATGTTTTAGTGTCTATCCTGTAATGAAGCCACTTCATTGCATCATAAGGTGAGATTGCGTGTCATATTTCGTTTGAACAGCTGTTTGTGCTTAACAATCTCGTATTTCATCCCATGATCACCTTAATTCCTCTCCTCAAACACAAAATCGTCGCATTGATCGCAAGATATCCACTCATTTCCCTTTATTTCCCTCATTATTAATTTTGACTAGTTTTTCCTTCACCTTAATTTTTAGTTTTTATCACAACTTTGATTCCGACCGTAATCCTACGGCAATGATTTTATCAGATATATTACATCCCGAGTCAGTTGTGATAAAAGGCAACTCAAAATTAAGATGAAGTTAAAAACTAATCAAAATTATTAACAAGATAATACTTCATCCGATAGTAATAATAACTTGGAATTAAAAAAAAACTAACTGTTTATTGAAATGAAGAGGTGTGAGGTGACCAAGCGGTTGAAGGCACTTAGAGTTCAAACTCCGACTAAGAGAGTTTGTATCCACTTGACACTAATGGGAAAGGCATGTATCCATTCCTCAACCCCCGCCCACCCACGAAACACGTCATGGACCAACGTGCTAGGGTAAGGCCCATCACACTCCCATGTCTTTCACTTACTCAGGGAAAGCCTATGTCCAACGAACCTTAAAAGGCTGATAAAAAATTGAAATTAATATCATAATTTATTCAAATCTGCAAAGACTCAAATTACTCTATTCGTTTGGTTTCTATAATGAGAAGCTTTTAGGCTTTTGAGGTAGTGCTAGTAGCCAAACAGTTAAAATCACCCCACACCTTGGGAAAGGCGTGAATTCATTGCTTCTCTTTAAGCTATGTATGGGTAAAATAGCAAGTGAGGTGAGTAGCGTTTTTCCGTTTGCTTGTCAGGTTCAAGTCTCTTTTCACAAATGGCGAACTTTGTATAACTTCAAAGCCGGAGATAGAAGAACGTGGAGGAACTGATGATATATGGCGCCCAAACAGGGGGGGGGGCGCTGAACCCAGGGTAAGGGTGATATTTGAATTAACTTTTGGACCCAACTTCTCTCTCTCTCTCTCTTTCTCTCTCTCTCACTCTCTCTCTGTCTCTCAAAGATTATTGATTCAGTTTCGCATACTTTTGGACTCTCACAATCACATATGTAGTTACACTACCGTGCCCCCCATATATATATATGTTTGCATATGTGTGTGTGTGTGTGCGTGTGTGTATGTGTGTTAGTGTGTGTGTGTGTGCATTTCCAATATATCTTATATGATGTATGGTGAAAATTTTAGGTTCCTCTTTCCATAAGAATGGACAATTCCTCTTTAGGGGAACTATACAGTTAAACGAACCCAGTTGAAATAATGGGCTATTCCACTTAAACGGGGATTAACAAGTTTTATCAGTAGATCTACGCATGTAAGCATAGAGAAACTTACCGCCTGTTTAGTTTTCTCTCTTTCTTTTTTTCATTAAACTGTCAAATAAAACTGTCAGAAAAAATATCAGAATAGCTTTGTTCAGTTTTCAAGTTGATATGGCTGGCTCTGTATGTATGTATCGCACGCACAGGCCGTATCAAAGAGGCTATAGGGCTGAAAATTTCCATATTCACTCCTTATTTTGTGTACAAAAACATTTTTTTTTAATTTTCCAGTTTGGGTCAGCATCCATATTCGTTTTTGGAAATTCTGTCTTCCCTAATTATCACAGCCAACAAAGAGCTGTAACTTTTTCATTAATTACCCCTTACACGATATGTTGCCAAAAGACGTTGGTCACATGACTGTTTCTAATAAGTGACTAATGAATTCTTCGTTTCTTCTTTTCTTTCTTTCTTTCTTTCTTTTTTCTTTCTTTCTTTCTTTCTATCTTTCTTCCTTTCTTTCTCACTTTTTTTCGTTATCTCTTTCATTTTTTCTTTTTTTTTCTTTCTATCTTATATTTTCCATCAAGTTTCCAACCGATTCCTGCATCGCTTTTCCTCTTCTTCTCTCTCTCTCTCTCACTTCTCTTCTTACCTTCTTCCTCTCTCTTTTTTTTTTCTTTCTCTCTTTTCTTTCGTTTGTCTGTGTATCCCGGGACCGATTTAATTCAGTGCATTGTATCGCTTCCCAAGCTGTTACGTCATCAAACGGCCATCCAATAGAAACACAGCAGCCCGGCTGCACCTCTTTCCCCGCTGGTGTCAATGTTCGACTGCTCAGGTGGAAAAAGAAACTCTGCCTACGAAAAGCTTTTGGGCTTCGTTTGAATTGCTTGCTTCACTCCATGTTAACGGATATTTGGACCTTTGTGAGTACAGAAGATATATATATATATATATATATATATATATATATATATATATATATATATATATATGAAGAGAGAAAGAGAGAGAGACCTTTGTGAGAACAGATGATATATATATATATATATATATATATATATATATATATGAAGAGAGAGAGAGGGGGAGGGGGGATATAGAGACTTAGAGAGGGACAGAGGGGGGAACTGGAACGGAAGAGAGAGAAATAGGAGGATGAGTGAAAGAGTAGATTGATAGACATATAAATTGAGTGCAAATATATTCGATACGTTTCAAGAAGTTCATTTCAACCAACTTATGCACCTTCAAAATTGTAAGATTTTTAACCAAAGATCAGAAAAAAAATCACAACGAAATTAAACATTGAGAGATGTACAGAAATGAGAAATCTTGGTCCGAATTCTGAATATCAAAAAGTCTTTTATTTTAAATGTATCGGATACTTTTTGCACTCACTGTAGATTGGTCGATATATACATATATATGAGAAATTGATCCATAGACTATACAGCCATTTAACAAAAGTCCAGTTCATATATATATATATATATATATATATATATATATATATATATATATATATATATATATATATATATATATACATATATATATATATATATATATATATATATATATATATATATATATATATATATATATATATATATATATATATATATATGTATATATATATGTTTGATACTTAAAAAAAAGCTTTGATCATGGGACACCCGAGTGGGCATGTGTATGCATACATAGAAACATGCTGATGGTGTGAATATATACATGAATCTATTTCTATCCATACAAAAGAGCGCCACACACACACACACACACACACACGTGTAATATCATAATGCTCATTATCATCTATTATAAGTCCACTACAGTACAAAAGCCTTTCTTACGTCCTTCCATGACGACTGCAATTGGGCTAACCTTTACTATGTCTTACTAGCAAACCCTCTCAGCCCTCCATCTTGTGTTTGGTCAATTCTTACTGCGTTCACAATCCCATGGGTACCAACGAGTTAGTTTTCTGTTCCATTTTTTGTCATTTCTTCTGGCTAAATGTCAGGCCATCTCCATTTAAAAAATATTTTTTGTGCATATTTAATAAGGTAGACACACACACACACACACACACACACACACATATATATATACATACATATACATATATATATATATATATATATATATATATATATATATATATATATATATATATATATATATATAAACTAGTCAATACCTGTGAAAAGATAGATTTGAATTTCTATGGGCCCCTTTTTTAAAGAAAAGAAACTATTGAACTAGAACTAGAGTTTATTGTTTCCAATGGTTGGAAGCAGATATTTTTCATTAGCAAAATGGTTTTGCACAGAGAAACATAAAAAAACTCACACCGTTCATTATATAACTATTTATTCATTTCCATAAAAAGGCACACATACACATACATATATATATACACACACATACACGTTCGTGTAATATGTCGAATAAAAGAGGAAAGCCTTTATTTCGAATGACTTAATTAATGGTAATGAATTTAGTTTGTATCTTTTCGTATTGCAGCAACCACCTGTCGTCTTTGCACGGAACCTGCAGCCTCCCTACAGACCCCCCACATCGCAGACGGTCAGCACAAAATTATGCTGCATAAAGCATCCAAATCGATTGGGGAAGTAGCAGTGGCGTAACAGCTACCAGGACAGGAAACAGAATTGTCAAACCGAGTTCGAATTCGGACTAAGACTGCTTCGCTCATTTCACACCAATGACTTTAAGAGTGGCATCAATCTCATCACCAATGCCTTATGCTACAGGTAAATGGAGAAGAGCATAGAATATATATCACAATAGTGGTAATTATGGAAAGGCACAGGTAAGGCCTTCTCCAGCAGTGGACTTATAATGGCTACTCCTGTTGCTACTACTACTGATGATTATGATGATGATGATGATGATGATGGATGTTTAAAAAAATGGAATATCCTGAAAAAATAGGATATTTGTTTACTTGGACCTAAACTGATCTATTCCTAGTGATTTGTTGGTGTAACCGAACAACAATTGTTTCCGTGGAAGGATTATAAAGAAAAACAAGCATCTCAAAATGATAGAAAATGATATCATTATTTAAACAACCAGACTGTATCATTACAATAGACCACATTGACCAGAAATTGGAAAACCGGTTGGAAATATTCATCAGTACTCGATTGAACCTCCCTTGGTGTCAATGACCGCCCGAATACGTCGTGGCATCAAAAACCAGCCTGTGGCACTGCTCAGTTGTGATAGACACCCAGACGTGCATATATATATATATATATATATATATATATATATATATATATATATATATATATATATATGTGTGTGTGTGTGTGTGTGTGTGTGTGTGTGTGTGTGTGTGTGTGCAGACCCCACACACATACACACATTGTAGACGTTCAGACACATTATGCAGCTTAACGCATCCAAATCGATCCGATAAGCAAAAATTGGTCGGCCTCTGTGTCTAACCGACATTTCGTATTCCTCTCTACTAAGACACTTCGATTTTAGAAAAGAAGATATTTGGACCGTTTTGATTCAGTTCCAGCCCTCAACAGAATCGACAAAACCATTTTTTCTCGCGCCGTTGATCCGGGATTACTTTAGCGATGAATCTTTGGCAACAACCAATCATCGTGGCCCAGGGGTATTTTGCCTGTCTCTGGGTCAGTAAGTCGTGGGTTCAATCTGTAACTGGGTCTTATCAAAGACTTTAAAAACTAGGAGGCACTCTGCAAACGCCATTTTCAGGGGGATTGATTGTGCATGGCCTAAAATTTCATCAGTGTTTCCAGAACCTATTGTCTACCTTTCCATAAAATATAATTGGAATTCATAGAGAACTTCTGGATATACCGTGTGGACAAACACGGAATTCGGTGATGATATGTGGTTTGTACATATAACTACGATGTGGGAGAAATAACTGTGGATGGATCTACTCCCCAATTTAATCAGTTCTCTCCGATTCTATTGTCTACCCTTCCAGAAAATATCATTGGTAACTTTTGGATATATCGTGTGGTCATCAGTGTATACAAAAGTGTAATATGAAAAAACCTTTCAATCAGAAAAAAATCCTGGATCAACCCTAAAATTTCACCACCGCTCATTGAAATTCATTCATCATTTTCGGAGATATCCTGTGAGCAGACACAGCATTTTGGCGATATCATTTGGGTTAGACTTTAAATAACAACGTAGGAGAGGTAATTGTGCATTGATCCGCTCTCAGAAAATTTTCCGTGATCGATTGTTGAACCTTTCCACAAAATATCAAGAACTTTTGTAGATATCGTGAGGAAAGACATGAAATTAGAATCTATTAGAAAACTATCATAGAATCTATTAGAAAACTTAAATGGCAATGGGCAGGTTATGTTGCGAGAATGACGGACAACCGGTGAACATCACTACTCACAACATGGATCCCCAGAGATCACTTGCGAAACTGAGGCCGACTGGCTCCCCGACGCCCACGATAGAGAGATGTTGCGCATCTTAGGGAAAGTCTATGTCAACGACAGGCGTTAAAAGACTGATGGTGATGATGATATACAGTTTTGACATGTAACTACGATGTAGGGGAGATATTTGTGCATGGATCCGCTCCAAAGTTTCACCAGTTCTCTCGTAGCCTGTTGCCTATCCTCCACAAAATTCCACGGAGATTGATTGAGAACTTTTTTAGATATCTTTTGGACTATCCCGAGCGTAAACATTAATGTAATTGTAAAGACAAACATCCAGAAGAAAAGTTCCTGGATCCACCCCAGCTTTTATCACCTCTATTACCCCATTGCTTGATTATTTTTTTCAAAGTTTTGTACGTATTCTCTTTCATTGCACATTGGAACAAGATGTAATATGAGATCAGCAGTTCTACACAACGGAATTAGGAAAAGAATTTTAAAATGCCATTCTGGACTTAAATGAACATAACATTTATTTATTTATTGCATCATTGAAAAAAAACGAGTTTAATGCTCTCCATGGAAGACCAACAATGTCAAAACGTATTCAAACGTTATTTTTGTATCCATACTGGAAACACTGCCCCACGGCCATTGGGAGGATCGGGCCTCCTCAAAACTCGCACGCTAATATGCCGTGACACACAGCTTGAAAATCTCTGAATTCCGAGTCTTGAGCATATCTATGTCTGTCTCGTTCCCGCCACAGAGTCGCCAATCTAGAGTTTTTATTAATTCAATTCGTGAGGTCTCAATCTTTTTAGCGACAAATGAATGGAAAAACGGTGATGAGTACGTAAATCACTTATGCTGATATAAAGGTTTTGTTATTTGACAACTAAAATGTTTTCCTCTAATTCATTTCTAAAGAACTTTCGTTTAAAATGCTTCCATTCATTACAACTTTAAAGTATTTTTTTCTTCCTCGTGCAGTGATGTAATTTCCATATTATTTTTGAAAAAAGTGGGGTGAGATATTCACTGGAAAACGGCCATTGTAGTTGAAAATCAATAAATATTCAATCAATTTCCGCGGGGGTGGCAGCAATCAACCCTTCCCTGTTAGATATAACATGATACGCTTATCTAACGCTAGTCAGTCGGAGATGTGGTTTACTCAGAGAGCATAAAAGATCTCATAACGGCGAGCGACTCGAAGCATAACGATATAGGGTCAATCAAAGGCAAGTTCAAACTTCTGTCAACACCCGTGTTCAAATTTTCTCGGGAAACCATTGTAATATCCCTTTTCCCAAATCTGCCTAAATCTACTCCTTCATGAGAGAGAGAGATAGAGAGATGAAGAAGACCGTGTAAAAAGCATTATGATAGAAAAGATATAAGGCGGCTAATCTGAAAGAAACATTGCAAAATATTGAAAACTAATAATTGAACTCTTCAATTATTCAGAGACAAAAACGGACTGACTTTCCGAAACCGTGTTGTGTCTACTGTCTTACAGGTTGGCCATATAATATCGATGTTATACAGACTGGACTATTCTTGTATTTGTGTCCTTGTTGTTTTTTGGTCGCATGAAGTAACAAAATAACTTCCGGTTACTCTAATCGTAACTCAATTCACAGTCCGTCGCTCGGTAATGACCCGTGTCTTCAGTGTAAGTCCCCATCAGAATACCAGCAAACCCAGCTCTAAGGAACGACACTGTCTCACAAAAGCGAGTTTCAAGCTCCAAGTGAACCTTGGCACTCTGCCGAATAAGGAGAAATGGAAAGTGGTGGAAGCGTAGTAGTGGGACTATCCAGTCATAAATGATCAAAGATTCATTATAGCAGCGTGTCTCAAATCCAGACTAAGATTTACGTCTGTGCTTGGCCACTCACATCGACGACAATGGACCGGCTGATCACATCAAATTGTGACAGAAAAATCTCTAAATAAGAAGATCCATACACCCATGGCTACTACAGGTATTTGAAGGATACAATCTGCAAAATGATTACCAGAATGTGTAGTATCGAAATTTAGATCCAGTCATTATTTCTCTTCATTGAATTTTAGCTCGTCCTTAGGTCATTATAGAAAACGAAATGGGGGCAGTTGTCTTGAATGTCATTTGCAACTTGAAAAAATCACTGGCAACCTGAATATCTTATTCAAACAAAATTATTTGGAAAACTGCTGGAAGCCTGTATCAAAAACTGCTGTGATAGCAACGATAATTAACTTGAACTTTTTTTTTTAACCCTCTTGTGAATCAAGTATTTTATCTTATAATGATAAGCAATGCGTTATTGTCAAAGGGGTTAAATATTAAAGAGTGGTCTCTTATCTATTTGTTAATGCGTAAAATCCCGGATACATTTGTATCAGATCAGATTGCAATAAGTTTCTTGACTTAAAAGGTATTCATTTTGAAGTACAAACGAGAGGAATGTATAGATCTCATGATGTTGAAGAGGGAGTGAGGAAACTAACAAAACGTATTGTCTACAAAGAAATAATTGTTAAAAACGCTACATATATACTCACAAATGCACACACACACACACACACACATACATATATATGTATATAAGATAATAATGAAATAATGTTAAACTAATTTATTTCACTACTTCAATTTTCATGCATCAGAAATCAAAATATTTCCCTGTAATCATCAAGTGAAATTTTCTCTTTGTTTCGTTTTTTTTGTTTTGACAAAAAGAAAATTTCACCTGATGATTGCCGGGCAATATTTTGGTTGCTAATACATGAAACTTGAAGTAATGAAATAAATCAATGTAATTTTTGATCTCATCATCATTAACTAAATCATAAAATCCCTGGCTGTGAAAATATTGAGCACTCTATTTGTATGATTTAAAACATTTCTATTGTTCAAGTCTGCAGGTTTTTTTTTTTTTACCATAACAAGAACAGTCCTCCTGATTGATCCTAACTAACAGGTCCTACATATCTACAGAATTTATCACAGATATGCTAGGGTTAATTTCATTTTAACGAATTTTTACATTAATTCTAATTTGTTTTATTCACTATATATATATATATATATATATATATATATATATATATATATATATATATATATATATATATATATATATATATATAATAGAACGGTTGCAGTCGGAATAGAAGTGAAAGTGGAGTTTGACCCAGCTGCAGTCAGGCCTTTTGTGGACTTATGATTACCGTCAGCGAAGCGACTTGCCATAGACTAGTATGAATATGCAGGCCAGATTGTTTGGTAAACAACTGGAAGCTTGTATTTACAACTGTTAGGATAGTGCCAAGGGCTGACTTGAAAGTCTTTCAAACTCCTCATAAACGGAAAAAAATCCTTCAGTATATTTGTTTTCTGTTACTAATAGTAGCCTTACGCCTTTCTGATCAAATAAAGTTTTTATTGTGCAGTAGGTTTTTCTATTGTGTCTAGAAGCTAGAATAGATTTTCCTCTCAGATTTTATTATAGCCGAGGAATATTGACCCGGAAGTACGAATTCTGAGTCTCATCTAAACAATCCTTGTATAAATGTACTTTATTTTTTAAACAAGAGAGAGAGAGAGAGAGAGAGAGAGAGAGAGAGAGAGAGAGAGGGAGAGAGAGATGATGTTAATTCCGATGAACATGTGTGTAGGTAATCAATCTACACTTATGATAATTAGCAATTAAATAGTCTTTTGTTATGCTAAGGAACGCAACTGACGTAGTAAAATCTAATTTTATGTTCTGATGGCGTAGTAAAATCGCTAAATCTAAAGAATCATAAAAACATATAAAAACGATAAAACAAACATTTGTATGTGTTAAACAGAACGCTATTCTCCAAGCTCACTGCAATGCAATTTGTTTTCTTATCCACGTATATAACATGCAATGTGCATCCATACATTTCATGTATGCTATCATGATTGACGGTGAGATTAAACTAGTATTTAAATAACACAGAAGTATTTGATTTATAATAAAGTGTTTATTCGTGTTATTTTTCAGATTATCATAAAAGAAAATGAGTTTCACAACTGAATATGAGAAAATAAAAGAGCCAAACCAACTCTTCGTTTAATTTTTATTTGAAGCCATCTTCACGTAACTCTGTGCATGTTGTAACCTTCTCATTAGGGAATGAAGATTCTGCCTAGTGCTTCAATCATTTTGGGAACGATGGCCACATAAATAGTTGAGAATTCAATGTCTCAAGCGATGTCCAAATCATTTCTATTGTTATTACATTTATTGTTGACGGAAATTCTCTAGCAACGATCATTTCATATTTGACTGTGTCGACATCTCACTTTGACGTAAAGGAAATCCAGATTCTACCGAGTGCTTTGATTGCGGAATGACCGTCATCTAAATAGTTTAGAGTTTTTAAATGCCCCAAACTAATGTCAAAGTGAGATGTTGACACAGCCAATTATAAAACGGCCGTCGCCACTTCGACATTTGCAAACATTCATTTCACTTCGAACATTAAAAGACTCTTTTATTTCCCAAAACTGGGTAAACAGGTCTGGTTAGTCACTCAATACAAATCATCATGGGACAAACGTCTTTCGGTAGCATGCAGTGTTTGGAGTGATCAATTAAAAAACATTGGAAAAAGAATGGTCAATAGGTTACATTTGGTAATTCGTTCATTCTTTCTTTCTTTGTTTCTTTTTATTCCGGTTTTATCTTTCTTTTTCTCCTCCTCTCTTTTTTCTTTCCTTCTTTCTTAAAATATCATGAACCTTTCTGCTGTCACATCAGTCTTCATCATTAATTTGGAATGTTGAGAGAAAGATCAGTCGGATCTGAAGGTTCAGTCCATCCATTTTTGATTAAAGAAAGAATGAAAGAAATACCAAACATAAATAAAAATTTAATGAAAACTTGACTAAATCTAAAAGAGCAAAATCAGCAACGACCTAATCCTTTCTTCGATTTAACGTTTGGCAGTTCTAGAAATGCAAGGATCAATCTCGCTGATGCATTTCCTTTCTGTGTTGGGTTGATATTTCTTTCTGTTTTGTCCCTTCTAATTGGACATCAACCATTTCCCTGTTTACAGAACATTCTTTTTTGACACTCCTCATCGTGAAACGACAAACTGTCAATCGACGAACTGATTGTCGTCCGGACATTTCTTGGAATCATCCTTGGAATTCCTTCATTTCTTTTCGTCTTGTGAATTCCCTCACAACTCCACTTTATTATCTTGACTTTTCGATGTGATTTCATGTTTGAATTTTGTCAGGCAGGATGTTTTAAACGTTCTATGTTTTTCACTCGAATTATTTTCCTCGTCAATGTAGTTTTTGTATTTTCCAGTCTACTGCAGTTGTCTGTTTCGGATGTAGAATCTGCATATCTCGTCCCCATAGGAGGTGTACAAACAGAGAATTAGCCCTTTCCCCATGAATCAGTCCCTCTCACAGAGCAGTTTGAAAGTTGGAATGTTGACTAATTAAACGATAATCAGGACAATTGTTTTATTTCAAGCGTCTCCGTCAACGATGAAGTGCACCATCTGATATGTTGATCATATAGTGGGTCACCCTGGCTTACATTACATTTGTAAGGGAATAATCTATTTTGTAACAGGGATTGCCACTAGGATATTTGCCAAATACACCCCTTTGCACATCACAGAAATGTATTCTTTTGTCCCTTTCAGGAATACACGCTCTTCACCCAATCCTGGGGAAATGACAGCGGACGCCCTTGTTCGTCCCATATACGACACGTTCATTTTCTGTGTCTCTGATTATTCACCCACTGACCTCTGAGCTACTGTCTTCTGGGGAGTTGTCCTTTTTGCAATGGTCTACTGACCTTCCGTGTATGGGCGGAGGTACGCATGTTCCCCAGAAACAAAGGACTTAGAAGGTCGGAGGGTACGAGGCTGAAACGTTGTGAAAGTGGACAACGAAGACAAGGGGAAAAGTCCGAATAAACTACACACAATGATACTTCCGTGGGTTTTTCCTTAGAGCTAAGCTTATTCGAAAACATTCGAGCACTCAAAAGATCAACTTTATATAACCTAATAATCGAAATATTTTTCTTTTACACGAATTCGAAGAACGACCTAGTAAACTCGAAACTGCCGGAGTCACCAACATAGATGAGAACATGTTGGGATAGATATTCAAATAGTCTGCCATACATATGAATAGATTGAGATCATTCGACCCAGACGTAGATAGATGCACAGACAGACTGATGTATCGGAACAGACTGAGATAGATAGATAGATAGATAGATAGATAGATAGATAGATAGATAGGAGTGTAACTTGAAACTTAACAATATTAGAAAAGGCAGATTATATTTGTTTACATCTAATTTGATTTAGTGTTTTTAGTTTTATTTTTTCCCCCTTAGTTGCACGTGATTATAAAAATAGTTCGGTGTCTGATGACGTCACTGGGCGTCTGAAAGATTCACGACACTCCATCGATCGAAACAGAGGATAGCAGCGGTGACGTCATTGCTTTTCAACTGCATGTGCGTTTAGATGCACTCGACAATGATCGGCTAAGAACACCTGCAACGGTAGGGGTATTTAATTGCGCTAGACTCAAGCTTGACGAAGAAGTTCAAAGTTTCTTCCCTCTACCGACGTTCTTGGAAGAGAGATATATTTTCTGTCTGTCCGTCTACCTGTCTGTCTTTTTGTCCACACAATATCTCAAAGGAAATTCACAATGTATTTCCATATTGTAGTAGAGTGGGCCGAGTGGTGAAGAAGGAGTGATTACATTTTGAGGCTGATCTCATGTATACTGCATCGTACACACTGAATTTCATTCAGTAAATAGTGACAATGACGCTGGCAGAGGTATGCACCCTTCCATGTGAAGGCTTTCTAGTTTATGGATGAATCGCAAAGGTATTTGATTATTTCAGGAGATTGTACACACACACACACACACACACACACACACACACAAACACACACACACACACATACATGCTCTTATGCACTCAATATATATATATATATATATATATAAATCTTTGAGCGTTGTTAAACCCCCAAAACCTGATTCTACCAGTTACCCTCACGACATCCCCACAAGATCTTTGTGCACTGTTCGGATTCACAGATACTCAGAGATACAATTATTTCTTAAGAGCGATGTGGCGTAAAGTGAACTTTTGTTAATTGGAATATATGTATATGTATGGAAATATTTTGAAGATTCTATATCTCTTATAAAGAATTCAAAAATATATGTGTATGTCCGTTTGCGTTTGTGTATGTGCGTGAGTGCGCTTGTGTGTTGCTACATGTATCTGTGAGTGTATGTATGTATGTATGAGTGTAATGGTTTGTGAATATATCTGATTGTACTAGTAAATGTGCGTATTAGTGTGTGATTGTGTCTGTCAATTATTGTGTATGTGTGTGTTTGCATGTATTTGTGTGTCCGTGTGATTGAGTAAATATCGATGCTTCTGTGAATGTGTGTGTGTGTGTTTTTGGAAGCCAGATCATCATCATCATCATCAGCCATTTAGCTTCTGTCATTGGACACAGATCTTCCCCTAGATTCATCAGACCTCTCTATCGAGGGTGGCACGGAGCCATTGCTTTTTGAACTTATCTAGTTCGTCATGCTATTTTATATTTTGTTGGCCCCGGTTTCTCTGGGGATCTACTTTGTGAGTTGTGATCTGACATTGTCACAAAATGACCAGCCAATTGCCATTCAAGTTTTCTTATGGATTCTATGATTCCCCAGACTCCTGTTCTTCGCCTGACATACTTTGCTGTCTTGTGATCTATCCATGTGATGTGGACGATGGTTCTTAGTTTAAGGGTCAGTCTTTTGTTTCGGTTCAATGTTTCAGATCCATAGGCGACCATCGGGAATTTGCATTAAGTGACCACAGAAAGGTAAGATGTAAAAATGAAGCCAATTACTTATCCCTTAGTAAAGCATTTAATTCTCCCCGCACTTCTTTTGATACGTTTTTACGATTCACTGATTGACGCACACCTTGATACGCTAACGCACACTCAAGCACACATAAACATGCATGCACACAAACACACATACACGTGGGCGTGCCCCCCACACAATCGCACGAATGCATTCACATACACACATACACACACAAACAAGCAGACATGCATACCTATGGCCCAACATGCAGATCTATAAATAACTAAGGACAGTCGGGAGGAGACACAAATGGATAAAAGCAGACGTAATGAACATAAAATCAAATTTTACCAAAAATAAAACCAATATTTGATTAACAAACAGAAACAAATCCATGATTTGCTCAATGTGATGTGTGCTTACATCATCGTTAAAGCAACATGAAAGCAAGCTACGCTTTCTTCATCATAATGATGATCATCAGTACGAGGTCCATATTCTACGAACCAAACCCTCAAGCGATGGGGTTCAGGTAATTGGCAAGGTGTGGAATACGACTGTGTACCTTTCACTGCCGAGAAATGGATTGTTCCGGTTAGTAAACCATCATTTTTTCGTATAAAAAATGTTCACCCATTTACTTCTCATCGAGGAAAAAGGGGTTTGTCTTTTCCTGAATTATAAACCTGACGAGGACTGAAGAATAGATCGTCCGAAAAGTTGTTTGAACAACATTAGAGGTGTGAGGAGGAGATTCAATTGTCCAAATAAAACATGGAATGTTAATGACTTTTCTCAAAGTCATGGACAAATTCCTGCTTTCCGTGTGAACTCTCCTCCACTTATGCTACTGCTACCACGGTGGACGCATGGTTGAACTGGTGTTTCCTGTTTATTTGAGTAACGGTCAGAGATCGAAGTAACTGTCAACAAGTCATTAGATCAACTCACTAAACAAAGCAGGTCAGCAGGTGTTGTGCTGAGACATAAACAGATCAATAGATTAATTGTTTATTTGTTGAAAGTATTTTGATCTTGGAGGCGCAAATGGTCGAACAGTTTACAACGCGGACGATGGAATCTGCTGACAGTGTTCAAACCCCGGCTGGGACAGTTTGCGTTCATCCCACAATTATACCTTTCGGAAAGGCATGAATCCATCTCTTTCAGTTATGGTTAATTAGCAGGGAAGGCTTGGCTCTCAAGCCATGTTTGGCAACTAGTTTACGAGACAGACAAGTATGATTCCAACCAGAAAGTTGATCCCCCTAAATGCAACTTGATGCTGACTTTGACGTCCTTATGGCAACTTCTGCAACCAAGTGATGCCAAAATGTATAACTTCACTTTCCTTTGGACTATATCTGCATGGCTCAGAGAAGGATTCTTTAGACTGGACATCATCAAGATCTCCATACACTTTGCTTAGACCTGGAGAAGTAACCAGTGTAGTTCCTTCGTCTGGCGAGGCAGAAGGTGGCTTTAATAATTTGACTGACAAAATACCAGTTTTAGTCTCAGGGAAAAAGTTTTCTTTTCAAATTTCCAAATACTGACATTCACCGCTTTTTAAGAGTTCGCTTCACGCAATTTTTTCGCTTTCATTGAAAAAGAAGGCGTAGAGTGAGAATAACGTTCATGTTTCTTTCGTGGCAAGTAGTTATAGTCAGCACGTACCTTCTCCTTTCTTTCTCAAACACAGCAGTCTCCTGTACCTCTCTGCCCCCAAACCTCTGACAATTCGGTCTAACACATCATCATCACTGTTTTGGGGTCTTGGAGCGTTCCAAAGATTAAGTTAATGGTATTTGCGTCTTTGTGTTTCGCTATTTGGGCTTACGGAAGGTTTTTAAAGTTTACGAATGAAGAAAAAAAGGGATAATAGCGACCTCAACTTGTACTTCTGCAACCGACAACTTCTAAAGGATTACTTTTACTTCCTGTGGAAATCTTCAAAAAAGAAACTTGTAATTGATGGAGATCTAAGTAAGTTTCCATTGCAGCGGCCATCTTTGACTTATGTCACAGTGACATTATGCCCGAAATCAAGCCAAAACATTTGGTAGTGAATTTAAACCAAGTTAGCAAGGAATTCCTGGTAGTCATTCTTTCCCTTCATTCAAATTTCTGCGAAGACTTTTAGAATATTTATTATTGCCTACTCTCAACCGATTCTTTTTCATTCCAAGATTTTTCAATAGAGGAATTGTTATACCAGAAGAAAATGTAATTTGAATGATTTACTCGAATTATGAACAGTATGATTTGCTTGGTTCTCTGGATGTAACATTGAACATTCCCGCTCAAAGGTAACAATGTTGCTGATGAAAATAACTTATAGTCACCGTTTGGAATAATGGACTCTTCCACTAAAGATACTTCAGGAGTTTTTTTAATAATTTTTATCATTAATCTAACCAGTCAATGTTATGAAAATTAAATCATTTATTTATCCCGGAAGAGGGGGCACTGTCTAGTATCTAGCCAACAACTTTAGCTTGGCTTGTGCCTCCTTTGGGGGGGGGGGTTAGCTACAGGAACTGCAAACCACTTACTAGGGCGTGCTTTCAGCAAGTACACACACACACACACACACACACACACACATATATATATATATATATATATATATATATATATATATATATATGCACTCACTTTGCCCGAGGGTCAATATTTGTGTCGTTATGATATGTATTTGTACTCAGCATGCATTCGCACCCGTTGCAAAGGAATGTGTCTTATCATCCAAACTGTGTGAATAAACCCCAAGAAAGCATGAGTAGGTGTGTGGGAACGAGCTCATCATATAGTTATCATTAACTTAATTACCAAGTTTTTCTGGAACTCCAAGCGGACAGGCCAACATAATAAGTGAACAATGTACACACACACACACGTGCACACACACACACATATATATGTGTGTGTGTGTGTGTGTATATGTATATAGTTAGAAAATAGGTGAGGGTTATCCGACATATTGGTGAATTTGATAGACTGTAGAGAAACTTGAAATTAGGAAAAACAGATTTATTCATTTCTGTAACATTTTTCGAGAAGCAGTTCCGTCCTTTGTCAAACGCCAAAAGAAACGAAAATGATAAAATACGCAAAAGAGGGGTTTTCAGAAGAGTTAAAGCAGATAATGCTAAGTTATTATCATCACTATAAATATTCTCATGCACGTGCACCCCCCCATATGTATATATATATATATATATATATATATATATATATATATATATATATATATATATAGATAGATAGATAGATATAGATATATATGTGTGTGTGTGTGAGTGTGTGTGTTAATGTCTATGAAAATGTCAATTCGAAGGTGAAGAGAAAAACTCAAGGGATAGACGTTAGAATTTAATTTTCTCTCATTATTCCGTGGGCATGTTTCGATACATTTTGACAGGAGTCAGCTATCTGTTTCAGAGAAAATATTTTGGCGGTTCACATAAAAAATATGCTGTTTACATGTTTTGATGCTGAAGAGAGAAATGGGAATATTTCTGTGTTGTTTCGTTGTTTAGTAAGAGTGGAAGGGGAGGTGTTCCTATCTACTCAGACACGATATAAAAGTCCTGGTCCATTGCAAGATAAAAGCCATAACTCACTGATAGGATTGAGCTGCCATCAATTGCAATGAAACAGAAATTTCATCCAGGTTGCCATAGAATTGCAATTACTAGAATTTCCGTCATTTGCAATCAATGGGTTAAGTCTAGTCAGGCATAAACTCTTGAGCGATCCTACCTATGACCAAGGCATTGTCTATTTAGTGGGCGTGGCTGTTTGGTGGTCGAGACCGAAGTCCCAGTTACTGGGGATGGATGTATGCAGCGGAATTGGGTTGCAGTGGACACTGTTGTCCACAATTGCTTTGAAGTTGAAGTTACGACGAAACTTTCCGCTAAATGATTCATTGAATTACACCCCGCCCCCATGTGTGCTTGTTGCTTGAGTCAATAGAAGTCAGTAAAACCATTGCATACGAAAAAAGAGTCGCGACCCCACCTATATTTTCCTTCTTGGTTGAGACGTGAACTTATACATGAGTTGCTAAGAAGAAGAAGAAGAAGAAGAAGAAGAAGAAGAAGAAGAAGAAGAAGAAGAGAAAGAAAAAGAAGAAGACGAAGAGAAAGAAAAAGAAGAAGAAGAAGAAGAAAAAGATGAAGAAGAAGAAGAAGAGAAAGAAAAAGAAGAAGAAGAAGAAGAAGAAGAGGAAAAAAAAGAAGAAACAACAAGAACAAGAAGAACAAAGAGAAGAACAAGGAGCAGAGCAAGAAGGAGGGGAACGATAGATAAGGAAAGAAAGAATGAAAAAGAGAAGGGATGTCAGAATTTCTGAGTAGACCAATCATATTTATGATTCCCTAATTTTTTGAAGGAGGCCGTAGGATACAACGACCGAAGGTGAGGGCGCTAGTAAATCAGTGCATAACAGAAAGAAATGTCTGTTAAGAAATTCTTACATTTATTTTCTGCTCAAGTGTCTTCAAATGAAATATCCTTTCTCTCTTGAAGTAATCTCTGAGCCAGCTTCTCCCTTTCACTGCTTATACATTATATTTTCAAAAATAAAAGTTTTTTTATAATGATCAACCAATTCACGACGCCATTCTTGGGATTTGTCTCTTTTTTCCTTCGTCTTACCATGTTGTTGTTTATCTCTGCATATTTTACAGTTATTATTCTCTTATGTCTTGTTTATCTTAAGCTTCACATAATCATCCCTTCAGTTTCCACACAATTCTTACAAGCAGTGACAGGGGGTTTTCATCAGAAATCAAGTGACTGCAAGTCCTTTCCATGCTCTAGGACTCTTCTCGGTATTTTGGTCTACTTCAGCTGTAGTCGTCTGGGTAGCTTTAGTTCTTTCCCGGAATCCTAGCCCCTCAAGTCTTTTCGTTAGGTTCTTAGGAACCGTTCCCGAAGCTCCGACTACTATTGGCACTACAGTCACCATCAATGATTATTACTAAAAACTGTCTTCCGAAATACAACATAGATTTCTATCAGTTTTTAAGTCGATCCATCTGGCTGGCTGGCCGGCTATGTATGTATCACACGTATAGGCCACACCAATCGAGCTAGAGGGCTAAACATTTCAACATTTACTCCTTATTATATCTACAAAAAAACTTTTTGTTTTGTTTCTCCAGCCCTAAATAGGTTTCTAGAGCGGCGCTCAATTTGCAATGTAAGTGGCCCCCTTGATCACTTAACTCGCGTTCTCTTGTTTTTTTTTTTTGAAAAGTCAGACTTTTCAGTGATCAATGTCCAACAAAATGTGAGTGAAGAAACTCATTCATTGATCACTGTTTTCTCCCTTTCTTAATTGATTACCCCCAACACGGCATGTAGCCAAAAAAAATTCGTCACGAACGGTTTCTATTGAGCCATTATTATTATTATTATTATTATTATCATTATTATTATTATTGTTATTATTATCATTATGCAATCTCACACCAAATGCTTGGTGGTTACCGCAAGTCTCCTCAAGTCTCCAGCCCTTCTCTCCTCTATTATCATAATCATTATTATCATTATTATTATTATTTTTCAAAGACTTAAAATTTTAAAAATGTGAGCGAAGAAACTCATTCATTGATCACTGTTTTCTCCATTTCTTAATTGATTACCCCCAACACGGCATGTAGCCAAAAAAAATTGTCACGAATGGTTTCTATTGAGCCATTATTATTATTATTATTATTATTATTATTATTATTATTATTGTTATTATTATTATTATGCAATCTCACACCAAATGCTTGGTGGTTACCGCAAGTCTCCTCAAGTCTCCAGCCCTTCTCTCCTCCATTATCATTATCATTATTATCATTATTATTATTATTCAAAGACTTAAAATTTTAATAAGCAAGGCGTTTTGCATCATTCGTCATTAATATTATCATCATTTCTATTATTCTTTGCATTGACCAGTTAAATTGGCTTTGTACGCCTGTCAAAGCTGATTGGGGCTTTTTATCTTCGTTTTCTGAAAGAATTTCCAAAGGCTTTGAATACGAAAGAAAAGAGAAGAAAACGTCTGATCCTATTTTATTTTCTGTTGCTGATAATGTTTTATTTTGAAGCGTTTTTTTTTAAAAGATTTTTCTTTCTCTTGAGAGAAATATTTTTTCGGACAGAGATTGTTCTTGCATTGAAGATATCCAAGACGTGGCAAGACAGACGTGTCGGTAATTGAAAGATTTCACATTTAGGTTTTTTTTGACGTTTGATTTCATTTTGTTCAATCAAAAAAAAAAAAACATCGATTCTACAGCAAGAAGGAAAATAAGAAGAATTAGACGAATAAAATGGAGTAGAAGGAGGACGAAGACGGTGGGGGGGGTAGGAAAAAGAGGAATTTGAATTTTGTCCGGGGGAAGATCGACAGAACCAAGACAAGCAACAAAGGCCGTCTAAGTAGAGAAAGGGAAAAGACTGTAAACCACATAATCTGTGATTGTACTAAATTAGCCCAAAAGGAACACAAGAACAGATGGCAGGGTAGCAACTCTTATACCCTGAGAACTATGCAAACGACTGTGATTCAAACATGTGCAATCTCCCAGTGCCTCAAAACCATGATAATCAGCAGACTGATGATGGTAAAGATTTCTTTTGAAATAAGTTTATTGTGGTGGTTGAGCTACAAGTTATTGGTGGATGATTATGCTCTGAGAGCGACTACTGAAGCACAACACCAAGAACGTCACCAGGAAAACAACCGTTCTTGCTGGGCCAGCAGTCTCGAAAGGCCCAGCCACATCACTTCCTTTGGGCGGGGATGATGCGCCCCAAGTGCGACTACCCAAACACAAAACTCGTGAATATCACGAAGAAAACCAAACTTCACACAGAACCTACAGTATCAGGACACTCTCCACCAACACGCACCTAACCACTCTGGAAAATGAAATCGAAAACGGCAAATGGGAAATCATCGGTATTTGTGAAATGAGAAGAAATGGAGAGCAACTAATCGCACTCAGCAGCAAACATCTTTTATACAATAATGGAAGGGGGAAAAGAAAACAGTGCGGGGGGGTTGGCTTTCTGATTCATTAAAAAACTCAAGGACAATGTTGTTGGATTCAAAGTCATCTCAGATCGTTTAGCCAGTGTCACTGTACAGCTCTCAAATTGGTACCAACTGAACACAAGTTAGGTTTATGGTCCCATTTCAAAATCAATAAGAAGAGGAGATAAACAACTCGAATTCCATACTCTGAGAAACCCCGAAAATACTTCAGAATCACTATGGAGACTATTCCCAAATAGGACAAGGCATTAAGGGATGCATCAGCAAGAACAGATACAAAATAAGGAACGAGGGGGTGGAGATCTTGGGAATTTTGCGACAGCAAACGGGTTCAAAACCATGAACACCTCTGAAAAGAAAGCAAGCTGAAATTGACGTGAAGAAGCCCAACTCATGAAACTAAGTACAAAATAGACAACATCCAAGCAGACAAGAGCGAAACCGTTGAAGATATGCTGGTCCTAAATCAAGTGGGTTTGTGCGTACGCACACACTCACAAACACACTCACACGCACAGCCATATATACTGCAAATCCTAAACGAAACAAATGATCAAGAATCAATCTCTAAGTGTGTCTGTTATTTAAGATTAAAAAATATTAGTTTTTTTTTGGGGGGGGGGTCCATTTTATTTCTGCTGTTTTTTCCTTCTCTTTTTCCTATTAGTTTAATTGCCCGATACTGCTCGGAGTTTCATTGCCCGAATATAGTTTGGTGGAGACAACCAAAATTCCTAATCAGGTGTTATTTAAAATTTTCCATAATTCTGTCGACTTAATTCCATTTTTTCAGGCGAATGCACAAAAGAAGTTGCCCAACTGACTCTGAAGTTTTCATTGACAACTGAATTGACCACAATTGATCGGTCATATACGGTTACTTTTCTTTGCGTAGACAATTGAGGCTTGTCTTATTCTGATCACAAGATTTTTTGCTCTGCCGATGTCAACCGGTTTTTGGTATCTTAGAAAGTCTGATGCGCTACCAACTGAGAAGAACCAATCAATATGCACAGGACAAAATCATGGTGAACACACCATTGAAAGATCACAGATGTGCTTTTGACGTAACTGACTGATAGCTTTTTGACAAACTCCAGTCCAAGTCTCGTGTTTATTTATTCATTTTTTCCATCGTAACAACAAAAACCTTTCTCAACAAAGGGGCTAAATTTTCAGTCTGCGCAGTCACATTAAACCAAAACGATATTTATTATTAACCCCACATTTGAATTAACAACCGACTGATCTTCAGGCTTTTCTCTTACCAACTGAGCTCTATAAGAAGTCTTATATATCTCTAAAAACTTGTTAGAAATACGCGAAGGCTTATTTCATTCTAATAAATAACTGCATTTTCAAAATTAGCATTCCCTTACCGTGATTAGAAATTATGACCTAATGATTTGGAGCTGACACTCTCACCGACATAGCCAATCCTACAACTGACAAAAGTGTAATGTAAAAAACAAATTTATAAAAATTTACCACGATGCCAATTTGGAATTTTGGTGTAAAGAGCGAAAAGCGTCCCATGGCTCAATTCTGAGTCGCGTTAAGGCTCAACTGATCAATTCCTAATTATGCACAGCCTACAATTATTCATTTTACAATAGATTCGATATCAACTAATGATAAACCCTTTAGCTTTCTGAAATTTAAAAACAAAATAAATGATCGTTACTAAATTTTCAGCAATAAAATAATAAGTCTCGTTGGTCACTCAATAGGAACTGTCACTTGATCAACATCTTGGCAGCATGCCAAATTGAGAGTGATCAAATAAAAGTGGAAAATAGAAAAAAAAGGGTTATCAATGAATAAATTACTTTTCTCGTCTTTTGTCGAGCAGTGATTCCTAAAAGAATCCAAATAATAATGTGAATGCTACTGGACACAAACTAAGAGATCAATTTAGTATGAACTTACATTGAAAATTGAACCCCTTACCCACAAAAATACCTCTTTAGGGGGACACTTCAAACAAACTAACTAACAAACCGCTTTTCTGCATGTAATAAAGAGTAAACGTTTAAATTTTCGGCCTTGTAACTCCATTACTACGGCTTCTACGTGCGATACCTACAAACACAGCCAACCTGCTGGACCAACTCAAAATTGAAGAGATCTATCTGACAGTTTCATGACAGTTATGGTTGACGGTATTCGGATTTTAGTAGGTGCCTTGAAGTTTATGCATAAGTATTTTCTTTATCAAAGAATTTGACACGTAATTTATAATTAATTCTTTTTAGAGTAATGGGGACAATTTTTTTTGTGCCGTTGAGGTGGGTCATTGCACAAAAAGGTCAAAAACGACTGATTTAAATATTTTTAAAAATTACTATGCTCTACCTAATCAGGCGTGGAATTCGGACCCTCTGGATATCCCACCCTGGGATCTGCGCCTGCAATAACACCTTATATTTACGCCACCCAGGAAAATAAACATTGCTTTATGAATACCAAACGACTGCTGTTCGAGTTACTATAACTACTAAACGCTACGGTGTTCTACTTCAGTCGCACCTGCTGTTGCTGCTGCTGCTTCTAACACTTATTGATTTCCAGCGATTGGGAAATCGAGACAGACAGGGGGAGAGGGAGATAAAGGAAAGAACGATGAACTCCAAGCGGAAAGTACGTGGGTGGGGAACAAGGAGTGGGATGGGTGAAGTAACTGGGTTGGGCTGGTTGTGTCAGGTGGGAGGGGTATCGTGGCCAGTGGGGTTGGGGGTGGCGAACTCTCTGCTTCATGGATCTTGTCTGTACCTGACTATGAGTCACACTAAAGAAACAATGTACGTATTTTTGTGATGGTGACTCATCAGCCTTTCTCTACAGTCACTAACCTAAGCAATACTCTACTTCTTTTCTGTCTGTCTGTCAGTCTGTCAGTCTCCCTGTTTATTGAGTTTTTGGTGCTCTCTCATCTCGCTTAAAGGCAAACTGTTTTCTTTTTTTTAAACTATTGACATTGATGATAATATCCTTTATTTACCTCTATTAACGAAGTTGGTATGTGTATATTTACTTGCGTCTGTCTGTCGGCACAATCTATCCGAAAGTTCTCAATTAATTTTAATGGCAGTTTTTTGGAAGGAAGGTAGAATTATTTGGGTTTCCGGTGGATCCAAATATTCTTTTTACAAATACCATCCTTGCATCTAGATGACTGTTGTCACTAAATCATACAAATATGGCGACTCCTTGGTGGGCACACAATCAGGGTCAGTATTTTAAGGGTCAGTATAAGGGGGGACTTAACAGTTCACCATTGCTTCTCATGGAAGGTAGGAATAACTTTTTATCGTCCATTTTTGTTAAGTTGTAAATCAGAAATTAGGTACATACGCTTATTCTAGACAATCTTGAAAGAACACTTGACATTGCCTGAACTTATTAGTTATTACATTTTCTTATCTCAACTCTCTCCTTCGGTACCATTATATATATATATATATATATATGCATGTGTACTGAAGAGAGTGAGACAGACTCGGGAGTGAGGTGTTTGGGGGTGAAGTTTATTAATCCTTATAAGTAAATTGTCCATACATGTTTCGGGATTCTTCCCATCATCAGTACTGTGTGCTGTGTGAGTGTGTATTAAAATGTGCCATGTGGAACCAGAGTCCACTGCTAGGAGCTATGCATTGTGGGTAAGTTGTGTGGTCAGGGCTGCTGGAGGCCTCCTGCTGAGTGGACGAATGTCCAGTAGGTATCAGGTCTTTGGTAAAGCAGCAGCAGTTGGTCTTGGGGAGGGCAGAGTGTGTCAAGGTACGGGGGAGTGATGTGGAGTTAGATTTCTTGGTATGTTTAGGGTAGTGTAGATGGAGGGGTGGTGAGGTCAAGGAGCTACATAGGTATCAACCTTAAAAGTTATTGAAAATGTTTTAGCTATGATTTGGACAGGGGTTATAACTGGCTAAAGTGAAGTTTTTCCTATGGGTCTAGGTGACTTTGAAGCTTCCATTATTGAATGTGTCTTAGATGTGGGTGTGAGGATATTAATGGTAGGAGTTTTGTGTATTAAGGTTCTGTGTGATGAGGGTTGTTCAGTTTAGTATTTAATCAATTAGGATATAGGGTTTTAAGTTTGTTGATCCACATGTCTTCGTGTTTCTCTAGAACTTTAGTTATGTCTATTGGAGTAGTTTTTTCTATTTTTTCTATGATGGTAAAGCTAGCGTCAGTGGCAAAATTGTGGTCAGGTGTGCGAAAGTGTAGTTCTACGGGAAGTGGGCTACGATTGTTTTTTGACTTGATCCTATGTCTATAATTGTTGAGTCTAATATTAAATTGCCACTCAGACTTGCCTATGTACTGTAACTTACATCTATTGCACTCTAGAAGGTATATAATGTTCTTACTGCGGCAGTTGCCATTGTGATATATGTGGTAACTCTCTTTTGTCGTAGTGCTTGTGAATGTATTGGTGTACTTGAGGTAGTTGCAACATAGACTGTTTTTTATGTTGCAAGGTGTGCATAATTTAATTGTTCTAGGTGTATTTTTGTGTACGACTTTATTGTTAACTACATTATTGCTACTAATCATGTCTCTGATGTTTTGGGGTCTGCGGTAGGAGATGACACATGTGTCTGTGAATGTTTCTCTTAGATCTGTTTTGATCGTGAGAATGTTCTATCTGTTATTGATGATGTGTGCTAAGGGTGGGAGTGTGTTATTGAAGGTTGTTATAAGAGGTATGCGGTTGGGTTTGTTATTATGGGACAGTATAAGGGTTTCATCTCTGGGTATTCCAGTCACCTTTTTTATTTGTTTTTTTTTGTGTCATCTAGCGGATAACCTCGTTGGGTGAAGTATTGTATTAGGTTATGTTTGTGTCTGTTAAGTTCACTATTTGTAGAGCAGATTCTTCTAATTCTAAGGGCTTGTGAAAATGGTAGGCTTCTTTTTAAGTGTTGGGGATGGGCTGATTTGGAGTGGAGATAATTGTGGGTGTCCGTGGGTTTAGTGTAGAGGGTAGTTTGGAGGTTTCTGTTGTCATCTATGTATATCCGGGTGTCTAAGAAGGCTATGGAGTCAGTGGATGTCGTGAAGTCAAACTTAATAGAGTCATGTGCTGAGTTAAGATGTATAAAGAAATTATCTAGTTTGGCTTTTTCGCCTGTATATATGAAAAAAATGTCGTCTATGTATCTACCATAAAAAATGCAGTCATTATATATCTCTGGGTAAATGTAGGTTTCTTCAAATTTACCCATGAAGATATTAGCATAGGAAGGGGCCGCTACTATATATATATATATATATATATATATATATATATGGAAAGTGGGCCTAGGTTGAATTACTTACCTCATCTTTTGTTCCCACCACTTGATGGTGTCGCTGTTTGCCTCTTTTTGAGCAGAAATTTTTCGATGAAGGTGTCGTCATATACGTTCTAAGCACAAAAAGTAACTTTTCCACTTTGACAACCGAGAACCTAATTCATGCTGTCGATGATAGCATAATCTATGTTCATAAGAAATGGCAACGAACAGTTTATTTACTACATTTCAAGCAGCTTCTGTCAGAACTTTTCCCTGCAATAGAATGTAATGAAAACCATGAGTTTGGGTCTGGTCTTCACATGGTAAGTGGTGCCTACGATTGAGACAGAGGAATAACAAAAAGCCTGCAGAATAACAGAACAAACTTCAAATAAGTCATTGGAGTCGTCATTCTTCCCATCTTATTACAATGCACCATCAAGGCCCGCTTACATATGATTTCACTTGTCCTATCAGGTGGCCAATATATCCCCAAAATCTTATTTTTTTTAACTCCAATACATCCTTCTGTCTTGTTTAAAATAAATAATAATAAATTTCCCGATTATAATAATATATTAATCACATCTGTACATACTGCCAAGAGAACCAACTTGTCCAATCAGATTGTACAAATTATCCTAACTGCTGGAGTAGGTTTGTACATTTTTTTCCGTATGTTCTAATGATGATATAATAAACTTGATAAGCGGTTAAATGTCCCATGCAAAAGAAACCCCTTTCCATAGTGACTGTATATATACATATATCCCTAGGAAAGAGCCCACCATTTTGAATATATTGCGAACCGGTTGTGTGGACTTGATGTAACTTGATAACTAACTCGGGACCTTAATGTGCATGCGTAGAAAGACAGTATCCAGAGGAGTTATTCAATAGGCAGTAATATGTCATTGGGAGAGTTTGTGTACTGCATGACCATTGCATTTACGTCTCATTTTTTTCTCCACAAAATATCACATTACCCAGGCCAATTAGTTCCCCATGGAGTCCAGGAGACTAAGATAAAATTACCGTTGAAAGAGGAATGTAGACCGTGGACGAGATTAAGGAGAACGTGGACATGTCATGTGCAATGATCACAGAAGACTTTGCAGTATATATTGAAAAGTGAAAGGGCCTCTTGGATAACTATGTGAAGTCAAAAAAATGGAACACTTTGTGGGGAACTGAAGCAATATTTCGCCGTTGGCTGGTCGTCAGTTTGAGAGCCAATTTCAAACTTTCATGCCTCCACCAAATATCCACGAAATCATCAAAAGAAGAAGAAATCAAACGGAGAATCGAACTAGGTTCGCAAGCTTTCGACGGAACGAACTCAACGTTCAAGAAGAAAAAGATCTATTTGTTTTGAAAAGAAGGGTATACAACCGATGCACCGTCTTGGTTAAGCAATAGAATGAGGAAATCCTCTCTAGCCAAACAAACATTTTACGAATAAACACACAACAAATTAATCAGAATCAACGTATGACTTGGAACACATTGAAAGTTAACCCCTCTGTGGGTGCTCCACAAAATGTTACCTCATGCTTGAGTTGGTTTAATCCAACGAACATTTTACTAAGACCAACGATTATAAGATCAATTTTCTCTGGGTTACATAAAATTATTCCCAATCATGTCTAAGAGATTGCGTGACATCAGTCATTTTAGAGGAGTTCACTGAGTTAAACACAAATCACACCGTATGTGTGTTTTTGATCGTGTATATGATTGAAGTCCCTCTTTTGTCCGTCCTACCTGATCTTTTTATTCATCAACAAATAGATTAAACTAAGTTAATGTCCTTTTATGATGACATAGTATGAAATACCGCAAAACAGAATGAAATATTAGAGAGCATACAGGTTCCAGGGATATTCTAAAAAAAACCATTAGCGAACTCAAATGGTAGTTTGAAGGCCGTGTAAGTGTAACAGACAATCGTTGGACATCACGATTCCGAAAGGGGAATTCCCAAGAAAGCATTTTGAGAGCACATACATCTGCCCACACCATCATCACAAAGATGAATGAGAATCAGTTCATATATAGCTTTGATACAGGGTAAGTAACTGTAAAAACTCGTAGGTTTATCAAAATATTTAATCGATTCATCTTCTATCATTGAAATTCACTGAGAACTTTTGACGATATCGTGTGTACAAAGATGAGCGATGCGTCCCAAAATTCAAATAATTTCTTCTTTGTCCCATAACCTACCCCCCCACCAAAAAAAATCATTGAAATTCATTGAGATATTTTACAGACTGATAGGCATAAGTGAATACATATCTCTCTCCCAACTTCGTTGTTAGAGGTAAATTAACTTTATTTGAACCGGCTTTCTCATCTCTCTCTCTCTTTCTTCCCTTTCTTTCTCCTTTTCTTTCCATCCCCTTTCCCTCTCTCCCTTTCTCTCCCACACTTTTTCTTCCTTTTTTTTGATTGAGTTTTCATCTTTCATTCCATCAAAAATATCTCCCATCTTGTCTGCAAAACTCGAATTTTGTTTCACCCAATTCAAATGAATTCAGTTGACACAGTGATCTTTGACCTTCTTCTGATCGGGGTCGTAGAGTCGTGATCTCTTAAACTAAGCTTCGGTCGCACTACGATCGCTTCAGATTATCGCCGATCGAACTGTATGTTGAACCCTGGTAGGTTTTCGCAAAGAGTCGTCGATCTGTATTTTGAATCGCCGATCCAGTCATTTAATTCTCACGTCGGTTCGACACAGCAGGAAAGTCTGGCATTACATGACCATAATGTATGAAAATTAACTAAATGATGATTATTATTAAGTCGAAATTTAATTTAATTTATTCTAAACTAATGATAACTACACCAATTTTTTTTTAACAAAAATGGTTAAGAAATTCAAATATTCGAAAATAAATAGAAAAAAAATTGGGGGGGCGATTTTTGGTACTTTCACATACTTTAATTATCCTGCCCCGCCTCTTAAAACCAATTTCTTCAATTTGACTAACGAAAACTTCTTCACTCCACAAACCCATTTGTCAAACAATATTTTATGTATATTAAACGTACAATTAATTTATGACGAAACCACACAAAAATAAAAATAACAATTTTGATACAAAACTATTTATTTGCAACTTTTATCGTAACTTCCATTGTCGAAAAGACATCAATGTCACATTTTATTTCTAAAGATTAGGCAAAATAATATAAAAGAATATAAAAAATTTCCTGAAAATAATGTTTGGATGTGAAAATAAGAATTATCAATCACCCAAAGTTTTTTGTGCTGATAGGGAGGGACGCCATTTTCATTCGTCTTTAGTCAAAAAGAAAACGACTTGAAATACTTCTTCCCCTTCTCATTTGTTACATCTGACTCGACATCTGATTTGCAGGAAATACAATCATTCTTATCACTTCGATTAGCTCGCAGACACCATCGCAGACAGTTCGTAATGTCGTCAGAACACTTGTCGAATATGATCGCCGATGTATCCATCGCCGATTGGACTCCACATGACAAAATCCAATCAGTGGCCAATTGTAAGTGCGACCTTAGCTTCACCTTAGAACTCGTCTTTCCTTTCTTTCTTTACTCGACATACTTATAGACAAATCAGTCTTCCCTCTACAAACTGGTGCAAAACAATTACGAAATCTAGAATACTACTATGATTCAATTTACTATCCATGTAGAATAGAATCGGAAGTAACTTGAAGTTAAAACCTTGGGAGTATTATGCATTGAATTGTCTCAATTATTGATCTCATCTTTGACATCAACATTTTTGGACCTTTTCCAAGTATCTGTGTTATTTGGCCGTCCATGCCCGAAGAGGTGATAAGATTTTGGCGTGAATCTATGTACAATTACTTCCCCTACGTTGTAGTTATACGTACATACAAAGAAATATACCCCAAATTTCATGACTGTCCACACGATATCAACAAAAGTTCTGGATGAATATCGATAAAATTTTGTGGAAGGGTGAACAATAGTCGTAAGAAGTCATCAGAAGAGATGCTTTTTGGTAGATCAATACACTAATACCTCTCTCCCATGACGATGGCGTTGGCTGAGGTATATCCCATCTTAGCGCTTCCTTGTTTTATTTGTGAATCTACACTGAGTTCGATCACACGTAATCAAATGATCAATCTCATATCTTTCTCCGGTGAACTTTCTGTGACCTCTCTAAAATGTAACAACCTCTGTTCATATTGCACTTGTTCCAAGGTGACACTAGTGCAAAAAATACCTTGTGTCAAAACACGTGGAGAAATACGCGAAAAAAGCAAGTTGAAAAATCTAGCTTCGCCTTGGTTTGAAAAAAATACTTGATGGGAATGTTAGCCATTTGTAAAACTATTCAATGTTCTTTCGTACGCTGGTTTCATTTCAGAGGGACTTATTATTAATAGATTATTGATCAGGCGTATTCGGTGGATGAAATAGTGGAAGGGTCATATCATTTTCTTGCAAGGACTCACGTGACAAAAAGAAAACAGAACTTTTCACATTTTGTATTGAATGAAATGAAATAATATAAAATGCTCTGTGGTCCTCTTATCAGTCCAGGTAGATTCTATTTTAGTGCACAGTGTAAGGTATATTGTGGGTGCCTGCTGGTACTTTTAGGGGGGTGGGGTCAAAAGGATATATTTCCAAATGAGGACGGGGGCAAAATATGTATAATCATTATATCATATCTTGGTGGTTGGGCTGAATGATACCATATTTCTATATGTGTACATTGAGTTGGGATTACATGAAGCAGTTGTACAGTATCATTATCCTTTATTGACTATAAGATTCCCACTTCCAAACCCCCTCAACCTAGAAATGGCCTGATCCTGGTGGGGACAAACGCCCCGTTTTCTTTCCACCCCAGCGCATGTTCATGATGCGTATCTGAGAATTTCATTCCTCTGACTATCTCTGCTAGAAAGCAACAAAAACAATTTTGCATTTAAGATAATGGAAAAATGTGTCTTCTTCATCCGCGCACAGAAAGAAATTCTACCAGTCTAAAAACAAGAAAGAAATAGAAATATTTTTTCCCGTTCAGCAGTAGGAAAAAAGAAAACCCCGAAATTCTTCGGTTCACGCGGTGCATAGAAATCTATGCTCGTGATTAAACGTAATCGAAATCTACGATCTAGAAGCGTTGATTAATCTCTGTCATCTTGACATGTGTTTTAAGAGGAAAAGACATTTTTTCTTTCCAGGGTTTTTACACCTCTTTTTGTGTGTTCTTTTATCGATGAATCCATTAATTGTCGAAACCAGTTTGTCTTTTACTCGCTCTTCTCGATTTGATGTTTAGGAGAAAGTTTTCACGCCACGAGCTGAATCTTAATTGAACAACCGTAAGCAGCAAAGGTTGAATAGGATTTGATCCTTTCGATATCTTCGTGTGTTTATCTGTTTGTGTGTTCAAACACTCATGGCCATACCATTTTGTCTACGTACATGAAAACTTGCACTAGACTCCTCTTAAAAACGTTTCTATTTTTATTCACTGAAATTAGAATAAAAAAACTTTGGGGGGCTTTATTCTGACGGGCTTACTAATAACATACAGATTCTTCTGAATATATTTTAGAAGTTTTCCTGGGGAAAACGACTGCCATGTCATAAATAAAATTTATTCTTACCATATTTATTCTTTTACGCTACTTTTTGACGCTATGGTTGTTCAACTATTGACTGAAATGACCAATCTATATAATAACTAGTTCACCTTTGCCGTCCAAAATGTATGAAATATATAGATACGCATGGCGTTTCATTTACGCAGATAATAGAGAATTGCATTGCAGTCAACTTCAAGAATTGTGTTCTGTTGACTTCAAACGGATTTTTATTATTTCTCTGTTTTTGTTTATATCTATTATAATTTTTTTGATTATTTTCCAAAGTCAGCATTTTATTACATCATTAGAACACGAATGAAATTTGAATTTTATGCCAGTTGCATTAATTCAATTCTGTTTTACGACGTCAAGTTAGTTGGAAAGCTTTAGCCCTGTATGAGAGGAAGTTCGCACTGTCTGAATTATAATCGGCACTTATCGTATCTCAGCCTTGAGAACGGTAAATGATAAAACTGAACATCGCATAACGTTTGTTATACAAGTATCCCTCGTTTTTCGAAGGTTTACGCTTTACGCTTTACGCGGTCTTTCGCATTGACGAAAAGGGGTGAAAATGGATATAGCTTGACAGAAAAAAAATTATACCGAAACAGTGGTTAGCTGTTATTCAGGATAAGCTACAAAGCAACTAATAAACATGTTTTTTGAAGAGGTTCAAATCCAGTATTAAATTTGTGATTGGTAACTGGACATTTCAACACAACAGGTCTCCCGCGTCTCTCAGCGCTATATTTGCTGGCCAGAACAGCAAAACAAAAGAAGGTGCGTGCGATTTCTTACAATGAACTTCATAGAGACCAGACCGAACCCAGTTTTAGTATAGAGTCTTCATTCACTTTTAAAGCACAAAAGATTTTGTCACGTGGTTGTGTTTTCGACAATGTCTATCTACTAACAAAAGCTTGGTAAATATTTCTTTATGGAGATACGTCAAAATTCGGCCCAAGGCCAATATAGGTATATTGTGTGGGCTAGTCATGTACCGTTCCATCCTAACCTTTCGTGAACCAGGCACACAACATTGTTTCTTTCCCCCATAAGAACCCATCCTTCAGGCTTGTTTGGTGGCTTAGCTACTGGTGTATTTGCCACCGGTATCAGTGATCAGTGTTCTAACCCCCAGGGAGGTTAGTAGTACCCCCATCTTTTCGAAAAGGTTGTGAGTAGTTGTTCTTTTAAAGAGATTCCATAGGCAAAGAGGCCTTGCGTCAGAGGGAAGAACAATTGGGTTTATCTTCCATTCAAGGATAAATAGGGATGTATACACATGTAATTCAATGGAGAGAGAGAGAGAGAAACAGAGAGAGAGAGAGAGAGAGAGAGAGAGAAAGGATGAGAGAGAGTGGGAGGGAGAGAGAGAGACAATAACTAACAGATGTAACGTGAAATTTATATACATCTGTACATTGTCCTCTCAACACATTCATACATACATATGCTGGTGAGCATATATATTTATTCATATATATCCAAGAATTATAGATATGTGCAAAGCGTTTTTGTCTGGCACAGGACCATAATAATCGAGCGCTAAGCGAAGATCAAGCTCACTGTCTTTGCGATGGCTTGCAAGATTAGGCATGGTTTGTTAGAAAAGTAATACCCAGGGCTTCAGAGAAGGGGTGCGGCCAAATTTTTGTGTATCAAAACTTCCAAGTCGATACAAGTCAATAAATGAAATAAGTCGATTTCATCATTTGCCAGTGATTGGATACAGAATGTCACGCTAAGAGAGTTATAGCTGATGAAATCAGGATGGCTGCAGGACGAGGGTGTCTATGCATTGTGTGTGTAAGATAGCTCTGTATTGCTTTATAAAATTTTCTTTGCTGGTTACTGGTAAAAGAGACAATCTGATAGATCATTGTCTCTTTACGGCGATTAGATTTGGTAAAGAAGCCTAGTATCAGATTGAAGATCATGTGGGTTCATTTAAATTCAAAGATACCGGTGTTGAAAGATTTTTTCTGAACAACGAGGTGATTACTTGTATTTGCTGGAATATAGTTCAGGTGAACATTTTGTAAGAAGCGCAGTTAAGTTGGTTTTTTTTTCACGTTTCAATTCTTTTTTTCTGTTTAATTTTTTATTGTTGAGAATTTGCATAAATGAAAATGAAAAACAGTGTTTTTTTTTGTTAAGGAGAAGAAAGAGATGAAAAAAACCCATATACCAGCCTTATGAATAATTATGCACGCACACGCACACACACACACACACACACACACACACACACACATATATATATATATATATATATATACATATAAGGGCATAGATAGAGAAGCATATTGCGACATAGATGTAAATATGAACCCGAGATAGATAGATAGATAGATAGATAGATAGATAGATAGATAGATAGATTTGCAGCAACCTGTAGCGTTATGCTCAAGTGATCTGAGTAAAAGCGTTCATGGATTAGGAGAGTTGACTGAACTTATGAGCATCGCCAATCTCACTCCCACTCACTTTCTCATTCACATATCCACTTGTTCATAAATTATTTATTGTTTTCCGTTCTTCCATTTTAACACCATAGAAAAATGTTCCTCTTTATATTTTGTAAATGACACATACATACACACACACACACACACACACACACACACACATATATATATATATATATATATATATATATATATATATATATATATATATATATAAAAGGGTCATGCAAGTAGTAAATACACTCTTCTTCGTTTTGTGTTGAAAATAAGCTTCGTTTAAAAGCTTCAAAAGAGGCAGAGAAATATCAAATTAACCCAAGAACTGCAAAAAATTATCTTCATCAACTTGGTTATTATGGATGATCAGTCAGGTTGAATCCCCCTTTTAATCACGACTAATATCAAGAAGAGGAACGAGTGGACAATTGATATGAGCGATATGCTATTAGTTTCTTGGCACAGCGTAATTTTTCTAGATTTGTTCAATTATTCAGATATTGACATAAATCCTATTGAACACGTGTGGGCAATATTAAATAAGAAGTTGCATAAGAAGTCTAAAAAGCCAGCAACCTGTTCAGATTTGGATTGAATCTCTTACACAAAGCTTGATCTAAAATACATCAAGTTGCAATTTCAGACCTTATTAATTCTATGTCAAGACGAGTTGTTGCTATTAAAAGGGATAAAGAAAATTCAGCAAAGCATTAAATAGGATAACATTCTAAGAGTCAAACCAGATATATTTGCAAAAACCTTCATTCTGTAATGTACATAAACAATTGAGGCAAAACTGTTGGAGTGTATTACCTCTTGCATATCTTAGTTTATATATATATATATATATATATATATATATATATATATATATATATGAATTATATACATTATATATATATTTTACTCAAAAACCTATTTGAAATGATCTCCCGTCGTTACAGGGTTAATGCAGCAGTACCATTTTTTTCAATTGTTTATTCTATTTATGTTGTCTGAATTGAATGATGTATTAACCGTGTAACGACTGGAGATCAATTCAAATAGGTATCTATGTAATATAATGCAATTTATATTTCATTCTGTCTGACCAAATATGTCCATTTCATATATATATATATATATATATATATATATATATATACGACAGGAGCACACACTGAGGATCGAACTCATTGTAGACATCTATTTGACTAAATTTTTAACCATCTCTCAATGGCAGGTGCTGATATTCATGTTTTGGGGTCGTGGGAAAGGATAGAGATAATAAAAGCGTGGTCTGATAGATCTATAAAGACATATTGATACGTTTGTTTATGGCAGCCAAAGATGGTACCCTGAAATTATGGTTAAGTTTGGTACCATGCCCCAAATATTTGGTACGTTTCAAAATAATATTTTTCACTAAGTATTTTACTGTAGATTTTTTGTTAATATCTTGATTCTCTTCATAGTCTTCTTTCATGTTGAATCTCTTTTTGCTGCCTCAATATTTATATTTTTTAATAAAAAATTTATTCATTCTATATTTTTTTACTAATATTTAAATGACACTATACATTAACATCAAAATTATTAGAATGGTTGATGCATAATTATACGAATTATATATATACATATATGTATATATATATATATATATATATATATATATATATATATATATATATATATATATATGTATATATATATATATATGTATATATATGTATAATGATGATAACAACCAACCATGAGGTTCAATGCCTCGTTGAAATCAGAGAGTCCCTGGAGACTGACCGTATCAAATGGCTCAAATCACAAGATCTCTGTAATAAGATGGATGGGGAAGAAACACCATAATATGGAGGATAAAGTTATGTTTCCTATATTTTGAAATTATTTTTACAATAAGACGTGATACTGACTTATCATGATTATCATAATGGTTAATGAATAATTAAACAGTATTGATTTGGCACGTTTCAAAAAAGTTGGTACGTTTTCAAAAAATATTGTACGTTTCTGAAACGTTCGGTACGTTCTGAAAGGATCCAGTATGTTTTCGGTTGTAATATTGGTACGTTTGATACATTTCTTTTGGCAGCTATACGTGTGCCCATCTGTGAGTATGTGCGTTGGTGTGTAGAATGTACTCATTTCAGTTCATCAAAGAACGATTCGCGGCCATCATTCCATCAACTCCCCCACACCTGTGAGCAGGAAGCCCATGGGGAGGGGGAGAATTTCTTGAGACCGACCGGAAAGTGTATTCTTGTTAAATATTTCAATTATTTTCGGGATGAGGGATTTTCAAAAGCCAGTGAACGATTCGCGTGAGCAGCGACTGATGACACACGAACACGTTTCAATGTCGACCAAGACTTTGACGCAACGGGAGACATATTTGCTTCACTGCTTCCTTTGTACGTCTTTTCCTTTCAACAGGAGATCTTGTTTGGCCTTTGATAATAAAACTAGTTAATAACCGTGAAAAATCCCACGAATATATTTGAATTTTTGAAAGATGATTTTTTTAAAAGAAAATAATGTATATACTACTACTCGTGTTGTCAAAATGGTGACTGTCTTGTTACTAAGAGAGGTTTAATCACGAATAGTTTAAACAAACGAATTATCCCTCTCAAGGTGTCTAGGTTAGGTTGGTCGGAGTTTGTACAGTTATGACTGGCTGTTGAGAGAAAAGGGAGAAAAGAAGGGAGTACTCGTGACAACGGGACCAACCAACACATGCACACGCGCACACACTGCGTATGATATATATATATATATATATATATATATATATATATATATATATATATATATATATATATACTTGGCTACAATGTACTATTTCATGCATTGTAGCTAGGGGTATTAAATTAAAGTACCTCTAAAATGAAGGACAAAAAATGTCCGCCTGGCTTCTGTTGAAAAACAATATCGTAGGATCTGCATTTGCACTCACAATGATTATTGAAGCAATAGGTCAAATTGTTGTCTAGTATATATATGTATATATATATATATATATATATATATATACATAATTTGTATTTCGGCTGCAATTCTTTTCTAGAGCATATTTTGTTAAAAAAGAATGACATTCTTGTTTTTAATTTTTCGTTTAGGCTTACCTGTCTGCAGATCAGTTGTTTAGTTTTGGGGTCTCAAATTCCAAGTATATGAGTAACTCATGCTCCAAAATTTATCGTAGATTTAATTCTTGAAGGGGGTATTATTCATATAATTATATAGTACGATAGTTATGAGTATAATATCCCCTTCAAGATGCCCTCTTATAGAGTATCTTAGCATCTTTTATCTGCTGCGCATGAAAAGTTACATCCAAAAACAGGTATTGAAATTCCTGTGTCAAATGCTAAATACTTAACATCAAGCTGATATATGTACATATTTCCACTTAGAATTAAATCCACAATCCACATACTTTCTACGATGAAGTACATGGATACTGAAAATTTCATAGTAAAATGCTAAATACTAAGCTTCACGCTTTTGGTTGTAGATATTTATGCAGAGTAGAAACCTGAGAGAAAGCTCTTTACAACGAATAAACCGCCCATCCAAACAACTTCAAACAGGCACTTCCTCGGATCATGAGCAGGGCACCTATTCAATTTCAGCTCAGTACGGTACCCTATTCTAGACATGGATTATTGTCACTAGGGCAGATGGTGGTCATTGTGAATTTCAGGATTTTCCCTTCATACAAATTTTGTAGACTTTTTCTCTCATTCAGTGCATATTGATGACCCTCAAAAGAAGAAATCAAGCGAAGAATCACACTAGGATGGTAAACCTTTGGCAGAGCTAGCTCAACCTTCAAAAATAATAAGATCCCATTAATCCTAAAGAGAAGGGTGTATAACCAATGTATCCTCCCAAAAGTCACTTATGGAGCTGAAACATGGAATTTAACCGAGAGACAGACCCGTAAACTGAGAACCATGCAACGTGCACATGAAAGAATAATGCTGGGCCTCACATGGAGAGACAACAAAACAGCACAGTACATCCGGGAAAAGACAAGAGTTAGAGACATCATAGAATCCATAAAAAATCTCAAATGGCGGTAGGCAGGCCATGTTGCAAGAATGGCAGACAATCGATGGACATCACGACTCATAACATGGATTCCCCGAGACCACATGCGCAACCGAGGCCGGCAAAATGTTAGATGGGGAGACGAGCTCGACAAGTTCAGGAAGTACTGGCTTCATGACGCCCATGATAGGGAAGTGTGGCAAATCCTGGGGAAGGTCTATGTCCAACGACGGACGTTAAAAGACTGATGATGATGATGATGATGATGATGATGATGATGATGATGATATATTGAGTTTTTTGTTGTAATCTTTCATTGGTTGACCCACATTTTTACGTAAAATTCCTGAACTATTTATGACGACACACTAAGAAATACATTTGACTTATGCGACACACCAACTCTTTACTCCATTAGAACATGAATATGCATTATACGTGATTGGCTATATTTCCTGTCTGTAACATAACTGTTGAATGCTGAATAAAGGGTAATCTCTCACGTTTATTCATTTTTTACTAATGTATAAAAAAATCATTCTAATTGAACATGAACGAGAAATATTGAACGTCATAATATTTTTGATATTTTCTTGTAATACACTGCAATCACAAAATCATTGAAATACTCTCGTCTACAGCATGGATAAACTAATTTATGTATATTAGACTATAATTAGGGTATGGAACACCTCTAGAAAGAATGCATAAATTATATTACTGCGTTAGAAAAACATTTTGAAGGAGTAATGAAGGTGTGTACTTTAGAAATGAAATTCAGTTGTTCATGAAACTATCATGTCAACCATACTAACACACGTATTGATCACCCCCCTTCCCTTTCGTCTAGAACTAAAAGGATTCAACTCTTACAGAATTTAGTGATAAAAATTATCAACTCTAACAGGAGCCTGACACATAATAACCACTGGATAGGTTCAAGGCTTGAAACATACATTTGCTATCAAATATAAAAAACAAAAAAAAAATACGTAGCAAACTTTGGAGATAGTTGCAGCACATTTTTGTGCCATGGTACACAGTGTGAGAATCGCTGATTCAGGGAAATGGTTACTATAACAGATTGAGCCTCTAATTGAGAACCACGCAACGTGCACGGGAGAGAATCATGCTTAACATCACATAGTGGAATCATAAGACATCACAGAATATTAGAGAAAATTATATGAGCCACAGATATACAATCCATCTGGTAACTCAAATTGCAATGGGCTGATCATGTTACAAGAATATCAGACAACCACTGGACATCACGACTCACAACAGAGATTATATGCGAAACTGCAGCCGGCAAAAAAAACGGACTAAACAATTTAGGAAACCATTGGCCCCGCAACGCCTATGATAGAAAGGTCTTGTGAATTTTGGGGAAGGTCTATGTCCAAATGTATGAAATTAATTTTGAAAATAAAACATAGGTTTTGGGCAGCTCTGCAGAAGGTTTTGAGCAACTCTAAAGAACTGTACATTTGAGTGAAAAGAGAATTTAGAAGACTATGACGTGTATGAAAGAGATTTCTTTTGTTTATTTTGGCGAATCGCCAGTTCCTACTGTCCTCTTTCGAAAAAGTATTGTTAGAGAGAAATATGCAGTCAAGCAAGGCCTTAGAGTTAATACACTTTTCTCACTACCAATTTTATTTTGTGGTTCGCTGGAAAGGTTATAGTTGGAAAATTATTTCTTGTGTGCCATAATTAGGATAATTCTGCGCCATTCTGTTGAATTTGATGTCATTAAGAAACCTTCATTCCAATTGGGATTAACAAGGAAAAACACATTTCCCTGAATTCCCCTCATTTATTATCCTGTTTATCACTCAAGTGGGGCTGGACATAGAAGTTTACGTCTAACTTTTGAGGCATTTTAAGGGTGTAGGTGCCTTCTTTGCTGCCAATTGCGTTCTTTCATAACAAAAATTCCACTTGAACAAAATGGTTGCTACTAGAGAAGATGATTCCCGTCTACTTCTTCCAGAATTTCGGGATCTTTTTCGACATCCGAATCAGAAAAAGTCAAAAGCTTTCTGTTACTTTGGTTAGGAAAAAATTCGATTTTTCTCCTACTGTTGTTGATGGTGATGGTTATAATGATGATGATTCTTGCTGTTCGTTACTTTAATTCTCCCCTCCTCCTCCTCCTCTCTGTATTTCTCTCCAGTTCGCCCCACTTCATCTTAATCGAAATGTTCCACCTCTACAACTCTTGTCTTTCCAACTCTCTTTCAGAGCCACCTTTTACTCGAATCCCCACCCTTATTCTTTGTAGATCACGATTCCAGACGAAATAAAAAGTGAAAAAATTCCACTGATTAATTAAAAAAAAATGGAGGCGGTAAGACGAAAAAATCATTAAATTCGAATTTATCCAGGAACGAAAAGAAAGCAGATTGACTGAGTGTGTATTTGTGTGCACGTATGTGTGTATGTGTATGCGTGCATGTGTGTGTGTGTGCATGTTATGTTTTTTTACACATATTGAGCATTGAGACAGTTGTACGTGTGTGTGCGTGTGTGCGTGTATGTTTTGAAACTCAAATCGCAAGACATCTCTAGGCAGGTGTGGGAGTGTGGGGTGTGGGGGTGCAAAATTCAATAATTAAGAGAGTTTTTCAATTTACAAATAGGTATACATCAATGTAAGTGTAGAGTCATGTACACAGGCCTTGTCGGGATGATATGTGTTTATTTCTACCTTAATATCTCTATGTGTGTTAATACCTATACAAAAGTTATTACTCTCATAAAATTAAGAGACGAAAGAGTATTGCACACACACACACACACACACAGAGGGTTGAGCACTCTTTAAGTGAGGTAACTCATCCATTGTAAGCTTATGCAATGCTCTTCCATAGGAATAGAGCACTCTGGTGGATGAGGAGTTTCTGCGTAAATGAATATATCGCTTAAATTCAGCTTTACTGACTGCCCAGTTCCGTAGTCCAGATGTAGGATATCGGCCTCCGCGTCCGATGCGAGGGTTTCAATTCTGCCTCGCGGTACTGGATGGGTTAAAGTCTATAGCCACACCGAAGAGATGTAATATATCGACACAATAACAACAACAACAATATACATGTATATATATATATATATATGATAAACTTCTTGCAGCTTCGTGGAACACATCAGGTATATTAGGTCGAACACAGAAGCAACAGCAAAACATTTCGCTCAGAAGAACTACAGTATGCCTAGGATAATAATGTTGTGATCATACAACGTGTTTACTCCAACATTAAGTCCATGACTCATACCACGACTTTAATTCGGATCACAAGGATTTAAATGTGATTGAGTAATCCACAAAAACACTTTGTTTTTTTTTTTTGGTTGGGGGGGGGTCAGAGAATTATTTCCGTCGACAATACAAGAAATCAATTGCAAAAATATGTTTCAAAAACACATTATTTCTAAACTCCTAATGAAACCTTCATGACGGGTAAAATAAATACCATCTGATGTGGTTGACTTGTTTCTAGATTCATTTAAAGACGTAAGAGTGACTGTGCACCATCTTCAAAACGTTGATATTTTCATTATTCCTAAAGTCGTAATGATCAGTTTTTATTTTATTTTGAAAGCTCAACATTCTACATTACGATTAATAAAGCGTTCAAACTTGAAAATAAAAGACACTCAGCCTTGTAGTTCTAAAAACATCAACTTTTTATGGAAGGTGCGCTGGGCATTTACCCAAATGTCCTCACCTGATCATTTGTCATATACCATGGACATTCAATTACCTTAATTTCATTTTTTAACACATGTCGTGATCAATATCCTCAGTGACCTTATAACTGACAAGTAAGAAATAGAACAATTGTATAGTGCTATTCTTCCAAAGCATAGACAAAGGGGGGGGGGAGGGGTCCTATAGTCTGTCAAATATGGTAATTCTTTCTTTGGGTGTTTGAATAACTTGACTTGTTAACTTCTGTCAATTTTAAAGCCCTTAAAAAGGTTTTAAAATGCTCTTTTTGAAATGTGTTGGATACTTTTTGCACCCACTGTTATAAATCCCCTGACGACTCTATCAAGAAAATTTCACTTGTAGTACTGTAAGATTTATTTCGATGTAAACATATCAACCCTCTGAACACCTTCCTTAACAGACGTATAGGTTTTGTAAATAACTGATGGATTACTGACTTATACGACACACACGTGATCAAATATATGGATACATAAACAAATAGATTTATAATTTCAGCAGTAAGATATTTAGTTCTTAAAGCTGCAAAATTTGTAGACTCTCTCTCTCCCTCTCTCCCTTTCTCTCTCAATATGTATATATATATATAATATATATATATATATATATATATATATATAAATATACATATATATATATATTTATGTATGTGTGTGTGTGCGCTTGCATGTGCATGTGTGTGTGTGTATATATTTGTACGTACCTATTTACTAAACGAAAGAGGAATAGAGTGCCATTTGCTTTTCATGAAGTGAGAATTTCCTGTTTGAAAGTAAATACGTTAACAGGCAATAGAGAAATACGATGGTAAGAAAAAGGAAAAAGAAAGATTGTTTCTGTGAAGAGAGTAAGTTTTGTCTTCAAGCGAAGACGACAACATTGAGGGTGCGGCTAGTTAAGGAGAGGCAAAGGAAACATAGAAAAAGCGAAACGAGAAAGAGCGAAGGAACGAAAAAGAAGCAGAACAACCAAGAGTGGTCATCTGAAAACAACAGAAATGCAAAAGAGTGAAACACTCCATCCATCCATCAATCCATCCATCCATACGTACATACATACATATATACATATATACATACATATATACATATATACATACATATATACATACATACATACATACATACATACATACATACATACATACATACATACATACATACATACATACACTGCTGGGCCTAAAGTGAATAAACCAAGCTTTTTTTAAAATCAATTCTTTTGCAATTATTCTTCCATTCTAACAATTTTAGATGGAATATTCGACTATGTTATACAACATTGAATGCAGTGTTTCTACGCAGAGTACGTTTTAGTGTGGAATATCTTCTTCCCTTCAGAACATTGGGCCGTTTAGACAAGCTGTCTTATCGTTATTTACAGTGTACTGATTCAATGTTGTACCATTCAATCTTTGGCTGCTTCGCACAGTTGGTTGATATTCTCAGGTTCTTTTCCAATCAGTTTAGCCTTCATATGCGCCCATACTTTCTCTAGGGTGTCAAGATGTTTTATATGATGGAAAATGTATGGCTTATTGTTTGCCCAGCTGTCTACGTGCATACATTCAGTAGATACATACATACATACATACATACATACATACATACATACATACGTACGTACATGTATACATGCATTCGGCATATGATCTATATTTTGGCAACTATGTATTATGGCTACATGTTTTATCTAAATAACAAATATAGATTTTTGAAAAAAAATTCTTTTTAACTTTTCTTGTTTAAATACAAGAGAATGTGTGTCCGTATCCAATGAACATAAAGTGTGTGATCGAGCTCTTTCAGGCCTCACTTCTGGACATTATCAAGATCGATGAAAAACTGAGGATGTTGAACGTGTTTTGAATTTTAGATACCGGCGAACTCAGCGTCTGCCATTGGTGAAAATCAGACGAAACTCCTCACTGAATCGAATGCGCGTGTCAGACACATGACGCGAACTAACCCCTACAGATTCATTAGATTTTCATCTTATTATTATACAATACTTGTGAAAAATCCAAAGTTTCAAAAATAATGCTGTGAACATAATGATATTCGATAACAGAAATTGAACAAAAGAAGATTTAAAAAGTACGTCGCGTAGAAAACGGGTAAACATGTCGTCTGTTTACGTGATTCTTCTAAACAGCCAATCAGAGGCCATAATGGTTATTCCTCGTTCAATGAGTCTCATAATCATTTATTGGGTCGATGGCTGAATCGCCCTTCAGTTCAAAGGGTGTTGATCGAACATAAATCGATCATAAATATCAAAAGAAAGAGTTGGGGGGTGTGAAAATCATCGATGCAAATCTGAGCTGCGTTGGAAAGTACTTGTCTGATTCTGCATGAAGGTAATGTCGATTGCAGTACGGAGCCAAAATCAAGATTTATTTATCCGTCTATTCGAACGCTTCTCCTTTTTTTTAAATTCTCATTATCTGCACTCATTAACCCGTTGAATCCGCCGTGCTGTTTTACTAGTATAACACTCCTGCTTTTAATCACCATAGTACCAATAAACCAGTAGGAGCATTTACCTCAATTATAGAGTCCATAAAATAACCCCAAACATAGTGTAGTATTCAGAGTAGCGTTGCTCTGTACCTTTAGGAATGAGGTAAATCTAATGGCTGCACCGTTTCTCCACATATTTCTATGAATAATTCGAAACTTAGTCCTTACGGAGATAGATCAACAAGATAACAATCAACCAGCTGTTCAGAAGTGATGAGGAGACGTTTAAGTTTCATGATGATCGAAGAAGTGTTATCTAAAGTGGTCGAATCCGATGACGATGAAATTGTTCACGATGAAGACTGACACCGAGTCAGATGAACTGGGTGTTGATGCGTTCAATTACACAGGCAGTTTTGACATTGTGAAATTTACCAGAATGTACAGAGATAATTTATCAACAAGTGATCAACTCTCAGGTTTCAAGGTGTTGTGTTTTCACATCAGTTGTAATTAGTAGCTTTCACTGGAGATCGAATGTCTGCAAAGTATACTAAGTGGTTTCAGTAATGCTGTCGCCTGGATAGTTTCGATTCTCTCTTTGATTTCTTTTCCTTCCCAAGACTCTTCAGGACTGACCAAAGTGCTCCAGTAATGAACAGTACAACCGTGACCTTTATGTTCCAGAATTTTCCATTCCCCTCATAATGTATACAGATTGTAATGTAAGTGTATTCCAAAATTTGTCCTTTGGCTGTGTCCAGCAGCATCCACGCTAGTTCTTTAGAAAATAGACTTTTTAGTGATCACTTCCCAACAAAATGCCAAAGAAGTAACTTATCGATTGATCACCCCTTTTCCAATCTTTAAATGGTCACCCCAACATAGCATGCTGCCAAAATACATTAGTCTCATGACTGTTTCTATTAAGTGACTAACAAGATCTGCTTTTCAAAGTTTTCACTTTCAATCTCGCTCTTTGGTCTGTTGGAACAGCAAAATCCGTGGTCCGACAAATTTTCTCCTCTTTGCTCATGATGACTAGATCTGGTTTTCTAGCCTGAATTGGGTGATCTATTCAAATTCGAATTCCCAGATTATTTTGTTTATTTTCCTAATTCTCTATGACAGTTTTGTAGCTTTTGCATATACCATTGGTTAGTAGGATGAAATCCCAGTCGCTTGCACAATTCCCAGTTGAAAATGTTTCCTGCCCATTTTTGTACTTCATATAAACTAATTTACTGCATCGCTTATTAAATGAGGTATATCTGGAAAGTATCCAAATATTTGACCTTAACGAAGTAAAGTTAATACATTATCATTTTTTTTTCTTTTTTCAATTTTGACTTGAAAATTTCCCGATGAGTCCCCCTAACTCGGCTGTTGGCTGTTATAATTCATCCTTCTGCTTTGCATACCCTTCAAGTATCTTAATAGAAGCGTCGACATCGTTTTCAATCCTAACGAGTCAATTCCATCGCGCTTCCCCCTCACATATACCCACCTGCTGTTGTTCTTCGAGTGCGAGGCGGTGTTCATGGTCATTGATTCCCCTCTCAACTGATCCAGATCTCAATTTTCCATTTGTCCTGTTTAGGAAGGGCCAAGAATATTTCACAACGAATAATGCCAAAACATCTATACCCTTGATCATGTTATCACCGTCAAAGACTTCGTTTTCCTACCGTAACAAAAACAATACATTTTCTTCTCTTTGCTCATGACGACTAGATCTGGTTTTCTGGCCTGAATTCAGTGATCTATTTGAATTCAAAATCTCAGATTATTTTTTATTTTTTTTTCAATTCTCTGATTGAAGAATGTGTTGAATCTGCTATGTTCACTTAGAATGTAAACGATGGAATATGAGAGAGGAAAAAAATGAGAAGTTCTTATTTTCAAGTCTGGTAAAACACTCTTCTAATGGGTGGTTAGTCTAATTTATCCGCTGAAAAAATCTATATTCATAATTTGGAACACTTTCTTTTTCTGTTCTCTGTGGAACACCAAACAGTTCAATGTAGACCAACTAAATTTCGTTTAAATACTTATTGGACCTAGGAGAATGTTTTAATGTAAAAGTTATAATGAGATTGAGATTCCCATGATTAATTTTGAGTAGTACATCTGTTCAGCTTTTTCGCATAACTCGACTTGACAGAAAAAAAATCATCGGCTCACCATGTACCGAGGAATTGTTTTACAGTCGTTATACCCAGCTGCAATCTATGTCTGGCCCGGCAAAGACGAGTACTTTAGCTAGTATTGATTGAACGCAGAGAAACAAAGAAGAGATCAGATCGATAAAAATAAGCCCAAAATGAATAAAGATGAAGAGTAATTAAATGCAACGAAGTGTAGGCGGTTAGGGGTGGGTGGTTGTCCGGCTCTCAGGAAAATACAGAGACGTTACAACACGGGGAAAAGACGCTATTTGATGCAAATTTATGAAGAAGAACAAAGAACGAACGGAAAGAGAGAGAGAGAGAGAGAGAGAGAGGGGGGAGAGAGAGAGAGAGAGAGAGAGAGAGAGAGAGAGAGAGAATATGACGGAAAAATTCCGGGTGTCATTTTTAACAACAAAACAAAAACAAACATTTGTTCACAATTCTCTTACTTCTTCTCTTTCTTCTTTTTTACTTATTTATTTATTTATTTATCCGAAATTTCTTTCCTTCTTTTTGATAAAAAATGATGATGTCTTTTGAAGCGATCTCTCCCTTTTGTTACGCAAATATAGATGTATATCAGGTGGAATGCTCTGAAATGTAGGTCACTGCACCCAATGACCTGCAACAGCAGCTCTGCTGCTCCTGATACTGTAAATGGCGATGACGTCATTTATGGATCGCATATGATATGAATAATGTACATTAAAAAAAGGTTGGTTTATTTGCTGTCTGTATGCGTGTGAGCAGTTACGTAATTATGCACATTGTTGTTTTGATGATAAATATTTACTAAGCTTAACTTGGTCTGGCACAAGGTACGTAGCCCTTGATAAGAAACAGGTTCATTACACTACCAGTCTAGGTGAAGGACCATTCTGAATTCAAAACCAGGAGCTAGAGTTCCTGAAGTAGTCCGAGGTTCTTTCTGGCAACCCCTGTCATGACACTGCACAATGTTTCGAAATTTAGGGAAAATGGCCAAAAATAGAATCTTTATTGAAATTCGTATTTTTTTTTCATTAATTAAAGAATTATTCATTCATTATAGAATTATTTCTATTCTAAACAAAATTTTGATTTTAATATGTCTAAATCGCAAAAATGCTTCAAGAATCTTCTGTTTACTTCAGCAAGTATATATATATACACACACACACACACATATATATATATGTATAGCACACACCACTGATGATGGGAAGAATCCCGAAACATGTATGGACTATTGACTTATAAGGATTAATAAACCTTACCACCAAACACTTCACTCCCGAGTCTGTCTCACTCTCTAAAGTACACATTATATATATATATATATATATATATATATATATATATTTATATATATATATATATATATATATATATATATATATATATATATATGATGAATTTGATACACAATACGAAAACTCGAAATTAGGAAAACTGTATTGTATTTATTCTCGTTATAAGTTCCGGAAATTGATTCATTCTGTTGTCAAACGTCAAATGAGTCAAAATGATAAAATATGGGAATAACAAGGTTTGGGGAGGAAGACAGATGATATGTGTTTATTATTGATAAATATGATAACGGGGAAAATAGAAAAGGAGGAAATAATCTTTGAAAAATAAATATTTCGTTTCGGAAAGTTTTGGTCGAACAAAATGGAGATGAAAATGCAAAAAAGGGACCAAAGGGAAAGCGGGTGAGGTCTCTGAAATTGGTGGGTGTGATTTTACCTGTTGGTAGAAAGTCTGTCCCTTTCTGAGAGCGGCAAAGATACAGGGAAAGGGAAAAGAAGTCAGCAGATTTATGGTCATCGCTTGTAGAAGATAAGGGAGGGCTTGAGTATAAGTGTCTTTTGAGCGTATAAATGGATGTCTGTGACTTTTGGATCCTACATGTTAGCTGTGTGCGTTTTCTATGTTGGTCATGTTGGTAACAACTGTGGCTGAAAGGATGTTGGGTATGTGTGTGTGCATACTTATGAAAAGGATGTATACGTCTTTTAGGAGTCAACCATGCGCATGCGTATGTCTATGGATGCCTACAGATGAGGGGATGCGTGAGTGTGCATATGCAAGTGTCGTTGTTGTGCATGCATGTGTGTATGTGTGTGTGTGTGTGTGTGTGTGTGTTGATGTGTACTAAAATAGAAAACACCATTAGTTAATCACGGGGATGGAAGTATCATCGTTCGGGTGTTTTGCTCTTTCAATGCCCCGGGGGAAACTTCATTTGATTAAAGGGATCACGAATGGGGCAATGCATCGGAGTTTCGGGGCAATTAATTTGTACCTTTAGGCGCAACAGTTGGAGAAGGTTGGATCTTTCTTCGAGATACCGACCCAAAGCGAACAGCTAAAATAACTCACGAATGATTTGCTTAGAGCAATGTAGGGGTGCTTCAGTGGACAAATCAATCTCCAGACTAAAATCCAATTGAAAAGTTATGGTGATGCTTGAAAGATCGATTTCATCAGAGACTCTACAGAAACATTTATGGTTCGAAGGTTGTTGTGAAAGGCTTGTGAAGGATTGTAAAGAATGTCTGTGGGCACTTTTTACAAACCAGGGTTAGGCAACTAAGTATCAAAATATGATATCCTAGGAAATATGTATTTTTCTCAATAATTGTTATCTTTATAACAAAGTGCATCACCTGGGTAAATTCAAAGTAAATGTATGTATCGGAAGTATATTAGATCAATGGGAAGTATACTAAATGAACACATACACTCACACAATATCTATATCTATATCTATATCTATCTATGTATATATATATATATATATATATATATATATATATATATATATATATATATATATGTATATATATATATATATACATACACATATATATATATACACATATATATATATATATATATATATATATATATATATATATATATATATATATATATACTATAAGTTTAGTATCCCATTTACAGTTAGAATTCTCTCCGTTTCTCTCGCTGAAATTTCAGTCCTCTAGCTCCAGTGCAGTCTGTATGCGTTACAAATGCATAGGAGACTAGCCAGTCAGCCACACTACCTTAAGCACTCTCGAATGATAAATTTTGAAGTAGATATAGTCTTCTGTGTATATTTATCTCTCCTTCTCTGTCTATCTGTCTGTCTGTCTATATAGATATATATATAGAGAGAGAGAGGGAGAGAGAGAGGGGCAAAGAGAGAGCAGGGGAAGAGAAAGAGAGAGAGTGTGGGTGTTTGTGGGCGTATATTGAAGGCAACGAAGCTTTCAATATGTCTGGACATGGCTTCTTATATAATCTGATGATGTGTTGGCGTATTTAGATAAACGACGTCAATTTCTGTGGAGATTTAACTTTAAGCAGACAAATCCACTTGATTCAGTTACAGAGTGGATTTGGTTTGAGTTGCCTTATCTATTTGTTCAAGTTATAAGAAACCGTAAAAAACTGCCAACAAAACTGTCAATAAAGGTTTCTTCTGTCTTTAAGTGATGCTGGTTGACTGGCTGGCTTTTTATGAAAGTCTTGTGGGTGCTGGCTACACAAAGTTGAAAATTTGAAGATTCACTTATTATGTCTTGAGCAATTTTTTTGTTGTTTTTTTAATAGAGTTTTTGTGGGGATTCAATTTACAATGTAATTTTTGCTAAATAGGTCTCTTAGATTGTGTCCTACAGCTTTTATGCTTAGTTTCTGAAAATTCGGACTTTTTCAATGATCACACTTTTTAGACGTGATCACTTCCCAACAAAAGGTGAGAGAAGTAATTTATTCATTGATCAACCCTTTTTCCAATTTTCTAATTGATCACCCCCAACATGACATACCTTCAAAAGACGTTGGTCACGAGACGGTTCCTATTGATTGACTTACCAGACTTTTGATGAAAAAATGTTTTTCTACTCATATTTAACCTTCAAACACTTCAAGTTATTACTTTCTTGTTATTCTTCCGATTCCTCTTCATCGTTATGGATTCGTTGCTATCTCAGGTTACATTAAGGGTTAGGTTTAGAGTTAGGGTTTACTGTTTTAAAGAATCTTTTTTCCAGATAGAATTTTCTCATTTCATCTTAAAAGTTGTATTTAGGTGTTAATTCAAAACCTGATAATTCTAAATAATGAAACATTCCACGAAAATATTAAGGTCATATTCATTCAAAATATAAGACTCTGGCTTTCCACCCCAAGCGATAAATGTAACGTTAGTTCTGTAGCCATATATTTGCAGAAACCTGAGGAGTTGAACAAACTGGGTTATCAATGAGGTGAATTTAGAGAAATTATTTTTCTTTATATTTCCTGCAGAAATAATAAGGGTCCTATTCGACAACAAATACGATATACTTCTTCGTCGTTCTGCTTGTTTAATTGATAGAAATTGATTTTAAAGTTATCAAACATTCCCTTCTTCACAGAAATAATTACTGATACGAAAAAAGAAAGGAGTCCTATCCAAAGAGTTTCTGGTTCGGAGAAATGAGTGGGTAGAGCTGCTAAAATATGGTTCCGGTTTAACAGCACATTTTTTGAAGAGAGCTTTTCCCCTTGACCAGGAAAATAAGCTCTAGATCTTGATCAGCTTTGAGGGTCCGGCTGGCGTCCTGTCTGGGAGGATCCGGCCAACATGTCCGTGAGGTGCGGGTAGTTGAGCATAGGACAGCTCGAAAAATGGACTCGGCTAGGCGAGTTCAAAATCAAAGCTTCGCTCTAATCACCCGGGGAAAAAACATGCACCCGTCTCCCCCCCCCCTGCTTGGAGTAAAATAGCAAAGCATGAATAACGTGTAACTAGTTCGGACGCTTGTCTCCTCAGTCTGCATTTTACATGTTTCGTGAATATCAATGTGAGATGCAGAGCCTAAGCCTGGTCGGCTGAAGCCATAGCCAGCCTAAGAGTGTACTACTCACTTGAAGTATCCGGTCAGCGTCATGTCTTACGTCCATGGCATTTTGATGAATAATTAAAGGATCGACTTGTTGGAGGAGGATGTTTGTTTCTGGTTATTGTTGAGCAAAGATTCGGAAACAAATCTTTCGACATTCCAAACACTTCCAGGTGTGGTCAAAGTGGACAGTCATCTGATCGGCGCCAGGGGGTGTAAAATTTCATCCCAAGTGGTTGAAAGTAGATGATGTGCTAGGGAAATGCAGATTTACTGATTTATTCTCCGGACATCAACTTTCCTGATATCTAATTAAACATAGGGGACATAAAACTGTCGATTACATCGATCTCAGTCTAATCGTTTCTCTCTGTCTCTGTCTCTGTCAGTCTATATCTCTTTCAGCTATCAATTTCTGCAAACTAATCCCTCCTTACTTATCGTATCAACGGCGTATCTATCTATCTATCTATCTATCTATCTATCTATCTATCTATCTATCTATCTATCTATCTCAGTCTGCTTATATCTATTTATCTATCTATCTATCTATCTATATATCTATTTCAGTCTGCTCATATCTATCTATCTATCTATCTATCTATCTATCTATCTATCTCAGTCTGCTCATATCTATCTATCTATCTATCTATCTATAATATTTTCCTTCCTCAATGATTACAAAATCGATCAATCGTTTAAGCCTTCTAAGGAAAGCCCACTTCAGCCCTTTGTTATTTACTGAGCATTGCTTAGTCTGGCAGTCGGGCCTCATTTCTGTCCATGGGTCAAAGCACTGATTCTCTAACAGTGGAGGACTTTGCTTCCAGGATAGGAATTTCCAACGGTGAGGAATTACAGACTGGGTGTGGGAAGGTATTTCAGCAGGACCGACCCGAAGTATAAGCGAACTAAATGGCTACTTGGGTCACTGTGAGCACCAGAGGTTCCTCTGAGAAGGCTTGAAACGTCTCTAAAGAGAGCTTGAATGCTCTTTCATAGACATATGGAGGCCCTTAAATCAAATTCTGCTCTAGGCCTAATAAAGAATTTTAGCGAGCCTGTATTTCAGTCAAGAGAGGGAGGTATAATAGAAAATTTAATGTTTGAAATATTGCTTAATGACAATTCAAATTAGAAAGGTATTGACAAACTGATCACAAGGAGAAGAATGTAACCATGGACTCATACTCATAACTGATTTGAAGTGGTGATCAATTAACACTGACCTATAAACTGATATAATAATTCAATTTCACACTTTTTTTGTGATTCGTTGATTACAATATCAGACGGACTACGTAAAGAACGATGGATATCAACGAAAAGCAAAGGAATCGCCTAGATGAAAACTATAACAGACTGCTTAGAACGACATCTCATGGACATAGCATAAGACAAAAAATATGTATAAGGAGATTATGATCGCTATGATGCAAAGATCATCTGACATTGCTTGAGAGAAGAAAACAAACCCTGCACCAACTGCTTCTATACCCACTCATGGGAAAAGATCAAGAGGCCGTCCATGTACAACATACTTAGACCAAGTCTGTTGGAATGCTAACGGTCAAAGGGAAGAACTCGCAAAAGTTATGGAAAATCTGGTCGATTTGCGGAATATAGTCATGGAAGTACGATACTGCTCAACTCAGGGAAGTGTGAAAACAAAACTCGTTGAGTTTTCAATAATCATGTATTAGCATCCAAATGGGAGAAGGGGCATCGTAATCCATAAATAGAACCTTTTCTCTGAGTGTTGGAAATTGTCGTTTTGCTTTAAGATAAACAGATAACAGGATTATATCCATATTCAAAAAGCAAATTTTAAAAAATACCACAAGCATACTTTCAAAGGTACGACAAGCAAATTAAAAATACAAGGCAAGCAAATTGAAAAAAGCACAGTGAGAAAATAGAAACTCGAACTGAATCGATGAACATGAATAATCACCTATACACAATTAAAGCTACAATTGCTACAAATGTTAATTTTTTCAGAGGTGAAATTAGTTAAAACTTGTCCCTAGATACATTTTGTTTGAATTGTAATTCATTTTTAATTTTAACTTAGGTATCAGATTTATTACTGAATTAAACCTTGTATGTAAAAAAACCAGACGGATATATTTCCAGTTTGACCCAGCCTTAAAAACAGACCAACTATGAAATAGTTTTTGTTCAAATATCTAGCAAGGACAATGTTGCCAACTTTATCTTCAATCTAATCTATTAAAAATATTATTTATTCTATTTCAGTAAATTTGGGAAATCATTTTTTTTTTAATGTTTAAATAGCAATTATTTTATTGAACATCGTCTGGATAGCAATTTCTGGCATCTACACTCAACCAAAGCATCTTGATTTAGGTGTAAAACATCTAAATTGGCAACATCAAGCAAGGGACAAAAGTAGGCAACACTGAGCAAGGAAGTTTCAATAAGTCAGTCAGTGATGGAAATCGATGCTCGAGTTGCTAGCATATCTAAAAGTCACACTATATTTCTGCATTTATCTTTTTAAAATTGTGTTTTTGAAATTACAATTTCAACCTTAGTTTGTCTCGATTTCCATGTTTTTATGCGCATCAACAAGAGAATTCATCGTGTATATGAAGTGAAGGTCAGTTACACAAAAGAGAAAAAAAAGTAAATCTGTGTAACAATAAAGCAAGGCGACTCGTGGGTGGGTAAGCAGTATAGGAAATAACTAAAATAGACACCCAAATCAAACGTGGGAAAAAACGCAACACAATTCTTTTCGTGACTTCATTAAATCATTTTGTGTGCAATAAAATTTGAACTTGTGCCAAGTTAAAGATCAAACAACCAAGTCACAACGCGTCTCTCTAAATGACCTCGTTTCTGTCGACCAACCTTTTTTCTTTTTTTGCTTCTTAACCTCTCCTCATTCGCATAGGCTGAGGGGCTTTTTGAAAACATAACTTTATCAATAGTACCTAGATGGACAAGGAATTCTTCCTAGTCTTATCTAAGACTTATGAATACTGGTTACTGTACTTGGAAAAGGGTTTAAAATGTTTTTAGAAAGTCCAGAGACGAGCAGCCGAATTGGTACCGGAGTTAAAAAGTATAAGTTATGAGGATAGGTTAAAGGGGTGAGGGTTGAGAAGAGGGGGGATCTTAACAGAAATGTTATTTTGCATGGTGTGGAATTTATAGATCTTAATGTACTTTCATCTGGAGGGAGTACAATGAACCGAGAGGCCATTTATACATGATGGAAATGAATAGAAGCAGATTGAATATCAGAAAATTCTTTTTAGTCATAAAGTGGTAGATCACTGGAAGAGAGTACAGGGATATATAGCATTATCAACAAATTAAATGATTTTAAAAAGATATTATGTATTTTCCACGTTGATGTTTAATGACTTGGATATAGTGTAGATATGATTACTAATGTGTGCTTTTATATATACCAATTGTATACTTTTCTTTCACTCTAAAAATAAATATTTAAATTTTCACCTATTACCAAATCGTTGGGGGGACCCATTAAAGAACAATGCCCCATGGGCCTCTAAATTCACTCTACACCTCTGCTCCTTCGATTTCCCACTTCTCTCCTTTTTCTTTTCTCGTTCACTCCCCTTCTTTCCTCTTTGACCTGTTCTCTTTCTCCGTTTTCTTTCTTTTTTCTTTCATCTCCACTCGTTCTCTTTCTATCCTCTTTTTTTCAACTTCCACATCTCTCTTTTTACCTCTTTTCTCTCTTTTGCTTTTCTCCTTTGATTTTTTTGTCTTTATTTTCGCTTCAAGCCTTTCTTCTTTTGTCTTTTCTCCTTAGCTTTCTTTCTTTCCTCTTTTTCTTATCTGATTAAGTTTCCCCCTTTCCTTTCTCACCTTCTCTTGCTCTCTTTATTCTTCCCCCATTCACTTCCATTCTATCTTCCCCCATTCACTTCCATCTTTTCTCTACTCTTTTTTCTCTCTCCGTTCTTTCCTTCTTCTTTGCTCTTTTCGTTATCTCCCCTTTTTTAATGTCTTCTTCTTCTTCTTCTTCTTCTTCTTCTTCTTCTTCTTCTTCTTCTTCTTCTTCTTCTTCTTCTTCTTCTTCTTCTTCTTCTTCTTCTTCTCCTCTTTTTCAACGCTCTCTCTCTCTTCGTGCTTGCCTTTTTTTAAAATTCATTTTTCTCTTTCAGGAGGGATAAGGCCTTCTGCAACATGAAGATTATTAGATGTGTTCCCAAAGGGAGTATCAAAAAATGAAACCGGCGCAAAATAAATCTATTATATAAACATATCAATATAAGTTTTCAGTCATAAATATTTCATTACTTTTTTTTGGTATGTTAATCGAATAGATAATAACCTGATTCGAAATTGCCTGCATTACCAAAAAGATAAAGGGTAAGATCAAATTTCAAACCGGTATTAATGTTAATCGGTGTAAAACAGACTTATTAGAAGTAAAATTAGGGCAGTCTGTATGAAGTTTAACACAATCTGCCACACCTTGCTCACGACACATTGTGATATATTTCAAAGAACCTGAATCATGCTACCGCCCTCCTGATATAAAAATTAATTTTCTTCATAACTAACTACCACCCGCTTGAAATCGCAACCCCGCCCCCAAGTGTAATAAGCACTATTCCAATGCATGTTCTACAATTGTGGCCTCATAATACCGAACTGTCAAAATTACTATGCACTTTTCTTCCAAAATTGACTCATTTCATATTAAACCCTATTCAAACTACTAAGATGTCCATACGAATACATGTTCTTATGCACAAGCACGCATGGAAAATAGAAACATTTGTCCCTTTAGTAGGTCGAAAAAGTAGACGAAAGCATGTTTCAACTCAAAGACAAGGCAGAAAATGTTGGTTGTACTCTACAAAAAACAACGATCAACATCATCTGAAGCATTGGAAAATCTATGGAAGGCCTATTTAAACTACAAAGATGAAAACAATAATACATATTTCTGATAGATTTTGGATTCTTAATTCATTCTAGAGTACTGTACAAGGAGAATTCCAGCTATTGATTTTCTCATATATTACAGTTTACATATCTGTATTTTCAACAGAATTTTAAAGTGAAATAAGTCGGTTTTGAAAGAATATGCGTAATAATGTTGACATACTGTAGAGTGTAGTGAGACCACAAGTGTAGGGCAGTGGTGGCAATAGGCTCAATTCACGTTAGTCTTTTCTCTTCGATACTGTACTGCTGGCCATTGCAAAAGCGAATGGCGTAGGTGAACAAATCGCGTCACAAACGCTTGAACAGCAGACAAGAAAAAAAAAGCAACGATGTTACCGATTGTCAGAAGTTGCCGCCATTCTTTCATGTCGTCTGCTTATCCAAGTCAGTCAGGAAATGAAAACACTATTCTTTCAATTTTTTTTAGTACAATTTCTCTTTTTATGAAGAAATTTATAAATAAATATCAAGAATGATTACAGCAGAAATTCTCAACAAGAAACTGCAATAACCTTGGGAAACTGCAATAACCTGCTTTCTGTCGAGCTACGATGAGTTTTTTTTTAAAATTTCTATTTCCAGAAGAATAAATTAATCGTTGACGCTACGTCAGACACAAGGCTGGAGTTGTTAGTGGCTAGCGAAACTGTATTGGTTATCGCTACTCACCTGGATGACAGATCTTTCAAACAAAAAAGCACTCAGAGAACACATGCCTCCACCAACGCCATATAACTATAAACTGAATGAAAATCGAATATAGCAACGTTGCTGGGGGGATAATTGCGTAATTTCCAAGTTGCAATAAGTATTTTTCATCTATAGAGACATTAGTCAGAGATATGAAAAAATATCTCAATCGAAAACAAATTCCTTTATCCACTCTTTAATTTGATCAATTCTTCCGTAGCCCTTACCAATGCTACCAAAAAATGTCATTGAAATTCTTTTGGGAACTTCTGGAGATATCATGTGGACCAACCGATACACCAACATGTCAGTACATACATATTTTCCAACTTCGTTGACAGAGATAATTAAGATATTCGCCACGAAAGAGACATATCTTAGCTCAAAATAGCATTTGCGGAGCATTTGGCAGTGTCAAAGTTCAGTTGCTCACGAGACCTGAGTGTTATCCATTGCTCTGCGAGAGACTTCTTTTCAATCAGGGCAGGATTGCAATGAGTTGTTGTGTACATTACTTTTGAAGAGCATTCAGAGAAAAATACAATGTCAATGGATTTTTAGGAGCAGCAGGTTAACCAACTACAGTCCAGGTTTTCATTAATCGAAGATAAATTTGGAAAGAGCTTGAAAAATAGGCCCTCACTTAACGTTGTCTCGTTGGAAGTCATTTCGTTCTAAAGATGATGAGGGAAAAACAAAATGAAACCCAAATACTATAAACTAAAATTCTGTAGAGTGTACAATAATCATGTCAATAGAAGGCAACAAATGATGCTGTACGAACACATTGCAACAAATATTTGCAGAGCATCCGTAAACAGTGGTAGGGATATTTACAAATAGATGAATTATACTTACAATCTTTTTTTATACGTACAATTTTTTTGCAATAAATGTAGTTATTCGCAAAAGACAGAATAAAAGAAAAACATCGAACGAGGTTTATTTTTCTGTCGATTTTCAACAACTCTTTATATTTTCTGTTTTTTTCCTTATAACTTTAAGACAGGTCTGGTTAGTCTCTCAATTGAAACTATGACAGGACCATTGTCTTTTGGCAGCCTATTGCATTGAGCATGATCAATTTTGAAATTAGTAAAAGTCAATAGGGGAAAGGGGTAGGTTGAATCACTAGCTTTAATTTTTGTTTCCGTCACTTGATGGTACTGCTATTAGTCCCACATCGAACAGAAAAATTTCGGCTACATTTCTTCTGAGTTCGAGTTATATATGTTTCAGGCACGAAAAGTTTGGTATAAAAAACATTATTTTCGCCCAAGTAAGTAACTTTTTCGGTTTGACAAATGAGATCTTAGTTCATGCTGTATTGATCAGTTGGTGATTATCTTATCTATCTTCATGAGAAGTGGCAATCGACAGTATATGTAATACATTTCAAGCAGATTCTCTCAGAACGATTTCTTGGAATAGAATGTAAAAAAACATGTGTTTGGGCCTGGTTTGTACATTGTTATCTCAGCTACTTGGTACGTTGTAATTGTTTTCAATTGAAGCAGATGAATAACAAAAAGCCAGCAGAATAACAAAACAAACTTCAAACAAGTTATTGGTGTCTTCAATCTTTCTACCTTATTACAATGCATCATTGAGATCCCCTCACACAAGATTTCACTTGTCCTCCCAGCTGGTCATTATATTCTTAAAATCTATTTTATTCTAATGCGTTTTTCTGTCTGTCTGCGTGTCTCATAACATTATAATAATCACATCTGTTCCTACAGCGAGAGAACTAAATCACCTATTAAGATTGGACCAACTATCCCCACTGGTGGCGTAGGTTTTACACTTTTCCAAATGTTTAAATGATGATATAATAAACTTGACAAATGTTTCAAATTTAAATGATCCTTCCAAGGGAAATCATTTTTCCAAATCCCTCTAAAACATGTTATGAGAGGCTTAAGGAAAAAGGAAGTTTTTCCAAACTTGATAAGCAGTAGATGTTTGAATTGTCAATCCTCCAGCTCCACTGATGCCACCTGTATGCACGAAACATACATACAAAGCCAGCCACTAGGTCAGCTAAACCAGCCTAAAAACTCAAGAAACCTATGTTAGCAGTTTGGATTGACTGTTTCCAATAGAATCTGGTAAAAGGCGATTTCTTCTCAGATATCTTCTCACATCAATGAAACTTGTTAGTTTGTTTGTTTTAATAAATTCCTACATTTTTTGACACCTTCCCCCTTTTTGATATCCCAGTATGTAAGTAGGTAAAGAAGGCGAGGAATCATTAGAACTACCTCATCCAACTTTGAATGTGTACTCACTCATGTTTGCCCGTTTATCCTCAATGAATTTCAATGACATTTTGCAAAGGATTGGCCATGGGTAAAGGAATGATTGATTCAAATTTTGGATGCATTCAGGATTTTTTTCCGATCGAGAAATATTTTTCAAATACCAAGAAAGCATTCGTTAATATGGATAATTGAAACTCAAACAGTTACTCCCCCTTCATCCTATCTATATATGAACTGATTTTCATTGTTTTTATTTGTGAGTGTACGGCGTAGTCTTCATATATTCAGACCAAAATAGTCCAAAATATGGAAAATCGAAACTGACACCGTTATCCCCTCTGTATGATAACTATGTATAAAGTGATTTTGATTCTGCCTTTTTTTTTAATTATAGGATTCTTCAAGTATATTTATCTCTTGCGTTAAAAGCTAGTCCAGTTTTCGGGGACCACAGCGTTGGTATATGCGCTCTCTGAGTGCTTTTTGGATGATTATTGTTACGAACGTTTCTTTATGCGATATTCTGGGCAGAAAACACCATCGAAGAAATAATGATAGAAAATCTCTTTGTAATTATTGCCTCAATTGATTCCAGTTGGCTCTGATTGTTGTCATTATTCTCGTAATCAGAAACAGTTGTATCATTTGAAACAAAGCAAAAGACTGGCCACATGGGGCATAGGGATTCAATCAATGTGTTCATTCTTAGGGTAAATCATGCAACCTGAACATCTTCGTGACCTTTTCCGCTTCAAAATGGCTGCTGTTCCGGCAGTAGAGTTACATCATCAGCATCAGCAGTCTTTTAGTGTCCGTTGTTGAACATAGACCTTCCCCAGGATTCGCCAGACCTTTATATCATGGAGCCAATGCTTATTGAACTCGCCCAGTTCATCTCTCCATCATATTCTATGCCGGCCCCTGTTATGCATGTGATCTCTGGGTATCCATGTTGTGAGTCGTGATGTCTGCAGGTTGTCAGACATTCTTAAAACATAACCAGCCAATTGCTATTTGAGATTTCTAATGGATTCTTTGAAACCTCGGACTTCTGTCTAATGATGTCTCAATGTGAGGTTGAGAATAATTCTTTCATGTGTACGTTGCATGTTTCTTTGTTCGAGAGTCAGGGCTTTCTCCATTCAATTCATCAAGCATGAGTTGAAAGTCGTGGAGGTTCTTTCCAAAAACATCAGCTAATCAGAGGTTGCTCAGATATTTGCCGTCTATACTGATTCTTTTATTTTCCCAGTCAAAGTTTGGGAAGATCATCTCGAGGCAGGCTGTAGATGGTTTGGGTGAGCTGGTATCATCTTGTCACGACCCTTTTGGGAGCTGAAAGGACTCAGAGTCTTCATGTAGTCTGACAGGAGCTGCTGCGACCGTATAAATGCTGTAGTACTCTGATGTATACGGAGTCCCCACTCTGTTGAGTGATAGCCTCATTGACCATGGGGATTTCCACCGTGTAGGAGGCCTTTTTGAAGCATATCAATAAGAGAGTGGCATGAAGAAAATAAAATAGATTTTGATAGTTTTGTAAGAGGTAAGAAAAATTTTCTCATGTAAATAAATCCATGTTTTATAACATTTAGATAAAAAGAATGGAAGAAAATGAAGATCAGAAGGGATAGGGGAGAAAATGAGAAGATACAGGTAAAGAGCTAGAGAAGTACAAAGGCATGAAATGATTGGCAACCATCGTGGAATTTCCATGGCTTTAGCTGGTTATCATGCAACGTGCTCATGAGAGAATCATGCTCAACATCACATGGAGAGATCACAAGACAGCACGGTACATTGGAGAAAAAACAGGAGTCGGGAATATCATATGATCCATCAGAAAACTCAAATGGCAATGGGTTGGTCATGTTGCAAGAATGTCAGACAACCAATGGACAACATGACTCGTTAGGATCTTCAGAGTTCATCTACGAAACTATGCCCGGCAAAATATAAAAAGGCGTGTCGAAATAGAAAAGTTCAGAAAGTATTGGTTCCTCGACGCCCATGATAGAGAGATCTGGCGAATCGTGGGGAAGTTGTATGTTCAACGACGGACGCTGAAAAGACTGCTGCTGTTGAATTATTTGCTCCTTCTCACCTGTAAGTCATTTTTCTCTTTTATTATCAATCTTTTCCGTTTTCGTTGTCTCTCTCTCCTCATATCATTCTTTCTCTCTCTCTCTCTTACCAAGTATATTTTCATTCGTTTTTTCTCTCTATTGCCTTTCTTTCTATCTCTTTTTCCTGTCTCTTCATATCTATTTATTTCTTCCTTTTTCGTCTCTCTCGAGCGACTTGTAACTATCTTTTTTTGCTTTATTTCCGTCTTTTTCACTTTTCTCTCCTCGCCCTCTTTCTCCTTGTCTCCATCACTTTCTCACCTCCCCCCATCTCTCTGTCTCTCTTTTCTCGTTCTATTTCTCCCTTGTCTTTCTTTCTCTTATTTCTTATTTTCGTTTCTTTTTTTTTTTGTTTATTACTCTCTCTCTCTCTCGCTGTGTCTTTTGCCTTGTTTTTCTACCTCTTGTTTCTTTTCTTCTTCTTTTCGTCCTTCCATATTCTTTGTGTTTCATCGTTTCTTCCATTTTGCCGTCTTTCTGTTTCCTTTCTTTTTCTTCTTCTCACAAAGTAATTATGAGCCAATGGCCCGGTACTTTCAGTTTCATCTCTATCGATAGCTTAAACAAACGATTGTTTAACAGACGAAAACTAATCATCCATCTCCCCTTATCATTTATCAATGCTATTACAAATTCGCAACTACCCAACAACTTAACCCTTTCTTGTCTTGTTTCTATTTAGCAAACTTCTCCTTCTCTATCTCCTCAAGTTTTCTTTTCTTCAAACGCTTCTTTGCTTTTCTTCTTCACTTTATTGTGTACTCCCACTACCAATGTGACGTCACCTCCAGAATGCCAAGTCTTGTTGGAGCATAGCTCTCAACTTTGCAAGGAGCACATTTTGTTGACTGGCCCTAATTCCAGGAGCCATATTGTACACAGTGAATAAAGGAACAAATCGTCCGTTTGGCGATACAGTGAAGGGGTTACGGTTCAAGAAAACAGAAGTTATTTTATTGCTTTGTTTTATCAGGGACAACGAGAACATAAATTCAAGATTCGGCCAATCAGGTTCACATCGATATGAAAATGGATGATTGTTACCTTTCCCGCGTAAAATTCAGAATATTTCCACGTTAGATTTGTGTGCACTAAGTTTGTCAAGCATTTTTCCTCTTGAATTTTGATATTTTCGCTGATCAAAGTTTTTTTTCAATCTTATCTATCAATTCATTTAAAAAAAAAATTTACAAAAGAAAGCAGAAAACTTGACTATTTACAACTACATTTTTTATTAATCTAACTACAAAGGATAAACGCTGGGTTTGATGTTAGTGTTTAGAATTATTGTTTAAGATTAGTGTTAGTGTTTAGGGTTATTGTTTAAGGTTAGTATTAGTGTTTAGAATTATTGTTTAAGATTAGTGTTAGTGTTTAGGGTTATTGTTTAAGGTTAGTATTAGTGTTTAGGGTTAGTCTTTGGGGTTAATGTCATATGAATCAATTACAGAGCAAATGAATGCAGCAAACTTCTCCTTATCATGATGGTAGTTTTGCTCCTGAAAAAATAGATTACGCCGTCCATGTATTGACTTTATGCGGAAAAGATGACAATCACCTAAAAATGGATCAAATGTAACATCTGAACCCCAAAATTGATTCAAGTCAAAGATTTCAGATAACACCGTAATCAAAATTCAATCTAATTAGTTTTCCAAATTTTGAGGCATTATTTTTTCATCGTGTACTTTTGCGTTGTTGAAGGTTATCCAAATTCTTCATATTGTTCTTGTTTTGATTAAGTTAAATCGAATTTTGATTACGGTGTAATCTGAAAATTTGTGCTACATTTGATCCTAAAAATGAAGCTGGCAGGGAAATACAGCCGATACAACATTGGCAACTCAGGGAAATCGGACGATATAACAAATTTCTTTTTCCCTCTCTTTCTTTTCTCTTTCTCCTTCCCTCTTTCGACCACACCTTTTTTTCCTTAACTCAATTTGCTACTCTTTTCCAACTGACAACTATTTTCCCCTCACTAAATCGGGCGGCGTCCATGATGGCAGCAAGAAATGTTAGAGACATCAGATTGCCAGGCGTATGGATGGCGGTAAAAAGTCCGGTTTTTCACGTCTTTGCGTTGAGGCTGAAGAACGCTTCCACCTTTACGGAACTATTTTCTTTTGTGTGTAGCAATCGTTGATGTTTAGATACGCTGCTCTTAATTGATATGGGGGGTGCAAAGAGTATCTGTTCACGGCGGGGTTTTTCTCCTTTTTCCCTAAATCATCTTGGTATTTTATTATTATTATTATTATTATTATTATTATTATTATTATTATTATTATTATTATTATTATTATTGAACAACGTGACCTCTAAGGGGATGAAGGTTTCTATACTTTTTAAAAATCTTATTTGAGTGTTTGTTCATGTGGTTGTGCGCTCCTGGCGATACCGTTTTATCAACGGACTTGAAAATTTGCATCAGTACGCCCTTTTCTAAAAGTCTTTTCTCATTTTTGGGTGGAAAAGCCTTTTTATTCTATTTGGTGCCTTATTCTGACGGGTTTATCTATAAAATCTAGATTCTGGAGATTCTAGGAGTTTCTAGACGTTGTTTTATCAATTCATTCATTTATTTATTTTTCAAACTCTTTTTCAGGTATTTTCCACTGGGAAACGAGAGTAAAGTCATGAATATTCAACTATATTAGGTCTGAGGTGAGATTTTTACATGACTTTTGACCGTACGGTTTTTCAATTATTGACTGTGATGCAAACACACGCACGTGCACGCGCACACACGCACGTGTGCCAGCACATACACAAACACGAAAAAAGAAACAAAAAAATATTTAACTGAAAAAATCAAAACCTTACACTTAATATGCGCCACCCTGTAGAAAGCTGTGGGTATGAACCAGTGCAATCACTACTTTTTATTATTATTATTATTATTATTATTATTATTATTATTATTATTATTATTATTATTATTATTACTATTATTATCATTATTATTATCATCATTATTATTATTGTTATAGTCAACATCATCATCATCATCATTATCATTATTATTAGTAGTAGTAGTAGTAGTATAATTATCATTATGATGAATTCACTATAAGCAAGATATACTTCCTTACTTTGCTTATCAACATTTGTTATTTTCTCTGTTGTTGGAACTGGAATTATGTTTCTGTTGTTTTGTTTCATCTCAAGAAGTCATTATTCTGCTTTATCGTAAGCGGCCTAGTCCCGGCGGCCAAGTACTGAACGACCTCAAGAAACCGGAAACGCGTTTTTATTGACTAGATGCAAACGTGACGTCGAATAACAATTCACCAATGAAACGGTCGCTCACTGACTTTTCTTTTTTTTTTTTTTTGTCTACTCGCACCTTTCCTTTTTTTGGCTCACTTTGGCCCGCTTGATTGATCATCCACTTGACTAATTCGCTGTTTTCTTCCTGACGGCATTTTTGCGACTGCGTTTATTTCTAGAGATCTTTTGCTAGAGGTGATCAGACCAGCCTCCACATCTTGTACCTGTGGAGTGGCGTAGCTGTTAGCTGAACAGAAAACGGAATTGACAACTCGAGTTTCAAGCTTATGTTGCTTACTCTCACTTTACACTAAATCCGCTTCTGTCCCCGCTCAATCAGCTGTAAGTAAGTATGCAAGCATATGCTCTACAATGATTATACAGGTGGGAAGTGGTTAATTCATAGAGTAACATTTTTCCTTTCAAGCTTTCCAGAAACGACAGAAAGGGAGAGAGAGGGGGATCGAGAAAGAAAGGGGAGAAGGGTATTGGGGGAGAGAAAGGGTGAGAAAAGGGAAATATCGTTAATGTTTACAAGGTTCCAAAATAATTGTCCGTCAGCAAGATTCACATCCCCTAATGCATGTAATCCAAGCACAAAATATGGGCGTACACAGCTACTTTTCCAGGGAGTTCCAAAAGATATATTACTAGGGGAATATCTCAGTGGCAACCCTGTTACAAGTGATTTATCATGGTCTTTAATATGGAAACATTATTAAAGTTACATAAAACCACTGTACTGCACCATAATCCTTTATTGGCTATTAGGTTCCAACTTTCAAACTCCTTCGTCCTTGGTGTTAAGGTCTGATCGAGGGATTGAGGTCATATGCCCTGTTTGACCCATATGACATGGACGTGTTCATTTTTCTGCATGTAAGCGGCTGATAATGGTAGCAATATACATTCGATCCCCACTGGTTGCTTCATTACACTGAATTTGTGTCACACTGGAATAAACTTGGTAAATATATCTTTTAATGCTTGTCGTGGAGCGATGGTTAATCAGCTAGCCTTGCAAATCATACTTTTACCATTATCTATCCCGTAATGGAGTTAACGTCGTAGGGGCTCCACAGATGAGTTCACCATGGTTGTCAAGGCTGAGATAGCCTGATAGAGCCCCTCCCTCTTTAGGCTAGTTTTGGAATCAGAGTTACCTATCTCCTAGACTGGTTTCAAACCATGGCTAGAGAACCAAGTATGCCTTACTATTTTACCCCTAGCTCGAGGAGGAGGAGGAGGAGGAGAAAAGAGGGCATTAGTGCGAAGTGAATTTAAATTGGCCTAGCCGGAGTTTGAACTCTGCTCACCGATTCCACTCTGTTCTGTTCACCGCTCTGCACCTCCAATCATCAATCAGTATTGCATATACACTCTCATTACCTCACACACATACTCCTATGCTCTTTCCTCTCTCCCCCCTCTCTGTCTCTCTCTCTCTCTCTCTCTCACACACATACAGACGCACACACCTGTGTGCATGCACAGATAAGCCAATATTAAAGGCACTCGTAATAAAAGCCATATCATGTCTCCTCTCACCGTATGGTACTCCTCTGCTTTCTCTCTCTCTTTCATTAAAACATGCACACACGCACACACAGATACATACACACGTACACATAAACATGCACACACACACATGCACAGGCACATGAATACACAAAAAGCGCTCCCTCAGTTCCATTTTAGTGCTCAACTCACAAGCCACTCATTCGACGTCGGTCTTATTTGACAAATCAATGTATTTATCGCCGATGAAATTTAACACTTATTGAATAATACGTACTTCATTCTTTTTCGAGCGTGGTTGGTTGCCATGATGATCTAGGGACCCAGGGGGAGGATCAGGTTACGGGTGAGAGACTTTGAAAAATCGGAGAGATGGGGAGATGGGGATTTACAGTGGCGCCCATGAACTTTTTCACACGCAGAGATCAACACTTAGCAACGGCAGGCACAATTTTTTAATTATTTTCATCATCTATGAGCACACACACACACACGCACATACACAGGCACACACACACACACTCACACATGCACAGGCACACATACATATACACAGGCACACACACACATACACACGCACACACACACATATACACATAAACACACAAATACATAAGTATTCATTTCGTACGTCCCACCCTATAACACGGACCGGAGTTTGAGACGTTCCTATAACTCTATAAGAAATAGTTAGGGAAAAACTAAAAACGATGTGCTGCCAGCGATTTAGAAAGAAAAATTGCATCATATATTAGAAACAATCAAACAAAACTGTCTCCAAAACAGACAGCAATAATATTGGTTTCTTCAGTTTTCAAGTTTGTCTATCTGGCTTGCTGGCTGGCTATGAATATATGTATCAATCACGCAGTCTGCATAAATGGAACTAAAGAGTTAAAAATTCTGACTTTTACCCTGAATTATATATGATAAACGTTTTTTGTTGTTTGGGGGAAAAAAACCATACCTAAGTAGGTTTTTAAATGTGGTGAAAGGATTCAATTTGCGATGTAAGCTTATGCTAAACCAGTTTCTTAGTTTGTGTCCGGCAGTGTTCAGGCTGTTTTAGTGACCAATGCCAAGCAAAAGGTAAGGGATTGAGCTTTTTCCACATTTTTAGTTGATCAACCCCAACACAGTATGCTACCAAAAGACATTGAGTGACTAACCAGACAAGATTAGTTAAAACCAGATTGGTTTTAACTTTATTCTGATAATTCAGTCATTTGTAATCGCATATATTTCATGCTGGTTCCATCAGGAGACTGGTGTGTCAAACAGGGATGTTGAGGTATTCCAAACTGAACGATCGGGGTTCAGGATGCAGGGTAATTTTGAAGGATTCTTTTTTCCCAACTGCGCCTCATATGGCCTGAAATACGGTACCTGAGATAACTATTAAGCTTACCTGGACTAATGGCCTCCGTTCATTATCTACTGACAATAGTCTGGGTGATGTAGTCCAGAGAATGGTGCCTGGATTCAGCTTGGCTGCAAGAAGGACGATCCACTCTAGTTTGGTATCACAGCTGTCCTTCTCCTAAACTGGTTGCCTTCCCTAGACTAGAGAGTCCAATCTGCACTGCTATTTTACCCGTATCTTGGAGGGGAGAGAAGGGATGGATCCAGGGATATTTGTGCAAATTAAGCTCGAACAGCCCCGTTTGAACGAAAGTTGCCAAATCCATTATCCGCACCGTCACCGCTATGCCAGTCGCCTTTATTTCTGCATACACACCTATATACAAACATGGTACCATGTGTTCTCGCTATACTAGCAATGGTATTCCAGAACTAACTATCTCTACCAATATTTTGATGATTACCAAAAGCGTTTTACCGTTACAACCATTATACAATCAACATAAAGTTCCTTCGAGTGCCCTTAGAGAATATGAACAATAAGGAAACATCATTATTTTGAAGTCTGTCACATTAAATAACATGCGTCTGAAAGGCCTTTGATATCTGTTGATCCCGTCTGACAATGTTTCAACTCTCAGACCTAATACACCATTCTTTAATGATTCGAAGAGAGAGATATAAACTTTGAATCCATTCCATTAGAACCCATACACACAAAGCAGTCGTTGTTGATGCAAGCTAATACACAGGTTTCTCTGATATGGGGCAGTGGAACGTTTCTATAAAAATCATTCTTAAGCCCAGAATCAATGACCATTCATTTATGTGGGAATTCTTTTCGAGCGTTCCAAAAGCCGAAAAAAGATGGTGATTATGGTATGTTAGGCAGAGTTGTTGGTTGGTGGGAGGTACGGAAGAATAGGATATAGGAGTTGAAGGTTGAAGATGCCTCAAGACAAAGGCTGAACGCTATTTTCGCTTTTCGTCTTCTTTCGCTAAAACGATAGAGTTGCATAAAATGAATCCTTGAAAAGCAAAGGTGACGTGTACTCCACATTTACATTCATACACGCATGCATTCTCATAGATGATCCTTTGTCAACTAAAAATCGCGATTGTTCGCAGTTTTCTGTTGTTGTCATCTTCTTTGTGGCATGGGTTCGAGTGTATTCTGTTCCTGTTGCGCCTATCACGGGGTTAAATGTCAAACAGGACAATTTTAGGTTAGTATGGTCAACCTATGGATTCCTATTGTGATTTATTCTTCAGTTCAATAATTCATATTCAAATAATCGATGCCTGAGGTCTTTTCTCAGATTTGATTTAAATATGTTGAGAGAAGTGACAGGAGTATCGGATAGCTTGATCTGTGTAGAAGCAGATTATCTGTGAGGTAAGAGGTTTTTTGTGAGTTTTTTTTCAACTCCGATGGATGTTGGAGTTGTAGTTTCTTGTGATCTATGTTTGCACTGCTTGGGAATGGCTGTAGCATTACAATACTTACATTCTTGGCCAATGGCGTGTAGACCTGAGGTTATCCCGTATATTTCGAGTAGATCAGCAAAGGTTCTTCTATAGGATAGTCTCCAAATCAAGCTCTTTTCGCCTTTCTAAATATGATACGTGTTTGATGCTGGGAATCATCTTTCTGGCGTAGCAAATGAGCCTGGTCAATGAGCTAGCTTGTGCCCTTACGCTGGCTGCGGCATTAGGCACCCTGCCGGGGCTTCACATATGATTCTCTTATTTCCGGTTGCGATTTTTGAAATAGACTTAGAAGCAACGATAACACCTGAACTCTTCCGCTATCATTTAGTTTGCTACAGTTCCTTACTACGCATGCGTACTTTGCCACACATGCGCAGAGAACTGCCAGTCAGACGTAAATGTCGATTTCAAATTCATCTCGTCATGATTTGGCTACGCAAACGAAGATTTAGGAGGGTTTTCACTTCTGTGATGGACCCTCGGGTAGCCTGCGAGGTCTAAGTGGGTGAGGCTTGACGATTGCATGAAAGGTCAGGCGGCCAGGCTGGAGAGAGGTCCAATCTTTCGATTATGCATTTTGCTTTTGTTCTGTGGTTTACTCAGGCACTGGGGGTTGCTTGAAAGACCTTGTGCCGCCGTGCGTTCCTGTCGGTTCCCATTGTTGTCTATTGACAGAGGTCAATGCTGCTGGAGATGAGGTTCTTGACACCTCTGTGGAGCCTCACCACTCCACGGGATATAAATTAGTTCTCCGAATAGGAGGGTCTTTGGTAGCTGAGAACCCACCTTCCTAGTCATGTCACCTGCCCACCGCAGTTGGGTCTTTTGGAACATGGCGTCAATGTTTATGGCCTAGGTTGACCCGATGATAGAAATGCAAAATATTACATTAATCATTTCGGTCATTTGTATTCATAAAATTGGATGAAAAAAGTATGAACACAGACATATATATATATATATATATATATATATATATATATATATATATATATATATATATATATATATATCCCCTCCTTCCTATATATAAGGGTAACTACGCAGACACACAAATACACTCACATACATTATTTATATATGTAAAAGTTCCCATCAGAATATCAGTTATCAACTGCTTATTCAGTCTCTACTTTTCGAAATAAACCGCTGATAACTTTTACACATACTACGAGAGTGAAACAGCTTTGTAATGATAAAAAAGATTACACATGGAAGTAGTGTATGGTGGTTGCAGTTGTTGGTTCGAATCCAGGAAGAACAAATTAGAATTTAGATTTTCAATATTTTCAGGTTCCCAGTCTATAGATGAGTATGAACAGACCGAAATAGATAGATAGATAAATACATAGATAGATAGATATCCAGACGTACAGAGACACCGATGGAAATAGACTGATCGATCTGTGCGATCCATGAAACAGTGTGACACAGTTATATCGGCATGTCATGATTTTTACCCAATTTCGAACAACAGTGCATTTCACGCACACACACTGGCACACACATGCATGCAGGGACACAGACACGCACACACACACACACACACACACATTCGCGCATACGTCAATGTTGAGAACGGAAATTCATGACGGCCATCAACGAAACTTCTCTTCTCTCATTCACAAAATTCTGACAAGAAACATGAATCAAACTCCTGGACGAATGTTACGTGCGCATGGCTCTGCGCATGAGCAGTTGGCCGGCTTCAATCGAGTGGCGGGGAGGGGCAGGGCCGAAGGTGAAGTCACATGACCTCCTCTGAGACATAACGCATGCGCACGTGCGTTGCTTGCTCCACGCGCGCTCATGCTCCAACGTCCAATCAAACACAAGAACAAGACACACACCCATAACCACGTGAGGTGGACAGATTTTACACGAATTGAGTTTTTTTCTTTCATCCTTTTCTTTCCGGATTTTGCAAAGTTTCCAAGGCTTTCATTTTTTTTCACTTTATCCAGGAACCACCCGTCAGATTTTTTTCTTTCTTCTTAAATTCTTTGATTATTTTCCTTCCCATTCAATCTATCTTTCTTAAATTCTTCCTTCTTTACCCTTTCTTCTTAATTCGTCTTCCCTTCTTTCTTTCTTTCTCCTTTCTTTACTTGTTTTCTTTTCCGTAACCCTTTCATTTTGCTTTTCTCTTTCTTTCTTTCTTCCTTTCTTTCTTTCTTTCTTTCTTTCTTTCTTTCTTTCTTTCTTTCTTTCTTTCTTTCTCTTCCTTCCCTATTTTCTTCCTTTCTTTCTTGTCAATGTTGCCTTGCTCTTCTGTCTCTTATTCTTTTTTCCTCTTTGTTCCTTCACAGATTTTCTTTCAAATTCTATCCTCAATTTCCTTGATTTTTTTTCAACTTTTTTTTACTTTTATAAACTTGATATTTCAGTCTTCCTGCACTTCTTTTTTTGTCATAGATGTATCCATCGGCGTCACTTTTTTCTTTCACTTTTGAAAAAAAATTCCCTTAATCCTCTCACAGCATGCACTTGCACCTGACACAGATACTCCTCTTGCACTGGACACAGATACACCCATTTGTACCTGACACTGATACCCAACCACGCAGATACGCATGAAAAATGTTGATATCTCTCTTCAACCCCACCTTCGACAATCCCCTCCCCGCCCCAAAACATTCAACGAATATCCATGATTATATATATATATATATATATATATATATATACATATATATACATATATATATATATATATATATATATATATATATATATATATATATATATATATATATATATAAAGCATGCATATATATTCATGCGAGTTTTTATTCGTCTACATAACCATTTTTTATTATTATTATTATTATTATTTGCAATCTCACACCAGTTGCCTGGTGGTAACCGCTGGAGTTTGAGTGACAGCAAGTCTCCTCAAGTCTCCAGCCCTCCTCTCCTACTACTCATATTATTATTATTATTATTATTATTATTATTATTATTATTATTATTATTATTATCTACGTCTCATTTAGTTACATGTACGTCAAGGGGAACATTTGCACATCTCGAGTGGCATATAGGGGTCTGAGAGTAAAAACACGGTATAAACTATTATACAGTGTAACATCCAGAGATCAAATCTCAGAACATCTAAACATAATCTTCGTTGTGCAGTTTATAAGTTTCCCCTTGTACTAATGTTGTTATTTTTTGCTGGAAACAAATTCGCCTGTTCCACTATTCAAAACAGATATATTCTCTGATTTAATCACAGTATTCTATGAAGTTGGAAAAGGAACAGAGAAGTTATTTCCCAAACCTCTCTCTGATAATCGAATTGGGCCTTAAAAGCGATATAATTTTTCATTCTTGATTTTGAAAAAAAATCAGGAACCTTTCAGAATGATCAAGGGACACAGAGGAACAGGAAGGTTGAGAACCCCTGTAGCCTGTTTATATAGGCTAAACATCATTTCATCAAACACAGAAGGACAACAGTGCAGCACCCAGTAAAGATTGAAATTCCTTCTCTAGCAATAGATCGACTACTCATTTACCTGTACAGGGTGACTCTACAACTTATATATATATATATATATATATATATATATATATATATATATATATATATATATATATATATATCAGAAATAACCACTCGCCTGTGCGAAATGATGAAAATTCTGGTCTAGTACGTTCGCTGCTTCTGTGAATAGGGAAACAGACAGCGTGAAAAAATAAGCACCTTTTCTACTCAGAGCCACAAGGCAGAAACTGAGTCGAGTGCATTGCCACAGTTATTTATATTGCCTTTGATAAAACTGTGAAATGGACGCACATGTGCATCAGACACGACACGCAAAACTGCCACAAGACGTACATGTGCAGCGTGTGGCAGTGAACGTGATTAGAACATCACACAGAACACCCAGCTCCCCACTCATGCACGAAGCTTTGTGAATGAAAATATGTTTGTATAAATGGGTTATTATACACGATCAAAGATGTATATTTTCCCATCACTCACACACATGCACACACACACACACACACACACACACACACACACACATATACATACATATACATACATATACCTAAATGAGCTAAGAAACTCACACAATGTAAGAATCGTCACATCGTGTATCTGTAGTGAAAATGTGGTTAAGCAACATATATCAACTTGAATTATAAATTTGTATTTTCCTTATTTCTGCATACACACTAAGATTTTAATGAGGGTACCGAATTTCACAAATGTCCAAGAGTATCTTTGCATCTCTACATGAATCTAAAGGAGGTTCAGGGGGCGTACTGGTTGACAACACTGAAAATGGAATTGGCTGACCAAGTTCAGATTCCCGCTGAGACAGTTTGTGTTCCCTTCGTACTAATACTCTTGGGAAATCCATGAATCCATCCTCTAATGAGCAAAGAGTATATAAGACTGAGCTTTCTAGCTTTGAACTCCTCACAGGTATTGATAAATACGGTAGATTGGGCTCTGAAGCCATTGTTGGCAACCAGTCTCGAGGACGGAAATCGCTGATTTCAAACAAGAAATAGAACCCCAAGGCAGACTTGTTCTGCGTCTTCCAATAGGTCAGTTCAGGGATTCGTCCTTGCTACTGATATCATGTAACCTAGCACAACCTGTTACATGTTACTTAGAGATAAAATGAGCTTCACCAATTAACTACTATTGTCCTGAGGAATAAAAAGGAGCTGGGGTACCCTGCATGGCACCCCCACCATAGATGATAACTTGAACAGGAACTGGAACATATATTCAAAGTCACCTTCTCTCTCACACTCACAAAATAAATCGTATTTTTTCTCGCAAAGATTCGCACATTAAAGATCATTCATATGATAATGCACTTGTGTACGTACCTAACCCCGGGTCCGAAATTGATTTTGATGGGAGCATAATATTTCTTTGGGCAATTTTTTTTTCCCTATTTAGCAATTATTTTCGAACAAATCAAACGTGAAATATTCATAAAATCATAATGTTAAATTTAAGGTAAAGAGCATAAAAATCTTTGGGGTCTGCGCAGTTGCAGTTATTAGCAATGTACTCACACACGTTTGCACACACAATACACATAAACATGCAGAAGATATTGAAAGTCTAACGTCAAAAGGACAATTGACGAATACATATCAAAGAGAGTTCACATGAATGTCCGACAAGAAAGAACAAACGATCACATCGCCTATATAAACTGATGTGCACATCTGACTAAAGTAAAAATCGAAAGATACTAGATTATACATTTAGAGCAGTTGAGATCCTCGTACGCACCAAGACAATTACACGCTTCTCATCATAAGTTGTCAAACACTCACTTGCACTCACCAGCATAAAATCACAAGAACAGATAACGATTGATTCAAATGTTTACACAAAGAGATCTTGGGGCTTACAACGATTGCGTTGTGGTTAACAGATTCATCTCAGAAGTCATGAATTATTGTCAGAATTTCTGTGATGAGGAATAATCTATACATATGCGCTTGCATCGATTTTCAAGAATGGAACCAAGAAACTAGAAAGCACCCATAGAGTGCGTACCCGAATCAAAATCAGATACATAGCTACGATGCTGGAGAAATAACTGTGACAAAATTCATGGATCCGCCCCAAAATTTGACCAATTCTTCTTTATTCCGTGGCTTACCCTTCAAGAAAATTTAATTGAAATTCATTGAAAACTCTTGCAAATATTATGTTGGAGTATAGCAATGAGCAGGGAATTTATCGGTAATAAAAACCTGGATCCTCCCCATATTTCAATCAACTATAACTAAGCCCATGGCCAATCCTTTCGTAAAATGTCACCGGAATTCTCAGAGAACTTTTAGAGAATATGGAACAATTATAAGAGAATACATAATGGCATGGAAAAAAGTGGAAAATATTCATCACTCTAAAAAAGAAATTCCTGGATTCAACACCAAATTTAATGAGTTCTTCCGTAGCCCGTGACCAACCTTTCCACACAACGTTTTGGAAACATTGAAAACTTTTGGAGATATTGTGTAAACAGACAGACAGTCACAAGTGAATGCATAGTATACCTCTTCCAACTTCGTTCACGGAGGTAAAAAAAACAAACAACACCAAAAAACCGTACACACAGACATTTTTATCATTCCGTTATTGTTACCCACCTTCAACTGGTATCCCTTATCGATCGATCAAGACATTAGCAACGCTGTGGAGGAACTTCTGCTGTCTCCTGGTCTATGAATGAATTGTCAGTGCCACGCCCTTTTCCCCCGTCCCCTCACTTGATCGCCCTTACCCCAACCCCCAGCAACATGCGACGAGGCACGTGGCTAAGCGTTATGGCTTGTAACTGGAGTATCAACAAGAAATGACGCTGATTATCGTCAGTTTCCATCGGAACAGCGTCGCAGCACCCACCCTTACCTGGGTACATTGACCTTTTCTTGGGGCCGGACATTATTCTTGGTAGCAGACGATTTTATATACAGGGTGGAACGAAAGTTACATCAGCGTCATACTCTTCTCTTCCCTGTATTTACTCGTGCATAATGCGAGAAATTCAATACAAAAATCAGGATCAAATTGGTGGGGATAGCATTATCTTCGATTGTAACGAATATCAATATTTACATATATTTCTCATTTTTAAGTACAAAAATTTAGGCGCGCATTATATCCAAGATAGCATCGTAAATACGATGCCTCTGCAAACAAAATCTATTCACTGGTGTCTGTTCGTCTGTCTGTCAGTCTGTGTGTCCATACAGTATCCCCAAAAGTTCTCAATTGATATCAAAGAAATTACGTGGAAGGGGTAACACTGGGCAACAGAAGAAGTGATCAATGATTCGGGATTATTTTACAGTTACCTACCCCGTATCGTAACAATTTGTGAACTGATTATAATTCAGTTTTTAATGTCAATAACATTGGTCGATGTACGCTTTCCAGTTGACGTAGATATATTCCAACTTCCTTATGTATTTGAAGAAGATGTTTGTTTCTTCATTTCTTTGTATTTTCTAATTCGATTTTCAAGTTTACAAGACAAATCCAAGTCGTCTTCAAGATTTGAAAGGAAGAATAGCAGTGGAATTTGTCGTTTTAAGAATCATCCTGAGTTGAGAAGAAGAATTTGTCTCTTATTGTCCCAAGGATCTCAGCTCTGTTTAGTCATTTTTATCATTTGACTTAATAGATTGAGAGAATTTAGTAAATTGAAAGAATAGAGAAATACAGAATACATTAGGAATACCGTAGGTATTTGACGCGTAAGAAGAAACGAATATATATATATATATATATGTTCTGAAATGTTTCGATTATCCTTATATTGATTGCCCTTAATATACGTATGCAGATCTATAAAAGAAATACTAAGTCACCCTTGAGCAAGGTGCGGCATGTACTAGTCTCCTTATTACATACCAGGGGGTCACAATACCAAAGAGGGGCGTCAACACCTGATCGGTCTGTCGCCTCTACCTATCGAAGTTGCACCCCCACTCGCCCTTGGGTGAGACAGAATACCAAAACGAGTCCTTCAAGACACATTTCGAGGGTGTGGTGTGATTGTGGTCTTAAAATCAACTCTGGTGCTCTCAACTGGGTTCAAGATTATTTTCAGACGACCGACTTTAGGGCGAAAGTCGTACCCTTTAATTCTCAAACCCAGAAGTGATTCCATGAGCAACTCTCATCCAACGTTTTTCTATTTTCTATTATGTGTATTCTGTTTTCAAAACTTTCGCAGCAAGGGAGAGAAACCTCACCTGTAATAAATTATCATCCTACCCCATTTTTAAACATAAATCAAGCTACACCTGCTAATTAAAATTTCTATTATGAAGTTCTTCGTAAAGTTCACTTCCCTTCGCAGTGTTGCTGGCTCGCCTGCAATTCATTATTAGGTCTTGATGGCAAAGGGGCTACTTCGTCAAGAGGGTAAAAAAGTGGATTCAGCTTCGATGATTTTCTGGAACGCGATTGGAAAGCGTCAACCAAAACTGTCGCCAAAACTTTCTTCAGTTTTCAAGCTGGTCTGGCTAGCTGACTCTGTATGCATGTATCGGACGAACACGTCCATTCAATGTAGTTAGAGAGTTGAACATTTCAACATTTATACCTAGGTTTTATTTTTCTTCGCAAAAATCTTTCCCTTAAACAGATTTTTGATGGCAAAGGATCGATTCGCAAAGTACATTTATGCTAAATTGGTCAATTAGTTTGTATTTGATAGAATTCATTTGTCTTTTTTGAAAATTCAGACCTTTTTATTGCTCAATGCCCATCAAAAGGCGAGAGAAGTAAATTATTCCGTAATCACTGCTTTTTCCAATTCTTAATAGAGCATGCTACAAAAAGAAGTTTGTCAAATGACAGTTTTTATTGAGTGAATAATCATTGGAGACGGGCAAGTCTCGTTTGAAAAACGATGTCTCTTCTTTTAATTGATCTCTCTTTCTTCCTTCGAATTTCTTTCTTTCTTTCTTCTTCGTTATTTTTCAACCCTTTCTCCCCCCACCCCTCCTTTTCATTTATCTATTTATTCCATTCAGGACGCAGATCTAAAGTTGATCTAGGATTTCTGGATCCCCCTTTCCTGGTAGAGCATAATTAAAATAAAATTCCAGATCTAGATAAACAAATTTTAAAAATAAAAACTGAAGTAATCATGACCCAACCTTTAAAATAATCAATATCATTTCATCAATACATCGATCGAGTATTCAAGTCAGACAAGTGTAGAGTTCAATCCCATGTGGGTCATCGGAGGCGAGGTATGGAATTCCAGGCCTAAGAAGGACAAAAACGGCACCTGGACCCTACCTTATAAGCGTTGCTATCATTTTGTACAACACCAACTCATTTGGATAATACACCTGAAGAAAGCTAGAGAATAGATCTACCGAAACGCTGTATTAACAACCCAAAACAACCAGAAGGGGTTCAGTCGTCCTAAAAACTCTCTGAATGTTAATGACCCTTTGCAAAACTCTACACCGCATATTTCATGTTTTTGATGTTTGAAATTAGTTTTCTTTTTCACTTATTTATTTGCAGAAAAAATATTTCTACCATTTGGACCACACCCTGCTCAAAATCCTGGATCTGCACCTGTCGTTCTTGCTCTTTTTCACTCTTCTTCAAATTCTTTCTTTCCTTGGTTAATTCCTTCATTCCATTCTTTTTCTTCTTCCTTCTTTTTCTTCTTCCTTCTTTTTCTTCTTCCTTCTTTTTCTTCTTTTTCTTCTTCCTTCTTTTTCTCCTAAACGACTCATCCCCATGCCATCGCCAACATCTTCGTTTCAATCGTTCAGCCTTTCCTCTTTCTTTTTTTCTTCTTCTGGCAGACTTTCTGGTTTCTCAGCTGACAGCAGGCAACAAATAAAAAAGTGGACCCCCCAGACCCCAGGAATCTCAGCCCTTGAAAACTTGGCATCTCTTCTCTTCGAGGGGGTCAGATCGTTTACTGACAAGATCACCTCAAACACCTTAGCTACAGAAATTCGATATTTCACATGTGGCACCTGAATCTATTTTGCAGAGATAAAGACACGTGAAAATTTCCACGTGGAAGCCTTCCATTGTCTTAAACATACATAAAAGTATATCTCAATATATGTGTGTATATATATATATATATATATATATATATATATATATGTGTGTGTGTGTGTGTGTGTGTGTGTGTGTGTGTGTGTGTGTGTGTGCATGTGTATGTGCTTGGGGAGAGGGAGGGGAAAGGCATGGGAAGTTGGAAGAGAAAGAGAGAGGGAGAGGGCTGGCAGGAAGCCATAGATTTTTTTTTGTAAAAAAACATATACATACACACGCATATATATATATATATATATATATATATATATATATATATATATATATATATATATATATATATATATATATATATATATATATATGTGTGTGTGTGCAGAGAGACGGGAAAAGAGAGAAAGAGAGAGGTGTAGATACAGAAATCAACACTTCGTGGTAACTCCTAATTTCCATGCTACTATTTTCTCAACGGCTGTGTGGAACTCGGAGCTCCCATGAATGATATCTTACCTTAATTTGAAACTTCATTGCTCGGGATGGAGGGTCATTTCGCAGTCATGTCGTTTATATATATATATTGCCTAATTGGCGAAATATTGATAATTTAATTTGATTACATAAACCTTTGATTGCGAAGTATAGTTGGTTTATGCTTATTTTAATTGAATAAACATTCCATTTAATTAAAACTACGTATTCATTAAATTTTGTAAGAAAAGTTTAAAATACGTATGTCCATATTTTTTTGTGAAACAGGTTTGGTTTCAGATTAAATACACTTTTTACTGCAAAAAAAAATTGTTTTTAACTCCTTTCCTCCATTAAATAAACTTTTGATGAAATTGAAACTAGTAAAGAGAAAAACGCCCCTCAAACTCAAAAGATTAAAAAGAAACGTCCATATTATAAGATATTTGTGTTAGTAACAAATGTTTTGACCAGTTATAAAAACTAGTCAAATGTTGTTTTGCTCATAGTATATCAAAGGATGGAAACGCTGAAGTATCTGAACAAACACATTGGAGTCGCCTAAACACCTGACAAAATCTTTCACTCACAGATTCTCGAAAGCAAATTCAATTCAACCATTATCGACTATCTTCTTCTCTCAACCGACGATCTCAGTTGTTCTCCTTTTGTGAATATCTTTATCTTTCACCCTTTTCTCATTTGCATACTGCTACCCAGCTTTTTTCTTCTTCAAGGTCTTTTTGTCATGATTCCATTTTCAGAACCCTTCATCTACCACACCACTTTCAATGTCAGTTAGTGGCCTACGCTGCCTACGGCTGCAGCCATCCAAACCCAGGCTCCGCATATCACAAGTCTCTCCATCCTTGTTCCGCTTCGCTATGTGTGAAAAAGACTTCAAGGCGACAAGCACTGGAAGTGGCGTTTCTTACTTCGATCGATTCATGCCTTTACCAAGGACATTACTGCCAAGTTAACACGGACTGTCTCAGCTGGAATTCGAACTCGGCTCATTAAATCCATTCTGCGTACTGTTAACTACCCAGCCACCCTTTCAACGTATTTTTTTCTTGAAGTGTGTGGCGGAAGTGTAAGGACACGTTGCTTATTATAATACAGAAATTATTTGTCGGTTAAAGAACTCGGACATTACAGTCGGACGGAGCACGTGGACTGAGTGTGGGTGTTTTTTGTTTGTTTGTTTTTGTTTTTTTTTTTTAATGTCGCTAGGCGAAAAATCGGATTTGGGAGGAGCTGTTCACCACTCAAACATTGGACAAATGGAAATGGCGGCACATGGCCTGGAACGTTTTCTCTTCTCATTCACAGAAACGAAAACGGCTTCCTCTTTCTTCTCATGTTACATTCAGGGTTTAGGTTTCGTATTTTGGGGCGGGGATTGGATGGGATGAGACGAAAACAGGAGGGTTAATTCGGTTTGCTTTGCATCTATTGATGATGTCATTGGTGTTGTCAAGGGTGACCGTGAGCCGCGAGGTGAACGCATGCGCACGCACGGGTTTTGGTGGTGCTCAAGTCACGAGGAAACCATGTGGGTTGTCTCTGCCAACTGATCAATCGGTTCGTACAATGTCTATAAAGTCTCTATCTGTATGCGCATCAGCTAGATGAGGGAGGTGGGTATTTGCTCCCACCCGGATAAGGACTCGTCTCCAAGGGCTTAGGGTTTTGAAAATTGGAACTTTATAGTCTACAAAGGAAAATGGTGCAGTACACTTGTTTTATGCAAGACTAACTTGATGTTCATATATAAATATACTGTATTATCATTCGCTGACTTACCACTAGGATATATTCTGAATATAAATATTTGCCCCCACCCCAACCCACCCCAGAATCAGAAAATTGACTTTGAATTTCGGATAAGACTGTCCATATTCATAAGCACAGAGGCATGAATCCAATTTTGGCAACGATCGATCCCATCTCTTGACAAAAATGTTTCGTCGCTAGTGCACCTTGTTTGTTAACAGAGAAGAGATTCGGTGAGTGGGAACCTTGGTCAAACACTCTCCATAAACCCCTTTCCCGCCCAAGAAGTAAAGACAGTAAAAGTGGGGTACCCATATTCTCGAAGAATGTGTTACAATGCTTAAACCGGATATCTTACGGAGAAGCGTATATTTTTTGTGAGTTTATCAATCTGAAATATTTTAAACAAACGGGACATTTTCCTTGAAATTTGCGGAGAGATGAAAGAAATACTTTGTTGGGCATATGGAGGCTTTCATTTTTGTTGATAAATAAACATTTTATGATTACAAAAACAATCACATATGTATGTATGTATGTCAGTCTGAATTTTGTCTGTCACGTGTGCTTTGGACCTTGCAGGTCAGCAACTGGTCTTAAGAGTCACCTTAGAGTACATGGGCGTAACAGAATGAATCAGGGTGACTAAGTAAAATAATGAGACGGCTATCATCTGACAAGATGAAGCATTGCTCATTATGTACGTATGTATGTATGTATGTATGTATGTATGTATCAACTTAGATGCAAACACACGTATATATGTAAATACACACTGAAAAACGCATACACACTGAAAAACACATGCACTCGTGCATATATAGATAAATGTTTAGAATATTTAAATAGTTGATTCTATTTGCTCATTCTGCAATAGGAAAATCTACGATTTCCATGTACATTGGAGATTCATCTTCGACAGAGGTTCCTCTTCAAGTCCTAGTGGAGGCCAAGATTTATGATTCTGATTTCCAAGCGTAATAGAGACTGGAACTTTCAACAAGTCTTATTCCTCTTATCAGAAACGCACTAGAGTGATGACACATCCTGCACATGCACAGATAGACCCATCCCCCCACCAGGAGGACAGAAGATACTTTCAACATATGCTGCTGCATCTACTGGAAAAGCGTGTGTTTTGGAGGAAAGAAAGTAATTTTATTTTCATGGGCCGTATTTATGGCATACTATCCTGGCTGTTTGCATGAAGTAATCATAACAGTTTGAATCATAGTTTTGTTGATTACAAAGGGACTTAGTTAGCATGTGTTAAAGTCAGTGTGTCTAGGTTGCATATGGTGTTCTGTCATGAATGGTAGTGTCCTGGCTGTTTTCTTTTAACAAAGCCACCTTTCGCTGTGTCTCTTTTCACAAGGCCACCTCCTCCAACCGGATTACATCCTGCTGTGCCTCCTTCGACAGGACCACAAAAAAATTGAAAGCTTATTAGCTGTTCCATTTTGGCATGCCAATGTTTTTAAAAATAGTCTTTGTTTTCAAGTTTTAAAAAGCGTTTTAGCTGAGTCATTTGGGGGTGTCTGTGCACCTTTCAGTGAACCCAAGGTTGCAGTTCACTTATACTGGAGTGTGCCAAAAAATCGCTTTTTAAAAGTTGCAGTTTTGTACGATAAATAAAGTTTGTTACATTGCAAATTGTTCAATTGGAGAGATTGGCAAGCATCTGCACATTGACACAAGGCATGTTCTATGCACAAACAAACAAAACTCAATAACTGCTATTTGATACTTAAATAATACTGTAATATTGTTGTGTATAGATAAATAATACTGTACTATCATTTAAAACAATATTTATTTTCAGGATACTACGCTATTGTGACAAAAGTTATTTGTCAAATTTGATATATTCTAACACGTTGCAACTGTCCTCAGGGTTGAGATCAGCTACAACATGTGACTTCTTTCATGTACTGAATTTTGTTAACAATATGTCTTACGTAATAATTCTTAAATGCTATGGGTAATAAGCATTCAGATTGAGTGTTCAATATATAACAATTTGGTTGGTCTAGTGGAAATAGTCTCTGAGTAACTAAGAGAAATACAACAGAAGATGTTGCAACTGCCCTTAACCTCATCTTCTTATCGGTTAATCTGGTTCTTCGAAAGATTTTATTTACTCGATACATTCATGTACCTGTAAAATCTGTGCCGTTTAATTTGTCAGAACGTTCAAACATGATCTAGTTGTTACACTTACTTAAATGTCAAATTTAAGGTAGGTTTCCTTGGTAGGCTATTACCTTTCCATCCGATACCATCTTACTTTTCGGGTTGATAGCAGAAGCTGCCTATCAAGCTACACACTGATTTTCAAAGCACAAGCGTGAATGCTGCCGGGCGAAAACTAGGGAATAAATTTTGCTAAAACTCAGATTGTAAAATTGTACCACCCTAAAAATTAGAGGGAGGATTTTTGAAAAAAAAAAGCGTAAATGTTTGAATTTTCATCTCTCTAGCTCCATTGGTACGGACTATTCACATGATACATACATACATAGCTAGCCAGCCAGTCAGCCACACTAACTTAAAAACTTAAGTTGACTGTTTTGCTTGACGATTTCTTATATGTATGCATGAATTATTTATACTAGTGAATGTATGTATAAATACATACATACATACATACATATATACGTGTGTTTATACACACGAATGAATACTTATGCAACCAACTTTTCGAATATCCCTGGGCTATAAAACATCGTATAATTAGATGTACAGAATATATTTCAGTGGGCACTTATCGTTTTATGTAATCAGCAGGGTGACTTATAGTTTCTCCGTCCGTATCAATGGACTTTTGCATTTGCAGGTAATAATTTTCCTCATGAAAATTGCCCCGACTCATCATTTGAAATAAAGAATTTTCACATTGAAATGAGTTCAGTATTTTCTTTAAAAACAGATTCATATGCATCCTCGAATTTCCTCATGGGGACTATCTGTATAAGCATCTTGTCGAGTATCTCTAAGCTATAAAAACATTTTATGATTAGACGTACGAAGTGTATATTGGTAGGTGTGTATATATATATATATATATATATATGTATGTGTGTGTGTGTTTGTGTGTGTATTAACACAGAGAGAGACGATTTTGGAGAAAGAGAAAGAGATAGGGAGACAAGGGAAGGGGGAGAGAGAAAGAGAAAGAAAGGGTGTGAGTGTGTGTATTCTTTCAGGCCCATTGGTGAACGCGTGCTCACGCATGCGCCTGCGATTGCGCACGGGAAAATTTGTGAATGAAAACGTCGGCTGCCTGTCGTCCCGACCGTCACACACACGTTTTGCCATCGTTGCATTGATTCAGAGTCTCTGGAGACGAAGGAAAAGAATTTCACACGCTTTGATGTGCGTGAGAAAATCTTTTGATGCAACACATTATGAAACATGTAAGTGCAAGTGCGTGGCGGTTAACAATATGAATAATGAAATCGGCGAGCCGATTTCGAGCCGAGGCTGTTTCCATTCACAGCGCACCAGTACGCTTAGGGAAGGCATGAATCCATCTCTTTGCCCCGAAACTATGAGTAAAAGGCAAGGCAATCTAAGCTCTTCAGTCTTGGCAAGGAAACAAGTCTAGGAAGAGGACAGCTCTGAATTCAAAACTTACTGATCGGAAAAAAGTGGAAATAGGTGAGCTCAATTAACCTTCCCGCAGAAGACCTATACGATCATACTATTGTCACAGGAATAGTTGAAAAGGGATTTTGCTGAGCAGTGGGCCTGAATGATGATGATGATGATTATACTATGTATGCGGCTATTTATTCTCAATGAAAAAACTCGCAGATATATTTGAACTTCATTATGATTTTTTTTAATGAAAGAAACAATTGATATTGTTTTAGTGGAAGAATTCATTATTCAAAATGGTGCGTAAGAGATATTTTCAGCAAAATTGTCACCTTTATGTGAAAAAGACCATTGTTGCAGACAGAGATACAGATAAGTCTTTTTCTTGGTTGGTGCATATGAAATACCGTATATTTCGGTGGATAAGGCGACTTTCAGATAAGACGAGATTCCAATTTCAGTCTGAATTTAATGGTTTTAGCTCACTGTTTCGTCACTGTTTTTCTCTCTGGCCTATATGACGATCCTAACTTTGAGATTGTTTTATTATCTACCGAAATTCTCTCTCAATGATCATCTGATTCAGAGAAAATACGAATTATGGCTTCCCTATAATAGAAACTTTTATTACGGAGATGAAGTTCAAAATGCTTTAAAAGATGATTATACGTTGGTGAAATGACAGACGAATGTGTGGGATGTTGTGAGATTTCATATCCCAATTCTCAAAGCTTCTTTACAATCACCTGAGAGGGTAGGCATTGTTATAGAACAGTCCATTCATTTCTTACGTGACTCATTTTTCAAACTTTTTCATCTTTCCTATGACTTTGAGATGATATGATAGATTGCTGAAGTTTTAAAGTCTACAGAAATTGCTTGAACCTTTGTTCGCAGTTGTTGGCCGCTGCTGCCAATAATTCTTCGTCATTAAGAACAGGTTCAGTCCTCTGTAGAGATTTATTATATACTTTCAGACCTAAACCTATGGAACCAATGCTGATCAGTTCACAGTGTAGAAATTTTAACTGAAAATTCTTTGTTGACATCAGAAACCTGGACAGCATTGCAGTCAAGAACACAGAAATCTGCAATTATTGAATGTGTAAATGGTATTATGCATTTATTGTATACGTTACGTTTAAGGAATGAACCTGAATACCTACAAAACTACTCAGAAAGAAACTCAGAATATCACAGGGGGCAATGGAAAGAGCGATGTTAGGAATAACTTTGAGCGATAGAAAACGATCTATGTAGAGCTAAGAGAGGAGTAGGGAGAAGGATATCGTACAAGTTATCGAGCTGCTAAAATGGAGCTGGGCAGGGCACATAGCGAGAAGAAAAGACAACAGATGGAGAAAGGGGCTTGCCGACTGGTGTCCATGAGATAATAAACGCAGTAGGGAAAGACCAGACACAAGATGGATAGATGAGATTGAGAAGTTTGCCGGTAAGACATGGCAGAGATCAGCGCAATCACACTCGTCACGGAACGAAATGAGAAATGCCTTTGTCCAACAGTGGACTTATGATAGCTGATGATAATGATGATAATACATCGATCGAGTCACGCGCCAATTCTGCACGCGTCTACCCATCACAAAAAAAGAAAGACGTACAACGATGACACAGATTGTATGACTTCCTCGTGTGCAGCGATTAACATTTTTTGATGGCCGCACTATCGTCCGTCCTCTTCGAATATTTTTGAATATATTTGATTTCTGTTCTGCGTCTTTGAAGCAGGCGCTGAAGTTACGCTCTGAAAACCTGTTTTTCGACATAATTTTTGCTTGCATGTCCAGATATATTTGAATAAAGGGATGCAAAAAATATTTAGATGCATAAATATCCGTGCGTATCAAGAGGTAATAGATGAGACATATACACACATACTCTCCAGATATTATTTATAATGTATATATAAATGTGTGTGTGTATGTGTGTTGTTATCGTGTTCATCAGCCAGTATTAGCCAAGTGATGAACAGAGGCTTTTCCCATGTCATATGATGAGCACGAAATATATATATATATATATATATATATATATATATATATATATGGTTATCTTTGGTTTGACGCACATAAACCTTTGGTAGTGTTCCACCAGAATTGAAAGACCCCCAAAAGTCATACTTATCAGAAATTAATGCAATGAGGAAATTAAATGCGTATTTTTTGTACTTTATTTAAACATTAAAACATCAGTTTGACAAGTCGTCTCCGTCATACCTTGTCAAATTCACGATGCACAATCCGATAGGGAACAAACGACGGGCGTTTAATTTCATAATTGCCTTTATTTATGATTGATATGTTTTGCTGGTTAGACAACAGCGTTGAATTTTGTATATCAAACCAAAGACTGTAATCATAATCTTGGATGTTACTGGTCAGTTTCACGGAGCTTTTATCCACAACTAAAGTGTTGTTTTTGTCTGGGTTTTTTTAATTGTCATTTTTAGAAATATTTATTCTCTTTGTCTTGGAGATGGTGGTCAGGTGAGTTATATGTGGCCCAGTCAGTGCTTAATGGGTTCCGGATGGGCTGTGATGTTGCTCTCACAGACAATTTCTTGTTGATTAAAAACAAACCCAGGGTTACATAAAGATCAATTAAAAGAGCGATGCTAGGAATAACTCCTAAAGATCGGAAGTGGCCAACATGAATCAAAATATAGAAATTATTAAACAACAAAAATGGAAGTGGACAGGGTATATAGCAAGAACGGAGGATAACATGTTGCAAAAGGTTGGTTGAATTTTACCCAGTGGATATCGAACGCAGATGGGGATGGGCAGTCAGAAAATGGAGAGATAAGATTTGCTGGTAAGACATGACAGAGATCATTAGTCCCAGTTGTCATGGGAGGAGCTTGGAAAGGCATTCGTCGAGCAACGGGCCTGGTAGGGTAGATGCTGCTGCTACTGCTGCTGCTGCTGATGATGATGATGTTAAAGATGGTGTTCATTTAGAATGTTCTCAGGTTGAAGTAAATAAATATCGAAATATTAAGGGATGATGCGTGTAATAGCCTTGTATATTTTCTTACTAACATTATTAATCTTTTTCATGTACAACTAAAATATTTTGATGCGTTATCAAATTGCATCCTAATCTTTGTGCGTGCCGTACTAAGCATTAGCGTACAATAGCCAGCGTCAGAACAATTCTTTGCACATACTACTAATCAGTGCCTCAGCGGGATCAGACTTTCTTGTAATCTTGTTTCTATTTTTCTACTTATCTCCATCCTTCTTTAAAATCTAAATTTATCCCTTGGACAAGACCCATATACAATGGTCTGGACAAAAGTTCTGGGATTTGACCTTGAAAAAAACAAATATCCTTACATCATTCGAAGTATTCCAATTGTGAGCTGTGTATAAAAGTACTGTTCACAAAAGGTAGCGATGAATTCCGGTAACTTCCGGTGAGCACATTCGCTCACAAGCATACACGGACAGGCATGAACACGAAGACTCGAATACACATTATTCGTTCAACTATGTACACTTAGTCCTGAATATATTTTTGAGAGATGGTGTATATGTTTGTACGTGTGTGTTTATGTGTGTTTACGGATCAGCAGAATCGTGTTCTTTATTCAACACACTGAAGTTCTCAGATGAAACATTTCCAATATTTCGGACATTGTTGATACGAATAGGGAAGTGTTGCAAATCCCGGGGAAGGTCTATGTCCAACGACGGACGCTAAAAGACTGATGATGATGATGATGATGATACGAATATCTTCATCTTTTCTTCCTTTAGCAAGAAAAAGATGAAGATGTAAAGAAAAAAGACGCCAAGGTTTTCCTGAAGCCAAAAAAAAAAAAATAAATGGTAGATCCAGGTACTGTCTCCCCAGGTTGCACCTCCCCGTTGCGATTAAAAGGTTCGAGTAAGAGTTAACCCCTGATGCCCGTTGCATCCCAAGAGGAAGTGCCTCTGGAACTAAGGAATTTCTTGTGCTGCCCCCAAGTGCGTGTTGGTCACGACACATAACTTGATCTTATGTTACATTCTGCCCTTGTAGAGAGGTAGATGAATAACAACTACGAAAAAGCTGGCACGAGGAAGACCAGCGATGTGTTCAGGAAGAGCTTCCGACGCACGCCCGTTAAACGCAGGCTCCTTCAACGCCGTGCAGAAGCAACGTTTTTCATTCAATGAAATCGTTGTCGTTCAGCCACGCCTCTCACACCCAGTTCCACATCTTTTCATTCATCATCAATATTTATCGATCTAGGAGCGATGTATGTCACTAAACACGATTCATGTATTTCTTTCAGGGGAACGTTTCTTGGATGGTTCTGAATCTCACGGACGACAACACGTGTTGAGTATACACCCAAAGCGGTAACAGCAGCAACAGCAGCAACAGCAGCAGTCAAAGAAAAACCGTTTCTCGTCTGCTTTTTTTTTCTCTTTCACTTGATTTTTCTTTTGCATTAGCGTTCCTTTTTCTCACAATTCTTCCAACGCTCATTCATCAACCGTTTATCCTTATTTCTTTTCTTTCCTTCACTTTTTTCGTCCTTCGATAATTCATTCGTTCATTTTTCTTTCTATTTTCTTGATTCTTTCATTTAAACTGTTCACTTTCTTGTCCGTCTTCTTTCTTTTATTTCTCCTTCCATTCAATCAATTTTTCTTTCTTTTTTCTCTTTCCTTGAGTTTTCTTTTTCTTTTTTTCTCCGTGTCTTTTTTCTTTTCTCTTTTAAATTGTCAATTTTTGAATAGTAAGATGAAGGGCGATATAAACAAAATACGATAATTGTATAATCAAAACTTTCCAAGGTTTGAAAATATTCAACTTGGTAAAAAGATGTATTTATTTCATGTCACTCAAAACACACCTTCTTATCTATCATTGTTTTCGACAATATAATCATATCACCTTTTCTCTTCTTCCATTTTCTTCCTTTGGTACAGATCTTATTCAGCTGTCATTTTATTCCTATTCCATCTGTTATTTTATTTTTACACTTCTTTGCTTCCAGTGTAAATTGTTTTCTCAACTTTCCCTCTTTTTCTTCAACACCCTTTCATTAACTTCAACTTTTAGATATTTTCGAATTCAGCGTTTACTTTTTCAGCAAAATGATCTCTTACCTGTTCCCTAACTACCTTTTACAGTTGGGGTCGCTGTGATGGTGTAGGGAAGGGTGGTGTACAGCAGTGACTGCTTTCGTATCTTCATCTCCTTGCACTTTCTTTACAGCGAGATCCCACAGCGTGACATGGGATGTAAAGATGGTAGAGGTTACGCGTATCATTAATATAGATTTGATATTGTCACAGTTGAAGTATTAAATACGTAATGTCTTCAAGCCTTTCTTTGGGCCTATTTTGTAGTTTATTATTATTTGTATTCATATTTCTCAACCTAAACCTATTGAACTCTGGACAGTTGGCATTGTAGTAATGGTCACTCAAAATGCACCATTGACGTTATCAGCAGCTTGAGCAGCGTTATGTCCTGATTTGGAATTGTACTTGAAAATTGGTGGATCTTCCTAATTAGACACTATCGTTGTTGAGGGTTCAAAAATGCCAATTAATTATATTCCTATTTTTTGGTAACGAGATGCAATTACATTTTGTGAATCTTCCACTTCCAGCATTACACGCTATGATGTGAAAAAAAAAAAATAACACGAATTAGATGAGAAGGAAAAAAAAGATTCATTTGGTGTATGAGACTTCGTTTTAGGATCTTGTGCATAGTCTGGTAATATCGAGGCTGATAAAATGTATTGCTCATCAACCACAACTAATTAAACATGGATAGAAACTGTCATATGTCAAATATTGATGCTATGAGCCGAAAAATGATCATTCAAATCACTCGGATATTAGATTTGATATTCCATCCCTGGAACAGCTGTGGTCGTCATCTATTGTTGCTATAGTAACAAAAGTAGAATGATAATTACATGGGCAATTAATTGCATCAAAAGATTTTGATTTTGTCAGAATCTTCGTTCAGAATGGACGCATCTGTCTCAGTTTCCGATTAGAATCTACTTCTCTATCTGCATATGCCTGTACAGATAGACAGATATACGTATGTTTGCCAAGTGATTTCAGCTGATTTGAATATCGTATATATCTATATTTATCATTCTATATATATGGAAATATATAGAAGTTGTCAAAGCTTGTACAAGGCTGATCATATAGAAATGAGGGGGGGTTGTGTTTCACCGATTTCCTGAATGATGAACCGTTTACCTTGAAAATCAGCCTATGAAAACCTGGATTATTTTTTTCGTGTATGACTGCAATTAATAAGAGAGGCACTCTTTTCTCAAGAGCAATGGTTAACAAGCAGTGCAAGCAGACAATTACTGGGGTAATGACTTCAACCCTTGCAAGAGTCCATAGGCATACGAGCTCGAGACAGGGGGCAACTGACCCCTACTCTAATTCGGGCTAAAAAAACAATGTAGAATATTCGAACAATTGGTATTATTGCTGCCAAGAAATGCGAATATAATATTTCTTTCGAGTTTTATGCGTGATTGTAATAACTGTGAATTGTCAATTGATAAAAAAAATAAATAAGTACGTGCGTTGTGAAGGTAGATTAAGCCCCCTGCCCCCCTTAACAATTAGTTCCCATACGCCTTCTCACCAATGTAGCGTGTACAAAACTAACAAAAACTTTGTAATTATTCATAGGAAACGTGCTGTGTTGGTTGCTCTGAATGGAAATGCGACACTCAAGGAAGCTGCCTTTATTCAGTGAAGGGATGCGTTACTACCTAACTGAGCCTGATCAGACCGGGTCGAGTCTTTGTAATTTCTTCGTTATTCAGGTACAGGTTCTTAAAAGAAAGACCGTCGATGGAAATAAATGCTCTGAAACCATGGATATTATATTCTACCTTTACTGGAAATAAGGCAAACAAAAAATATCTGTTTTATTTCTTTCGATTCGATCGAAATAGAAACGGAGCAAGAGCGATAAAAAATAAAAAATAAAAATGTGTGGATGATAAGCTCAGTTCTGGATGGATGTGTGTTCTCTCTTCCTTTACCTGGTTTCTATTTGAGATGCTCTGCCCAAATAAATAGCGTTTTCGTCTCTTTGTCTCGTCAGTCCCAATCTAGATTTTTTTTTAAATCATCAGAGACCACTCAGACACCGGCATTATCGTTTTGCCCACGGTAACGCCATATCTTGTTACATTTGGAAGTAAAAAAGTAGTGAACGCTTAGAATCAAACGAAGCAAAATACAAACCAAAAAATGGGTATGATTTAATTTCTCCATTCTCCCTTCCCTAATCTCTCTCTCTCTCTCTCTAAAATCCACCTGTCAAGAATGCAATCGACACACCAGGTATTTTTGCCACTGCCTCAACAGGTAAGGGATTACTGTATATTTGTGCCCTCATTGAAAGGTTTTCCACATATACATTCACGAGCGAATCGTGTGAAATAGCATAATGATTATGTGCTTGAATACAGAATCGTATTCAAAATCTAGTTCAGACTATTAATACCACTTTCCACTCTGATCCTAGGTAGAAGACAATTTGATTCTGGGTGGCGGGACCAACACTTTGATCATAGGTGGCACGCTAGATACTGTGATCCTAGGCAGAAGAACCGATCTATATGTAAATAATCCCGTACTTTCTGACGGGTACTATGCTAGTATATATATATATATATATATATATATATATATATATATATATATATATATATATATATATTGACCTGCACTCACACCATCCATCATTATACCGATAGCCCCCCAAAAAAAATTTTTGGTACAAAGAATCCATCTCTCTGCATCTCATAAGTACAGTCTGTTTCATTCAATTTCCATGTTTCATGAAAGATACTCTCTCTCTCTCTCTTACCCTCTCCCTTCCCCCTCTCACACTCTCTAGTTTATTGCTGACGTCATTGCCTGATCACCTGACTTTAAAATGTTTCGTTAAGCCTGCTTATAGAGATCAGTTGAATTTATCTTCAAGGGGAAATATTTGTAACTTAAACCTCCACATTAATATCAGGGACAGTAATCGCAACAACATTAACTGCAGCCGGGACTATAAGGCGTGTGACAATCCGTGTAGCTGCAGAACGAATAGTCTCGATTGATATTCATTATTCAATTTATCTAACATTTTTTTCCTCTTTACACTTCCTTCCTTCCGTATTTATTCTTTTTCCTCCCTTCCATCCTCCTTCCTTCCCTGCTTGCTTCTTTCTTTCCATCTTTCTTCCCTTTCTTCCTTCCTTCTATCTCACCTTCCTTCATTCTTTCCTTGTGTGTATGCATTTACTCGCGTCTGTCTGTCTATTTGTCCACACAATTTTTGGCAAAAGTTCTAAATGAATTTCAATGAAATTCTCTTGAGGTGTGGGCCATGGGCTGAGAATTGCTTAAATTTCGGGTCGGATTCGTGAATTTCTTTTTGTTTGAGAAATACTTTTCCTTTTTCCCCATACATTAATATATCAGATAGTCTTTGTCAATACAGTATACCAAAGTTCCCAATACATTTCAATGAAATTTCGTTGAAGGATTTGTTATAGGCTAAGAATGAATTGTTTAGATTTGGAGGTGGATCAAGTTTTTTTTTCGGTAATTGCTTCTGCATCGTAGCTATATATTAACTGATTTTCATTCAGTTTTTCGAATAACGTTGGCAGGGGTAGGTGCTCTCTGAATGCTTCCTAAGTCTTCTATTTTCTATTTCAAATCATTCGCCTATCAATTCCTCCCCTTGTATTTTTCCCTCTATTTTCATGCCTGTGTCTTTTTCTCTTCAAAGTCTCTCTGCTCTCCAACTTAATTTCTTCTTTTTCTCCCCATGTTTACTCGCTTGCAAGGTGCAATAAAGAATCAGAATTACGGTCTCTTCATTCTCTCATTTTGAAAACTGTATTCCTTGTGCTCTTTTATTTTTCCTTGTTTTGAATCGAGATGCACATAAAAGACTTCCTTCCTTTCTCCCTTACAATTACCTCAACTGCATCGTAGCTATACTTGAGTTTATTTTCATTCAATTTTCAGTTATTTCATAGCATTGGTTGAGGTTTGCGCTCTCTGAGTGCTTCCGAACTTTTCATTTTGTTTTTGAGTCGAGATCTGCATGAAATTCTACAAAATAACGAACCCACCCATGAATTTTTGGCTGTTGAAGTTTCTTATTCCCGTTTCAAATTACCACTACGTCCCTATTTTGAAATCTTTAGTCTGTAACTTCCTCCCCTCCTTGTTTTTTTTCTTCTTCCATCCATTTCTGTCTTCCTTACTTCCCTTCTTTTCTTCCTCCTTTCTTTTTCTTTCATCAAGTCTTTCCTTCTTTCTTTCCTCCCTTCTTTTTCTTCCATCAACTCTTTCCCTCCTTCAATTTTCAAATCTTCGTTTTGTCCCTCTTTCACTTTTCTTCATTACATGTTGAATATCACTTATCGAAAAAGCCTGGGACCAGAAATCTTTCAAATATAAGATTTTCCGGATTTGGAATATTATAACGAGGTATCTTGGGATAAAGAATAAGTCAAAACACAAAAATCATTTATACCTTGTTCACATAGCCAGTAGATAATTTATACGAGATTTTAGGATAATTTTATGGATGAAACTAAGTTTTTGTGCACGAAATTGTTTGGGAACTAAGATGTCACAACCTCAGCTACCAGTGTGAATTAGTTCTGTTTCGCTTTTCATAGCGTGTGATCGAAATATAGCTTTACGTTTCAAAATAATCACACAGAGAAGACCAAGTTTTTATTGGAGTCAAAATGAGTTGAATAAAACTTTTGAAATCAGTCGTCTGTGAACTATATTAAAATAAGGTCGTGTGTGGAATTTTCCGCTTTTAAATATTTTCGGATTTTGGAACTTTTCGGAGTTCAGATATTCGGATAAATTCCTACTAACATCTTTCTTTATAGCTGTTGTTCTGAATTTGTATGATGAGGGATTATGATTATTATACACAGATTCACAGAGATTAGTTTCCCCATGTTGGTTTCGACAGTTGTACTCTCCAGCCTTCTTCTGATGTCTCTGTTGAGATTTAGAATAAAATCCTGTATCCAATCTGCAGGGATTGATTGTTCATACTAGAGAGTATCTTGTTCAATACCCGAATCAGGTAATGCAGTAAAAAAGCCTGGTTGAAGCAAGGACAAACTAAGTTGGGAGAATTAACAGATACGAGATATCTAATCGAAATGATCCAACAACACATAAACAGAAACCAAGTTGAGCCATATCAGAATCAGGTGGCACCCAGAGGGCACATACCTCTGTCAGCAGAAGTAATTGCGCATGATTCCAGCCCCCAAAATGACTCCTCGAAATCTAAAATTAATTTTGAATGTACAAAGAAATGAAATAGAACAAATTGAAGGTCACCTAAATTTGTAAGATGAAATACATCTATGTTAACTAAAAAGCACTCAGAGAGTGCACATACCGACCAATGCTATTGTCACTAGAGACTGATTTGGAATCAATTCACAATAAGTTATGATGCAGGAGAGGTGACAGTGAAAAAAGACCTCCTGGATCCACCCCAATATCTAATCACTTTCTCTGTAGCTAATTGTCTACCTTTACACGAAATTGCATTTAAATTTAACGAGAACTCTTGGAGATATCGTGTGTGTAGACATGAGCAAATACATACATTTCTGGAAGGAAAAATCAGATATTTCTCAATGAAAAAAATATTTCTGGATCCGCCCCCAAATTTAATCACGTTACTCCGTTGCAAACCCTTCCACAAAATTTCATCGAAATTCATTGATTAATTTTGAAGACAGACAAACAGAAAGGCAGTCAGGAGGAAAGATGCAACTGAATACATATACCTCTCGAACTTGGATGGCAAAAGTAAGTTATTGATTCGACCTTAATATCTGGATTAGGGCTACGAGGATTCCAGCCATATTAGCTGATCAGATGTGGTGATTGTGAAAGGGTGATAAGCGTTATTGATAAGGATTTGGTTTTGTATCAACAAGATGAGACCCCGGGCTGTGAGTGAATGGGAAGCCACATGCTCGGAGGACAGTCATTAAAACAAGTAATTAGAAAAGGTAAATTGGAAGAAGATGGAAGATAACCGAATTAACAAAGGGTCACAGAGTTCGTTGTTGCAATTCCTGACTTCGGATAGATTCGGAGATTTCCGTGAACGATTGGTTTATTTTAAGGGTGGAAAACTGAATAATAATAATAATAATAATAATAGTAGTAGTAGTAATGATAATAATAATAATAATAATAATAATGTTATTATCAAAGACTGAGGTAACAATGACAACGGAATAATATTAATAATAATAGAGAAAGTAAAAACAATGTTTGCTATTTACTTAGAAACGTGAATATTAATCACATACATCGAACATTATACAGTGAAAAGTTCAGATAGAAATTAGATTAATAACTACGAGGCATGTTCCAGATTTATTGATCTATCATCGTACACACCTACATACCCACAACCAACACGCACATCTTTAGTAATATTTGAGCCTTCTGCTTTTGCATTTGTCTTTGCCTCTATACGCTATAACTACAAGGCCCAAATTTGGCATATATACTTACAAAAGATCTACTTGTGATGTAGACTATGTGAAGTTCATCTAGGAGGTAATTTGATGTCACTAAAAGTCATTTCTAGTATATCATTGGTTCTTAATATTGGAAACAAATCATATTCATACCAGGATTTTCGTCACTCATTTTTCTCACGAATGGCACAATCATTTCTTACGATAAAATCCAATTACCATACTTTTCTTCACATATTCACGAATGATCATCAATAGTGTAAATGGTATTAGAAAGACAGCCGTTTCCAGATCGCATGATCCCTTCCCTTCCCCTTAGTAGCCGAAGAGTTGAATATTGTCAGTCAGCTTGGGTTGGGGGTAGGGGATCGTCAGGTATCAGAGCAGCGAAAGTCTCTTGACCGACGGCCAAATTATTAAAAAAAAACAAAACAACAGAAACTGAGTTACAGGATGTCGCAGGTCATTGTGACGAGCAACTTACAGATGGATTGAAAAGGCTACAGTGGTTTATAATAACAGAATATTTATTAATTCAACCTATATTTACTTTCAATAATTGATTATTTATCACTGCACTTAAAGTGAACCATATGTTTTGTAGCTAAAAATCAGTGATTTTATCCTCTTATTGCTGCAAATTTAAAAACATATTAAATACAAAAACTGAAACACGAACACAAACACTGAAACGGACATGGTTCCTACCTTTGTTCAGTAACTTTCGATTTGAATTTGCCTTAAGATCAAAATTGTTTTTTGTTCATTGCCATAATACAGCGAAATGTTACGTTATATATATATATATATATATATATATATATATATATATATATTAAGGGTTCAATATTTCAAGACTATCATATATGTATATATGTATGATTATAGATGAGGTTTTATCATATCGAAACTCTTATCTGAAAAGATCCCCCGGTTAATATATCACTTGGCCCAGACAACATAAATAGAATAAACTATTTAGCTTAATGGTTGGAGCAACGCCACATTGAAGCGTCTACCCTATGGTTTGAATCCTGCAGCAGCCCCATTTTCTTTAGTTGATCATTCTATTTACATTGCCTGGGCCAAGCGATACATTAACCGTGTAATGACCGGAGAACATTTCGGATAAGAGTTTTCAGAAAATATAATGCAATCTGTTGGATCATATACATCCATTTCTCAATACATCTCTCTCTCTCCCTCTCTCTCTCTCTCTCTCTCTCTATATATATATATATATATATATATATATATATATATATGCAATGCTCTTCCAATGTAGAAATAGAGCACTCTGGTAAATGGGGAATATATGCGTGAGTAAATATATTGCTTAAATTCAACCTTACTGACCGTCCAGTTCCGTGGGGCAGAGATAAGATACCAGCCTCAGGGTCTGAAGCAAAGGTTCGATCCTACCTCGTGGTACTGGATGGGATAATGGATTGTCTATAGCTACACTGAAGAGTTGTAATACAACTGTCTGTGGATGACACCATAATATATATATATATATATATATATATACATATATATATATATATATATATATATATAAATATATATATATATATATATATATATATATATATATATATATATATATATATATATATCCTACCTCGTGGTACTGGATGGGATAATGGATAGTCTATAGCTACACTGAAGAGTTGTAATACAACTGTCTGTGGATGACACTATAATATATATATATATATATATATATATATATATATATATATATATATATATATATATACATATATATATATATATATATATATATATATATATATACATATATATATATATATATATATATATATATATATATATATATATATATATATATATATATATATCCTACCTCGTGGTACTGGATGGGATAATGGATAGTCTATAGCTACACTGAAGAGTTGTAATACAACTGTCTGTGGATGACGCCATAATATATATATATATATATATATATATATATATATATATATATATATATATATATATATATATATGTATATAAATATATATATATATATATATATATACATATATTTATATATATATATATACATATATATACACAAAAAGAGATAGAGAGATAGGGATAGAGAGAAGGGTTCTAATATTCCACAAGGAAGGCCCGATAAATGAAAGGTTTGTAAGAAGTGAAGAAAATTATCACTGGTTGGAGATCATTCCATGTTTAATAATTTGGATGTTCAGTAAAAGATTATGTCTCCATAGTTGTATTTTTCAAACCAAAGAAAAAAAATTCACTTGGCCGGTTTCAATGAGATTTTCAAAAGAGTTATGTTATATATATATATATATATATATATATATATATATATATATATATATATATATATATATATATATATATATATATATATACTGATTGGCAAGAATGAATTTATTCCCTAGATTTGCATGCATGTATTCAAGTGGGTATTAATTAAGTTTAGCTTGATGACGCCCTAAACATGGATGCTCCACCCAAGAATCAATTAGCCCGACCCTCTCCTCTGCACCGTTTCCTTAATTCCACCATTGCACTGATTGAACTAAGTGAGCTGAAACCTTTGTATCGAGTTTAATGTCACTGGTGCATTCAAGTATTCCATTTTTCGCTCGAGAGTCATCAACATACGCAAATATCCATCCATACATGCACACACATATGCACACACACACACATATATATATAAATGATTATTAGCATATCAAATACAACAAAGACGATTAATGTTTGTTCCTTTGCTTGTTTGTTTGTTTATCTATTGGACTCCCCGATTTGTGTACAAGAGTAACTTGACATCAGGATGAACCTGGGATAGGTAAATTTAGGTTCAGATCGGTTAGGGAATTTTCAGATCTGAAGGATACAAGTGATATTCATCGAATTCATCGCATTTAGACTCATAACTCATTCAAATGCATGGATTCTCTATAAAATAAAATAAAATTTTCTATTTTGTTATATTTCAATTTTTCTTTTATTTGCAGACCCAACCGGTGGGTGGTGCATCGCTCTAATTCAATTGTACCAATTTTCTCTGAAATACAATTTGCTCCCCTTTGTTACCCGATTATAAGCTTTTCGTATGAGTACAGGACTGACACCCCAGATCAATTTCATGTAATCTCTAAATAATATAATTTCTTTTTCTACCAGGCGATGCCGAGAACTCAAGCTAGCATGTGTGCATGTATGCATAAACGTATGCATATATCAATATACGCTTTCGTATGGTACAATATATATATATATATATATATATATATATATATATATATATATATATATATATATATATATATATATATATATATGTGCACAAGTTTGGTTTACATGACAAACTTGGTAACATTCGTGCTACTTGAAGCGCCCATGAATTTGTTTCTTTCAGAATTTTTGTGAATTGTTACGTTCATTATATTGTGTGGATATAATATATCAAGTGTGGGCGGGATTTAGAACCTGACCCATGTTACAAGGATACTAAAACCCTCGTCACGACATTATATCTCGAACATCTGATTTTGGATTTCTCAAGGGGAATGAATTATTAGCTTTGAGTTAGAAATTTAGAATTGAGTTTCACCAACCCGCTTGAGGGGATAAAGCCTTCGAACTTTTGACCTCCTGTGCAAGCAATTACCACTGAGCCATTACTGCAGCCCAGCATTTACTTCGTGGAGGAGCACAATGCAAGTAGGTCAAAATATATTGTCTGTTTCAAGTGGTTCTGCACTGAAGTGGGTGACTGAAGAAGATGCAAGACAATTGCATTCATTCGATGCATTGAGGCCTTTTGCACATGTGCATAATGGGCATTACATGTCGCGTTCGTGCATGCATACAGAAATGCCTAATCGTCTGTCTTTCTGAGTTCAGATGTGAACAGGTTCTGTTTTCGCTTCATTCCTTCCGATTTTCTTCATTTCTTCTTCCAGAGTTTGTCAAGCAATGCTCTTCAGTTTGGATCAATAAAGACGGAATTTGAATTTGGTTAATTGAGCGGTCATCGCTTTATCCATTATCTCTTTTTTTTCTTTTTCTTTTTTTTTTTTCAAGTTTACGATCTTCATCATCCAGTTCAATCTTGAGTCTGGATTTGACTTGGTTTTCCATCTTAAGAACAGGAACAACCACAAAAAGAACAATCCTCGCTTAATCTAGGCGAAGCAAATATCTGATCCGTCACCTTAAAACAATCTGATCAATGAAATTAAGATTTCCCAACCATACTTTGAAATCATGACCAAGTGATCGGTAGGCAGCCCTCTTACCAACTGAGCCAAACTAACAAGTCTTACATATCCATGAAAGTTTACAGATAATTTGAATGATTATAAACATTAGAAACAGAAAATCTTAATTTGGTATTCGCTAATTAATTTCATCCTAATGAATTGATACACTTACACTTGATATATATATATATATATATATATATACACACACACACACACACATATATATATATATATATATATATATATATATATATATATATATATATATATATATATAATTTTCTATTTATTATACCTGCAATACAAATATTACAGGAATCATTTTCAGTCAGAATTGGAGTAGGAGAAGAGTTTGACCCCACAGCAACCAGGAGTGTCGTAAAATTTTTTTGATTTATTTTTAGTCTTTTTTAGCGTTGTACTTGAAGTTGTTTCAGTATGTTTATTCGATAATTTGAAAGTTATCGCAATGTATTGTTTACTAAAATTCTTGTATTTATTTCCAGTAAAAAAAAAATAGGACTGATAGATCAGCAGCAGTAGTAGCAGTAGTTGTTGCAGTTATATCTTCAGAAGCCAACGAACGAACACGCGTACACAAACAGCAGAACATCATTGTGTGTTCGTGTGTTCGCAATATCCCCCTCCATCCCCTTCTGTTTGTTGCCAAAGACAGATTGACAGCTTGCAAGTTATATTAAAGATATCTTTCTTTGAAGATTTAAAAGAATTTGTGTGAGGGGCACATCGTCTATTGTTTTGCATACAAGTGGTTGGAGAGTCTGTTCCTCATTCAGAGCTCTAAACGAATGTTTCTGAGTAAGATTTGGCTCTACTCAATAAATACTCTAATTTGGGGTCTTGGCTATTTAGCTATAAAGAAAAATGTCTTCGAGAAAGAGTTATTTATTGTGCTTCTCGGCAACGGACCCACTGTCCAAAACGTTTCACAAATCAGAATCCAAAGATTCACAGGAAAATTTCCCATGATTCTTGGTATTCGAATATTAATCGACCATTGTTTTGGAGCTACCATCATTCTTTATCTCTTGTATATAGGGAGAACCTTACCAGAAGTAGTAGATGATCGGACGATTGCACCCACTGGCATAAAACTCAAGTGTCACGGCAAAGCACTGAATTTTCTATGTACACCTATTTACTCATGCTCTATCTCCGTTATCAAGATTAAGATAGCACAATATATTAGAGAAAAGACAGGGGTCAAATATTCCATGGTAACCACGAGAAAACTCAAATGACAATGCTTCAAGAATGTCAGAAAACCGCTGGACATCCTAGTTCACATCGTTGATCCCCTGAGATCATATGCAAAAATGTGGCCGGCAAAATATGTGATGGCGTGACGAACTAGACAAGTTCAGAAAGTATTGGCTCCGCGACGTCCATGATAGAGAGGTCTGGCGAATCTTGGGGAAGATGTATGTCCAACGATGGACACTAAAAGGCTGCTGCTGATGATGATGATATATACATATAGTGAATAAAGATTAAAAAATAAATTTTGAAACTAGATTAAAGTAATTTACAAAATTCAGAAAAATTAATTCTGGTAATCTTGAAGATGTGTAAATGTTAAAATAAACATTTTGAAATATATCGGATACTTTTTGCATTGACTATATATATATATATATATATATATATATATATGTGTGTGTGTGTGTGTGTGTGTGTGAGTGTGTGTATGTGTGTGTATGGTAGTAGATAATAAAGCTATGCATGTGTGCAGCTGAGAAAGATGCAGAAGAAGTGTGTTAATAATCTTTGTCAACCCAGAAGCTCATGCGCTACAAAGCACACATTTCAAGCACGCGTGAAGACGTAGGCAGATGAATGACGTCATCAGCATTTCGTGTGGGCGGGCTCCACAAAGCAAAGTCTTGTCATACTAACTCTCCAGCTTCTGTTGTCGACGTAGAAGAGCCTACAAAAAAATTGGTATTGCTACAGAACACATCTTTTCGAACTGCTCACACTCACTCACACCTGGAAAAGAAATTGCAACTGATGAATAAACAAATAAATAGATAAGAAGAAAATCTATGTTTTCCTCATACCTGCGATAGTTGAGCATTTCACCCCGACGCTGACACATTGATAACTTCAACCTACACTTAACGCCCTTAGCCATGCTAAACTAAGTAAATCATTCATACATTAAGTGATAGTTATTGGATTGAAGTTATCTAATAATCGATGGACTGTCTGCCATTATAAATAAAGTTCTTAGAGTGTCCTAAATCTTCTCATCTCATAATCCCGACGAAGTTATCTCTACACTAATTGTCACAAGTGCTTCATCAGCTTCATTGAGTATCTAACAGCTCTTATCACTTAGAAATACCCACTATAAAATCTACTTATATAAAGAATGGCGTCATTTTCTTGGATCTCTGTCCGCAACTATAGACACATCCGTTTGTTGGTAATAAGTTAGCTGATAAAAATATCTCCGACCAATTATTTTAAACTATGGACTCCTCCACTAAAACGATTTTCTTTTCTAATCTAATTTTATTTTAAAAAAAAAACAACTTCAAAAAATTAAATACAGGCAGTCCTTGCTTTCCCAAATTTAGCTCCTTTTTTTTTTTGGCTTTTTCAAAAAAAGGAAAAGCGAAAATAGCATTCAGCCTTTATTTAGCAGCGTGTCATTATAGAAGCAGCGCACACCCTCTCTCTATCTTTTCTATACCTCAGTTTTCAGCAACTCACACCACAACAACCTCCAATGACTCAGTGTAACGTACTGTCCTTACCATTTCGAGGTCCGGGTACTCAATTAACTGAAACTGTTTTTCTAACTTTTCATTTTGATGGAGATGATGATGCTGATGATATCAGTGCAGATATTTATGATGAATCGTTCCAAAGAGGCCATTGCCCAAATTGACACACTCACGGTCCTAACCCACATGCTTATGACCCTGAGCCAAGCTAAGCTGAGCGAATATTTTATACTTCAAGCGATAGTTATCTGTCAAACGTATCAGATAATCGATAGGCTGCCTATAAGATTAAGTTTTTAGAATGTCTTAAATTTCCTCAACCCAGCTTGTGTATTTGTGCGCACACATTTGTGTGTATATGTGTGTGTGTGTGTATTAGTGAGTATACGTATTTGTGTATTTGTGCGTGTGCCTTCTTTTGTATTAGTGCGTATGTTCATTTGTGAGGGTGTCTGGGGGGTGTTTTACGTGTGCACATTTTCCTGTGTGTATTTGTTCGCATGTGTGTGCGTGTATTTTTTTCTGTGTGTATTTGTTCGCAAGTGTGAGTATTTTTGTCTGTGTGTATTTGTATGTGTCGGTGTAATCTGTGTGTGTGTGTGTGTGTGTGTGTGTGTCTGTGTGTGTGTGTGTGTGTGTGTGTGTGTGTGTGTGTGTGTGTGCGCGCGTGTGTAGTATTTCTAGAGTATCTGAAATCTCCTCATAATCCCAGCAAAGAGTCCTTCCTCCTTTTCAGGCCGAAATCTACGCTAATTGTCAGAAGTGGTTCATCGGCTTCATTGAGTATCGAACAGTACTTACCACTTAGAAGAAAATCAGTTCACTTAACATTGTTCAGATCTTCAATGAAGTGTAAGTAATAAGATCTGATAGGTGCTATTTACATCCCATTAAGCGAGTTGTTCGGCATTGGAAATCCGTTACGGAAAGTACCGGAATTTTCCGAATCAATGACCAATTCATCAGAATCCGATTCCCTCAGTGCCACAATTACCAACAAGAGCGGAATCAAACGTAAAGTCAGGAAGAAAGTTGCGAATCAAAGTATGAGGAAATGGTAAAATCTTGATCAATCTATGCACTCGGCTAAACTTGATCTTCTAAAAACAATAGTCGGCTGCTTTCATGAAAGTAAACTGAAATTGTAGAATAGTTTCAATTTTTCGGCCTCTTAAATTTTTCTTCCAACTACACCTAACTATATACAGAACAGTGTACCTTTTTCTGTTTCTTTGTATCTTGTCCATTATAATGGACCTCCCGACTTAAAGGTAACAATTTTACTGATAATAATATCTCCTGACCATCATTTGGAATAATGGACTCATCAACTTAAATTATGCATTACAGCCACTAATATATATATATATATATATATATATATATATATATATATATATATATATATATATATATACATATATATATATATACATATATCTTCAGCTGTTGTGAATATCTTTCTATAGCTTGACATCATCAATCGATTGTTGGTATCAAATTCCTATTCCACCTGATTCAAGAGATTCGTGACCAACATACCCGCTCATTCAAATCTATTAATATGTCATAGGAACCACTCAACATTTTCCTTAAAAAGTACTTCCGCTCACACTGAAATATCATTCATTTCTGCCATGACGTTGATCCTCCCTGGGGAGTTACTATTTCATAGTCGTTGAATTCTCATCTTGATAACAGGAGCTTACACTGGAGACTAATTGACTGCTAATCTCCTAAATACTAACACTCTCTTCCAATCTGGTTATAATGTTGTTTTTGAATAGTTTCAATTATTCCTCGAAATCCCAATTCTTCCGATCTCTGCAAGAGACTTTGTGACTTTTCCAAGTGCTCCAATAATAATAGGCACAACTATCAGAAACTGTTTCACCAAAACTGTCAACATAGGTTTCTTCAGTTTCAAGTTGGTCCGGCTACCAATGTATGTATGTATGTATGTATGTATGTATGTATGTATGTATGTCACACGTATACCGACCACATCAATGGAGCCAGAAGACTGAAAATGTTGATATTTACTCCTTATCATGTTGAGGAAGAATATTTTGTTTTGTTTTTTTTTCTAGAAAATCTCCCAATGATAAGTTTTTATTGGTGGGTTTCAATTTACAAAGTAAGTTTATTCTGAATTGATTTCTAGTTTGTGTCCAGCAGCATTCACGGTTGGTTGTTTTTCTTTTCTTTTCTTTTTATTTTGTTCAGACTTATTTGTCGTCGTCGTCGTCATCATCATCATCATCATCATCATCATCATCATCATCATCATCATCATCAGTCTTTTAACTTCCGTCGTTGGACATAGACCTTCCCTAAGATTTGCCAAACTTCTCGATCATGGGCATCGCGGAGCAAAAGGCGATGATAGGAACTGACTCATTGATCACCCCTTTTTACGAATTTCCAATTGTTCGCCCCCAACACAGTATGTTGCCAATAAACGTTGGTCTTGCGATGATTTCTATTGGAGGACTAACCAGACCTGTCCTCAAATTTTTCAGTTCTCTCGCAAGGTCAAGACATTCTTTTAGTTTTTTTTTTAAATTCTAATCAGTGCTCTGCCGGAATAGTGACATCCACTGCCAGACATTTTTCTCCTTGTTTACAATCAATCGATCTGGTCTTCTGGCCTGGATTTGATCTATTTAAATTTCGATGTCCGGGAGCCTTTTTATTTATTTTTTTTTTTTTTATTCTCTCGAACAGTTTTGAGTTTTCAGCATAAAAAATAATGAATATCTGTCGTTTGCACTAGATCACCATCATGGTTGTTATCCGTGATTTGGTTCCCTCTTCGTCTTATATTTGGCAATCACAATGGTTCATACAATGATTAGAGTCGAGAGTGAGTAGGAAAATTTTTAAAAATCCCATAAATATTTGAAAAGGGTTGAAAATATGATATCACTTTCTATGAAAAATTCAACAAAATGAAGAAAAAAAATTGTCACGCGAGATTAAAAGAAACATTTGAAAAATTATAAATGATCTTTTTTAAAACGCACTAAAATCAAGGCAGTTCATCTTGATTGGAGTGCTACTTGTCTATTTTCGCATTGTCAGGTTTTTCGTTCATTTACGATCTCCTTCTGACCCCCTTCGATCTTTTTGTCTATTTTTCATTGTTTTTTTCTTCTTTTCTGTCCTTTTCTCTTCTCTTCTTTCTTCTTTAGTGTAGAGAATCACGCGAGCATCCCACCCCCAGCCGGCATTTAAGAGCACCTCTTTGAGCATGCGTGTGCACGTCTCTGTCTCTGTCTTTATCCCTCTCTGTCTCTGTCCCTCTCTGTCTCTGTCTCTATCTCTCTCTCTCTCGGTCTTCTTCTCTCTCTGTATATGTGCATCCTTGTATGGATTATAATATATACATATATATATATATATATATATATATATATATATATATATATATATATATATATGTGTGTGTGTGTGTGTGTGTGTGTGTGTGCGTGTGTGTGTGTGTGATATGAGTGTGTGTGTGTTTTGGTCTCGCCAGGAAACCTTTCCTCCTCTTCTCGTTGCTTTTAGCCTACTTCTTCTTCTTCTTCTTCTTCTTCTTCTTCTTCTTCTTCTTCTTCTTCTTCTTCTTCTTCTTCTCTTTCTTCTTTTTCTTCTTCTTCTCTTTCTTCTTTTTCTTCTTCTTCGTCTTCTCTTGAAAGAACTTTCAATCTAATCGAGTCTCCATTTCCTTCTCTCCCTTTCCGATTCCAGGATTTCAGGTCGAAGTCTGCACCGTCTCAACCGTATTAAAAGCGGCAGCAACGGCGGCAAATTTAGACCGGCTGATTCATGGGGCAAGAGGGTGTGGTAGGGGGGCGATGGGGAGGAATGTGGATCAATGTCTGATACGCCCACGCAATCCCACCCGACACCCAATAGCACCCCTCTGTTCGCGTTTTCCTCTCTTCGTGTATGTGTTCGTGTGTAACGTTATGTTTGCTTTCCTCTGTCTCTCCCCTTCTCAGTGTGTATGTGTGTGTGTGTGTATATATATGTCTTTCTCTCTCTCTGTCTCTCTCTCTGTCTCTGTTTCTCTCTCTCTCTCTCTCTCTCTCTCTCTCTCTCTCTCTCTCTCTGTATGTTAAACTGCATGTATGCGTGCCTGCGTGCATCTGTATCTTCATGTATTAGGGTGCGTCTTTGTGTTCATGATCGTATGTGTGTCTCTGTGTGTGTGCGTGTGTCTCGTATATGTCTATATGTGTCTCACTCTTTCTATCTATCTGTGCCTCCCTCTTCATGTATGTGCGAGTGTTTCTGCGTACGTGCGTCTATGTCTGTGTGTTCTAATCTCTCAAAGTGTATGTCTGTGCCTCTGTGTGTCCGTGTGTTTGTCTCTCCCAGGGTACGTGTGTGTCTCTAAGTCAGTATATAAGCGAGTGTTCGTTTCTGTGAATGTGTGTGTGTGTGTGTGTGTGTACTTGTCTTGCTACTCTATTGCACCTTCCGTGTATGTGTCTGTATGTGTGTATCTCTATGTGTATTTTTGTATCGGTTGGCCTCTATATTTTTCTCTCCTTCTGTATCTGTGCATCTCTCTCTCTGTCTCTGTCTCTGTCTGTCTCTGTCTCTCTGTGTCTCTGTCTCTGTCTCTGTCTCTGTCTCTGTCTCTGGGCTTATCCTACCATCAGACCCAAGTTCCTTGTTCTTGTTATCCAATGCACAATACATTCCTAATCATAGTCGTATCGATAATAGTAATGATAAAAATAATAGCATCACTAATCATAGCAGTATTAATAGTGAAAATGATACTGCTACTCTTAGCAGTTGGAATAGTAGTAGCAGTAGTAGTAGTGAGAAGAAACAATGGTAGTAACAGTAGTAATGATAGAAGTAGTAATAGTATTAGCATCTGTAGTAGTTGTAGTAGTAGTAGTCGTGGTAGTGGTGGTGGTGGAGGGAATCATATTAGGGGTGGGTAGTCTTGATACGAGAGTGAATTCAAATCCTGGAATGAAATGAATGAGAAAATGGAGAGGTTGGCTAAAAGTGGGAGGCGTGCATGCGTTCGAGCCGCATCTGTGTCAGAGTACACGCAACCCGGATTCTCTTGAAAAAAGATTCTCTAGGGGCGTTGCTTGTCTCGTCAGAGACAAAACCTGAATTGGAGCGACCGATTTTTGAGAGGAATGCACGCATTCCTGCAAAGACAGTGGGGAGGGGAGGGGTGTAAGAAAAGGGAAAATGCAAAAAGGAGAGAGGCTGAGAGAGAGAAAGAAAGAGAGAGAGAGAGAAGGGGCCGAATAGGACGTGGAGAAGAGAAAGAGAAAGAGAAGAGGAAAAAGACAAAAGCTAAATCAGAACAAAAACAGCAAAAGATCCGCGTTAATTGAGGACTAAAAGGATCTGATAAATATATATATCAATAAACGTACAATCATACTGATATAAGAACAACCAACCCTTCGTACTAATCAATACGGCGTAAAATGAAAAACCAATTGCTATTAGTTTGAATGGGAAAGATTTTGTGTGTTCAAAGATGCCCTCAAACCTTCTCTGTCTACCAGTTTCACAATAAGTTGTCTACGGCTTCTCTGATATCTTGGGACACATCGTAGCGCTGGTCTCTTCTGGAGCCTGTCTCTTTCGACATCTGCCTTCAAAATGGACTGGTCAGCCATTTGATGCTTTTCATGATCGTTCATTCAGAACACTTCGTCTTCGTGTGGATAGACCATACTTGTTGGGGAGAGTGATACGACATACTCAAGCTCCCAATTCTTGCATTGCCGAGGTGTCTTTGATCAAGGCAAAGATGTACATGTATAATTAATATCAATTCTATCTACGAGAAAGAAAAAAATCATGATGACTGTGTTTGCATTACGTATATATGAAAAAAACGATCATTTGCGCTTATGAAAAGATTACTTGGTAAAAAGAAATGTGCAGAATTATTTTTTCACCCAACCTCCCATTTAATTTCATGGCATCTGAATAAATATCGAACCGGAAATATATTTTTATTTAATTCTTCTTCTTAATGATATACATTCAATCATTATGTATCTGATTGGATAGCTTTATATTTTATGGATTTTGATCTCTTGGGTCTGTAGTTTTCGGATTTCAATCTTGAAGAAATCTGATCTTTCTGGATTTCAATATTAGGGATTATACTGTTCGGAATTATGACCCAAACCCACTTTGTGCAATCTAATAACAATGCAGCTCAAGGTCAACCAACCAATATCTAAGCTTTTTGGTTGTTTCATGTTTAATATGAAATAAATATAAGAATCTAGTTGACAACAATCACATCACTGTGTCTCCTAAAAGGTACGTTTGAATTTCATCGTATAAGCAAATAAAGACAATGGTGCTGGTTAGTATTAGGAACTGTGAATATTCTTATTCTATTGAATACGTTTTTACCCTTTAACTTCCACGTGTTTTTTTTGGGGGGGGGGGTTTATTTTTTATTTTTTTAGTGCATTGGAAATCTTTGAATTTCCAACGCTAGATATACTGTTAGCAAAGCAACGGGTATTTTATCATCATCATCATCATCATCATCATCATCATCATCATCATCATCATCATCATCATCATCATCATCATCATTATCCAAAGCATCATCATCATCATCATTCAAAGCAGCTACTCTTTGCCATTGTTATTGATAAAAATGTCCTTTTGTTTTACGGTTTAAAAATATTGTAATGACGTCAATGTTATCATTTGGAATTTAATGGAGTTTTTTTTTTTTTTTACATTTTCAACTTTGAAGAAATTTTTCTCTTTTATTCTATTTTCATCGTGAGTTTTCTTTATCTAGTCATGCGTGTATTCACACCATTTTTGTACCTTTTTTGTTGGTTTTCTTCTCTTTTTGTTGAACTTTGACGCTTCTGGCACATGTCGTATTGTGAAGGAGAAATATTTTTGATGCTTTTCCAACTAGAAATTGTTCTGAAATGGCGGAGACAAATCGTCTCGAAATCAAATGCAATACGGAATGCTGGTTCGAGAAACAGGGATGAAACTTAAAATTGGTGTTGCAAGTAGCTGAATGATTAGCGACACGGAAAACAGAATCGATGAACCGAAGTCAAACTCCGGCTGACAAAATCCACGTTCAATATGCACTAATACTTCTTGGAAAAGATATGAATCCATCTCTCCCTCCCAAGATATGGCTGAAATAGAAAACAGAAGAAATCAATCCCATGTTCAGTGCCGTGAGAGACTGCAACAGACACAGTTGGGAACGTGTCCCCGAAATTTACTGGTAATGAAGCTGAGGAAAAACTTTTAACGGATCCGGCAAATCTGGTGGGTTATTTGTTCTTTGTCTCTTTTCCTATTTTTGTCTTATCCCCCACTTTTTTCCATTCTCTCTTTTTCCTCCTTTTTTATCTTTTATCTATATATTTCTAAAAGTCTGATTATGTTTACCTTTTAGTGACCTCTGAGTTATTAAAACGGTGCATTGTTGTCAGAAGTATTAAATTTAGATACACCTGGAATGTACTAACTGAAAGAATTCATAAAATCCTGGTGTTTTGCAACTTCATGATAATAGTGTGGGATCTACATTTGCACTCGACCCTATCTATATCATAATAACTTGTCATGAGAGATGACTATTATTTTTAAATCCAGGTTCATTCTAATCCCATCAGATTGCACTAATTTTTTCTCTCAAACGGGTCACAGGATTATTTAGTTCCAGTTAAAATTCTTGAAATTCTTCTATCTCCCGTTTTCTTTCTTGACTCTTCTCTTTTCCTTTCTCTCTCCTTTCCTTCAATTCACTCCACGCCACACACTGCAAAATACAGACCCGGACTATTTTTTTAAGAAATAGTTTTGTGTCGAAAATGTATTAATGAGGAGAAATTGAACGCAGAAACTGATGTTTCACATGTCAAGCAGTTCCTTAACACCCCCCCCCCCCAATAAAAAACAAAAAAAAAAAAACACAAGGTTTTTTTCCCCTGGATCTCACGAACGTCTGCTCAGTTGTACAATTTCTCCTTTCTCCTAATTTGATGCTCTCTTTTTTTTTGGCTAAGAAAAAAAATTGATAATCGTTTTATTTTTTAACCTTTTCTTTCATTCAAAGTTTTTATCAGGTATTTATTAAAATCCGCCTCTTAAAGGTCAAAAGAGTTTGCCCCATTTTCGAGGCTGGCCCAGATTCACGAATGACGTCATCAGTGACGTCACATCCAGGCTTCTAACTCCCAGCATTACCAGGTTCTTTATTTTCGATTTTTCCCGGGATCGATCCCTGATATCCAGTTCCAAAGTGATCCCAGAATTGTAAGACGAATCAGTGCACTGAAAGTTCGAATGTTGTCATCGCGAAGGAAAGAAATAGAATAATCGAGCTTTAGAGTTAAGAAAGTTGCGCTTGTATTTCTCAAGAGAGAAAAATGCCTCCACTCAATTTATAACGAGCTGAATTTTCGCCAACGCATAATTTGCGAACAGGAATACAAAGATGTCATCCAGACACCGCATCCCTGCTTGGGCAATAAACACTTAACTTTTTTTTAAAAATATCTAGAAAAATATATTTCATAAATATGAAAAAAACAAATTATCCTAAAGATCGTAAATTAACCTTCGAACAATTTCTTTGATTTTGTCTTTCATCGATTCCTTTCTTATACTTGATATATTTCATTCATTGTTTCTGTGGTAAATTTCTTTGGTTACTTTTTAAAAATTTCAATCTTTTGTCCATTCTAGCGCTTAATGATTACGGCTCAAATGTAAGTGTAAGCACTAAACTGAACTGCCTCGTGTGCTGACAAATATATCTGTCGAATGTAAATTTAGTACAATGACCAGTTGTCGAGTAATTGCAGTGCATACACACAGACAGACAGAGATTTCTTCGTTTGTAGTCAGACGCTAACATTTTTCAGTATATATTGATTTGATTTTTTTTTTCAACTGAGGGAAAAAAGTATTTATTATAAGTTTGTATTACTGGACTGCATGAGCTGACAAAACTGATGAGTCAGTCGGACCGTCTGGAGAAGATTTGAGGCCTCCCGGGTAAAGTAATGAACTGGATTTGGCCCGAGGATCGTAGTGCGTCGTCTTGATATTATACATGGATTCAATAAAGAGTCAAAAATCGATTTAAACATGAATGTGAACGCAACTCCAGAAAAGGTTCTTTACGTCTGCTATTTGATATGATCCTTTTTTTTATTTTATTTTTCAAATTGAATTTCAGGGCCCACTGAATCCTGCAGGACGGTCGGAATAATTTTTCTTTGTCTGTTTGATTAAGTACAACAACCGTTGGACAAAGGAATTTCTCGCTTGATAATTTGCTGTTTCTCACTAAACTATTTTATCGTCTATGTTTCGGTTGTCCGAGAAGCATGTCTTACTGGGCTGCGAGGGAACGATATGATTCGACGATATTTCATTGTAAAAATAAAAGCAAATACATTTCGTCGACAAACAAAATGGAATTTTGTATATTAGCCATATATAAGTGATATGATTGACACATCGAACCTAACCAAGAGATAGATCCGTAAATTGAGAAGCATGCAACGTGCACATGAAAGAATTATGCTGGGCCTCACATGGAGAGACCACAAGACAGCACTGTGCATCCAGGAAAAGACAGGAGTCAAGGACATCATAGAATCCATTAAAAATCTTAAATTGCAGTGGGCAGGCCATGTTGTAAGAATGGCGGACAACCGATGGACATCACGAATCATGACATGGATCCCCCGAGATCACATGCACAACTGCAGCCAGCAGAATATTAGACGGAGAGACTAGCTAGACAAATTCAGAAAGTACTGGCTCCGCGGCGCCCATGATAGAGAAGTATGGCGAATCCTGGGGGAAGTCTTCATCCAACAACGGACGTTAAAAGACTGATGATAATGATGATACTTCGGCTATTAACATCCCCATCATCAGTCGGTTAGTCCACAAGAATCTTCCGAATATTAAACTGGTCCGTTGTGTAGAAAAGGCTGGGGACCCCTGCTTTGTGTCACCTTATACAAGGGAAGTTCACAGCAAGTTTTAATAGAATTAATATCCGAAAATATCACAACCGGAGCTTCCACGATGGAGATTATCGGGATGGCAGTTAATCCTCCTTAAGCTGTATGTTGCTTTTTTGTGCTATTGTAGCCAAATGTTTCGGAACACACGGAAATTGAAATAATACACAAGGCTCTGAAATTATATTTAGAAAGCAAATATGTATTGATGTAAAGATGTTTGTTTTGGAATCGGTCATGTTTGAATAACTCTGAATATATTTCTCGTACAAGTCTCCCTCCCACTGTCGACAACGATCAGTCTATATGCATGAGAAATAATTCACCATAAATTCTCTTCTTTTCTTTTTGTCTTTATTTATATCGTTCCTTGTAAAACACGAGAATGAACGGGAACTGAAGAGGATATATCTTTTTTAAAAATCTTTGATGCAGAGTTCTGTGGCTATCAATTAAGTAATTTAAGGTTAGGAGTTAAGGTAAGGCTTATTCATTCACCTCTTCCAACGATGTCAGGAAAGGTTTATGTATTCACTCACATGTGTCTACACAATATCACTAAAGGTTCATCATAGTGAATCAAAGCTATATATGTAAACTGATTTTCATCCAGTTATAGTGACAATGATGTTGATAGAGGTATGCATTCTCTGAGTATTTTCTAGTTCATTTCATTAGCCCACCCCGCCAGGGTTTAGGTTTAAGCTTAGATTTTTCATTTTCGTGGTGGAGACACAAACACCAACTCGTAGTGTCGGTGGGAAATACGCATCTAACTTAACCACTAAACAATCCTCCAGTAAAATAACAGCATCAACTTGTAATGATAATTATTTTTAATCAATTAGCGTTAATGAAAGATAATTTTTCAATTATTTTGATTACCGAATATTCACGGAAGCCAAAAGGCTGTTCACTGGCTCTCTCTGTCTTCTCTCAATATGGCAATTTTTATTGGCGTGGAAAGTTGGTTAATTTGAGCAGTCAATGAGTGTTGGGGTGGAGAATGACGAGGCGGTTAACGGCGTAGCGGTTCTGTAATCGGCGAGCTGAGTTCATAATCCGGTTGAGACTGTTGACGTTCACGTCTCACTAAGGCCCCAGGGAAAGGAATGAATCAGTCTATTCTCTCCAACCCAAGCTATGCGTAAAGTAACGAGACAAAGTGGACTCTTTACTCTCGGGAGGGCAACCAGTCTAGGTGAAAGACAACTCTGATTCCAAACCAGGGGAGTGGAACTCCCTTAAGGTGGTGGGATGCCAACTGTTATATCCTTCCGGTAACCCAGCTGATATCAAAGGTATTGCACTCTGCTCTCCAATGGACTACCATAGTGAAGTCAAGAAGCGGGTGATATCGGCTGGGCACCCCAATATCGCCATACGCTTTACCCAAGCCTGTACCTTTGAGAGGCTACTTCGGTATAGATCCATTGTCTTGACTGAATGAAATCTCTTTTTTCAATGAGTGTTTCGATGAAAGTGAGAAAACTCATTTTTCAAGTCAAATGGCTGCAATTGAATTCTCTTGGGCGAAACCAATGCTGTGAAATGCTGGCATGGATATGCGGTAGGGTTGCATGGATTCGTCTCACATCAATCTGATGGGGCAAAAATTTAAAAAAAAAAAAAGAAATAACCCAAAGAAATCATAAATTTAGCTTAAAAACAGAAGAAAAATCTATTTTGTTCTTCATCTAATATAAGTAAGATGTCTTCCATCTCATTCTGTTTATTTTTCAAATTCATTCATTGGTTCTGTGGGAAATTTCTTGAGCTACGACTCAAATGTAAGCGAAAAAAAGTCCGGATTACTTGCTTCTTTTTGATGTTTGAAATTTGTTTCTTTTCCACGTATTTATTTGCGATTTTTAAAATTTTATTTAGACTACCTTGCATAAAATCTTAGACCCCCACGTTCAAAATCCTGAATACGCCCCCCACGAACGACCGCGTCTGAATTCTCTTTCAAATGTCACGAGCAGGTATTTTTTGATACAAGTCGAACCTTCATTTCCTTCAGTGACTTTATCACAGAGATTTTAGAAATCAAATCAACTAATATTTACAACAAAATGGTTGACAACAAGAGAAGCTGCTCGAGCAGACTACGATTTGATTTCTCACGATATATCCTCATCACCATAGATCGTGTGATCCAGGAAAGAGTTCTGAATAAACCCCATCATTATGTGAGTACCTTGCAACTGGCACGGATAAAATCAACTGGTAAATACACATAGTCTCTAGTTAATTTGTTTCGGGCAATGCCAGTTAACCTTGCTAGTTTATAGATAAAAATCAAATAGTCGCAAATGTGTCATCCCAAATGAATACATTGAAGAGTATCGCTATTAAAATCAATGTGACACAAAATCGAAGACGACACAGACAAATCAATATATTCGACATTCAGCGACAATGAGTTAGAAATAATTAAATTGTTGGACATTGTAAGGGCAGACTAATAATAGACGTACATCACTTATATTTACGAATACTACACCATGGTCCGTCGCCTGGTTGACGGTTACCATAAGTGGACAACAACAGGTGCGGTTGATAGATGCTATGATACTATTTGTGATAGACATGTTGAGCAGCGTCGATCTTCAGGCATTCCGTATCTGAAAATCAACATGGGATCAACATCTTGATAAAAAAATTACATTTTTTCCATTCGGACCTGAACATTCTCCGTCATCGTTAAAAACGTTTGTAGGGTAACCTATGTAAGTAAGCCTCGTTTTAAAAAAATACGTAGTATGAAATAACAATATACAATACACATAAAACGTTATATAAAATGACAAGCAACATGTATGGCAAAAACTATTTAATAAAGGGGGGCTGTTTGATCAACACCACTGGGGTGCCATGTTAATATAATTGATTTGTTTTTAAAATCCCTGAAACGGTCACATGGTAAACAACTGGTGATACCAACAAAAGACAATTTATGCATTGTAAAATAATGACAAAGTATAGGAGAAACAGGGAAAAACACTTTTGAAGATTACATAAATTGCATTGACAGATTTGGGAAATGGGTGACTGAAGTGACATAAATCTATTGGGTAAATCTTTAATGTTTAGTGTTTTGGGCTTTCCAGACAATATATATGTACTAAAATGACTGGTTTTATCAGCTCATCCAAACTCTTCACAGCTTGCCTTGAGATGATCTTCCAAAACCTAGAATGAAAACACGATGAATACTTAAGTAACCTCAGATTTGCTGACGACATCGGGATCTTTGCTAAGAACCTTCACGATTTCCAAATAATGCTAAATGAAGAAAGGGAGAAATTTAACCTCCATATAAATTTTGGCGAAACGAACGTCATGTGCGATATACATGTTGAAGACAAAGACACCGATCAAGATCGAGAGCTCTGAGCTGAAGAAAGTAGACCACTACACCCACCTGGGACAACGAATCTCCGTGAAATCCTCAGAAGAAGGAGAAACGAAGCAAGGAATCACACTAGGTTGGCAAGCTTTCGTTAGAGCAAGCTTGACTTTCAAAAACGAGAAAATCCCAGTACTCTTAAGAAAAATGCACCCTCCCGATAGTCACCTATGGAGCAAAGATATGGAACCTAACCAAAACTCTCAAGTTGAGAACCATGCAACCTGTACATGAGAGAATCATGCTCAACCTCACATGCAGATATCATAAGACAGCAAATCATATTAAATATAAAAGGCTGATGATAATCACGATGATATTTACGATGATTTTTCAAGGTAGGTTAACACAACATAAGCGCTGTCCACAGAGCGTTGTTTTGAATAATGGTTGCAATCTTATTCTTCCTAATTGTCGTTTTGTTTCTCCTACAAAACTACGAGGCATATTGACCTGATATTTGGCATGAAGAATCAATAAAAAATCTCAATTCCCACGTAGGTTGGCCTTTGAGGCCATTCGAACTCAAAAGAGTTTATTTTTTAACCATTCTTCGATTATAATCTCAGAAAGAATAATTGAGAGAATTTTCGTCCATCATTCTTCTTGCAAATGGCACACATATTTCTAACAATAAAATCAACTCCTGAACAAGTTTTGGTATTTTTGGTCCCGTATTGGTGATGACTCAATTCATAGCAGCAACAGTAAAAGTAATACGAGAATCTTTGGTTTTTCCCTCTACCCTTTCTCTTTGACAAAAAGTGAATTGGAAGATGGTGGAGGGGTGGCGTAGAGACACATGACTCTGTGTTACTGCTAAATCAGGTCATTCTTGCAATGAAAGTAATTATTTTATCACTTAATTACTAATTAATGTATTATTAGTTTTTTTTTTACTACTATTTACCTTCATCTAAATTTTCATTTGATTTTTTAATCACATCTAAACAAGGCCATCAATCTACGACAGAAAGTAAACAGCGCAGATTGGAAGTAAAGATTCAGGTTTCTATATTCTATTTTTTCATTTGCTGTTTGGTAAGTAGAAATAAGAACATATTTTTCAATATATTGTCAGTTTTGAAGTTCTCATTTCCTCGGGAAACGCCAGGTATTCTTGCCAGTATATATATATATATATATATATATATACATATGTATATATATATATATATATATTATTGTGTCATCCACAGACAGCTGTTTTGACGTATTACATCTCTACAGTGTGGCTATAGACTTTCCATTATCTCATCCAGTACCGCGAGGAAGAATTGAAACCTTCACTTCGGACCCGCAGGCTGATATCCTGCCTCTGGACAACGGAACTGGACAGTCGGTAAAGCTGGATTTAAGCGATGCATTTGTTATACACAGAAATCCCTCATCCACCAGAGTGCTCTATTCCTATGGAAGAGCATTGCATAAGCTTACAGTGGATGAGTTACCTCACTTAAAGAGTGCTCAACCCTGAAATATGTATGTATATATAGTGTATGGATGTGGTTTATAAATCATCTGTATTAGGTTGAAAGGACAATTTGGAAAGCCAAATATGATGTTACAAATGAGATTTTAATCATTCAATTTAACATGTTTCATTAGCCAATTTTCTGAAAATGATTGTCTGGACCAAGGAAATATGTTGAATTGAATAAAGAAATTTGATTTGTAACGTAAACTTTGGCTTTCCAAATTGACTCCTCAATCTAATATATATATATATATATATATATATATATATATATATATATATATATATATATATATATATATATATATATATATATATATATTTGCAATTATGTACATTTCAATCTGTGATTTTGAAATGTGTATTTGCTGATTTACAGACACATTTTCGTATTCTGGTAATGATCTGTATCAACGATGATCGGTCATTAAGACCAGGTGATATTTATCTTATCATTTTAAGCGCGACTCGAGCGATGCACGGTGAATTCTATTGAAACAAATATACTTTTTACAAGTATGTCAGAAACTCGTATCGAGTAAGAAAACCCTGCGTTGTCCAGTATCTTACTCTGTGTACATTATTAAGTATCTGATACATTTCAAAATGTCTCTTTTTTAATATGCACCTTCCAAATAAACAGAACCAAAAATTTCTGATTTCTTTACTTAATTTTCCCATGTTCAATCTCTCCAGATTCTGTCAAATTTGAAGTTGTATAAAGATGTTAAAATAAACCTTTTGAAATGTATCGGATAGATTTTGCACTCACTGCAGCTGGGAAGAATGACTTGCTATTATAGAAGCACTGCAAGCTATAAGAGTACACGACTTTTTATACAGAGGATTTTGTACAGGTTCCTTGGTATGAGTTAATGCCTACATGAAATCAGATAAAGGTGAAAGGCACGAAACTCAATACACGAACGACCATTCACAAATTATATGGTTGGCTGTCTCCCTAAGACTCAACCGTCTCGGTTCCTGGGTTTCTTCCGTGCTTATTACAACAACTCAAGGCTTTGCTTATTGTGTAAAATCTTCTATCGGGTTTACGCATCCATGCCCGTCACCATCGCCCAAACGATTGACGTCCGCGCATGCGCTCGATTTATCGATCAGTCATTTTTAGATGCGTTACCAATTGCCCAGCCTGACTGACATACTGAAATAAAATTTGCTGAGTTTGCTCTTTTGAGGCTACATCTAGTTCCTCTTTGGTGTAAGGGACAGATCTTGCACCTCTATGATCTGACTTTCAGGTTTGGTTTTCTCTTTATTTCGTATTCGAAAATTACAATCTCTCTTCTTGTATTTTACCTTCGTCTACCACTGCAACTATTAATCATTAGGCTGAGTGGGTTCCCATCAATCCTAAAAAGAAGGGTCTACAACAAACGCAACCTCCCAAAAGTTACATACGGGGCTGGAACGTGGAACTAGCCAACGGATTGTCCTTCAAACTGAGAACCATGCAACGTGGAGAGGAGAAAATCATGCTTAACATCAAATGGAGATATCATAAAATGGTGCATTATATATTAAAAAAAAACAATTTGGTGTCAGATGTATTATAGAAACAATTAGGAAACCCAAAAGGCAATGGGTAGGTCATAGTGCAAGAATGTCAGGCAACCACTAGACATCAATTGACTTACATCGTGGATCCCAAAAGATCATATCGGAAATTGTGACCGGCAAAAAATAAGATTGCCTAAAAAACTAGACAAGTTTAGAAAGTGTTGGTTCTTCAGAGCCCATGTGAGAGAGGTGGGTCTGCGACCAACGACAGACGTTAAAAGTTTGAGGATTATGTCATTTTTCAATCCTGCCACGGCTACCATTACTTGTATAGTTTGTGAAATAAATTGATTATCATTGGACTATGAGATGAATTCATATTTCAAAATTTCTTTATTTCATTGTTAACAATATTTTTACCTCTCACTTTCTATCCATTCGTTTATTTGTTGTAAACTTGCGACCTAGTAATTGTTTGGGAACCATCCTTTGAAGAACTCCGGAAAGACCCGAGTCGTAGATAGTCATTCACAGAATGCAACTAAATCTTACCTGTCTTCACTTTCTGAATCGAAAAAAAAAGAAAGAAAAATAGTTGACGTGAAAAGTATCTGAACGCTGAGCCTTGCTTCACCGACCAACCGCCTCATTTCGTTTCTTTTCGTACTTAGTTTTGTTACTACTTTATCTGAACGACAAATCTGCCCAGGCAAATGTAGTACGTGTGCGTCGGTGTGCAATTCTTTTGATAAACAATTACCTCCACCCCTCGCTCTTGTAAAGGCCACCACTACCTCAGCTGCTGCTTCTTCTGCCTGGCAAACCGTCGTCACTGGAACTGCCAGACGTCTTCTAAGTGGGGTTTGTTATTAGTAGCTAAAACTGCCTTTTAAATGGTTGAAATGGTCTAAATTTACCTATTTCCAGCTAGCTTTATTGCCAGAATGTTATATGTACTCAATTAAAGCCAACTTTCTTTCTTCTGTTATATTAAAGAACTGGCCCCGTTTGTCACTGTTCCCCTTTTTGAACATTATTGCAGCTCAACCAAATTTAGCATAAATTTGGCATGCAAACTCAATGGACCCAGGGAAATTGTTGTAGGGTTTCAAAAGGGGTTTCTATTTTACAATAACACTATAATGCTAAACTGAACCCTTTCTTTCCATTCAATATACATGCATGAATATATATACAAGCTAGAGACCACGTGATAAGTGGGGTTTCAGGAAGTATCAAATTAGATAACCATAAAATTAGACTCCAGAACAAATTATTAATAAAATGGTACATTTATTTTTATTAAACTTACTAATTATTTTATCGGCTAAATTGGAGAAAGAAATCAGTTCTTGTAGAAAATAGCCAATTTGGCAACCCAGGCCACACGTCTTTAAAGTTGGGTCTTCGTCTTAACCGCCTCCTGTGTGCATGGCCACCTCCAAAAAGCTAGAAAACCCATTCTGCCCCACTTCCTGCTTCTTTCGTCTTGTTTTGGCTCATTTAAGCAGAGACTTCAGTTCTCGTTTCTCAAAGGGGGCTGATTTTTCGAGAGTGCACATGCACCAATGAGCAGGGTGTGTTGAGGCAAGGGGGATCGTACGATCTGCGTAGAACAGCAACCCGCTTCTTGTCGGTGTTGAAATTGTCGTTGGTGGTGGATGTGTCTTTGTTCGTCTGGGGGGAATGCTTGTGTAGGATTTCCCAACCGCACGTCTGTAGGCGAAGTTGCCTGACTTCCCCTCATCGTCAGGGTCGTATAATAAGAAAAGCATATCTATCTCTATTCACATACCTCCCTTTCTTCCTTTCTTCCCCTCTTTCTCTCTCTCTCTCTTCTCACATAACCTTTTCTCAACATCTCTCTCTCTCTTCTCACATAACCCTTTCTCAACATCTCTCTCTCTTTCTTCTCACGTTTTTTCTCAACATCTCTCTCTCTCTCTCCCTCTCTCTCTCTCTCTCTTTCTCTCTCTCTCTCTCTCTCTGGTCCTTTCAAATCTGTCCCTCTGAGTCAATAGCATTATATTTCTAATAGAAAATATTGACTAATTTCAGTAATCAGCCGTAAATATTTGATTTATAATAACTACGTTTTGTGTATTTTAGAAACCTTCAACTAGAACTGTCATCAAAACTGTCAACATAGGTTTCTTCAGTTTTCAAGCTGGTCCGGCTGTCTGGCTAGCTATAAATATAAGCATCATACCGCACAGGCCGCACCAATGGAGCTAGAGGGCTGAGAATCAAAACATTTACTCTTATTTATGTCTACATGGGACTTTTTTCCTTTTTAACCCCTCTCTGTAACTACCCCGAAAAGGGGTTTCAATTTTCAATGTAAGTTTTTGCTAAACTGATCCCATAAGTTTGTGCCCGACAGTATTCGTGCCTCTTTTTGAAATTTCAGACCTCTTTTAGTGATCAATATCGAAGAAAAGGCGACAGAACTGACTAATTCATTGATCATCCCCAACATAGCATGCTGCCAAAAGAGGTCTGGCACATGACGGCAATCTTTAAGACAGTAGTTTCATCGTTGTTTGAATGAACATCAGAATCATCGAATAATCCCCAGCGGCAGTCATTTCAGGACCACTGCTGAACCAAGGCCTTCCCAAACTCCTCCAATTATGATCATATTGTCATGTTCGTTCTGGGACGGCAATGGCTGATTGAGCTCACCTAATGCCACTATTCTTTGGTGAAATAGTTTTGAAATGTTGTTTTTCTCCTAGAGTGGTGGCTTCCCTTAGTGGCTAGTTTTCCCTGCTATTTACCAATAAATTGCGGATGAGTTGGATTTATGTCTCTCCTAAGTACTCCCCTTTGAACCTGACACACTTATCCCAGCATTCACTTCACTTTTCAGAATAGTCTGCAAATTCCTCTTTAGGATCATCATCAGCTGTCTTGTCACGTTCCCCTTAATTTCATCCACGGTGTAATCTCTTAGCCAGAATCCAGAAGTAGTGAGGAGACAAATCTTGATCGCTGACAGACCTAGTTGATGCGATATTTTACTCCCAGAACAACCTTCACGAAACACGAAGAATGGGTGTGAGGGTCTCATAGTACACTCAATAGCGTCTCACTGCCAACGGAGTAACTCTATGGAAGAATGCCTACTTGAGCAGGCAAAGTTAGGTCTCCACTAATACGCTGCCATATAATATCAAAGCTGTGCATTCAAAATGACTGGACACTTTCCGGACAGCCCTCGTACAATCAATAAAGAATTGCTATTCAAATAACTATAACACATTATTATGCAAGTAGGAGACTGGAGATTGGTTTAGTGACTTCCCCTTGAAGAAGGGTTTGTCTACTTTGAAAATCATTCCGATCACGTACGCCCAGGTACATACATAACCGGAAAGCGGTGTTTACAGAAGAGCGCACACAAGACATGTTTACACTAATGGAAAGTACCTAATGGCGTCATCTTAATCGACCTGGAAAATGGAATTGGTGAAACAAATTTGGATTCAGGTTGATACTGTTTATATCAAGGTGCAGGTGGACAAACGGTTGGTGAAAAAATGGAATCGACGGAACGCGTTCAAACTCCAACTAAAACAATCAGCACTAATGTTTTTGGCAAAAAAGCATGTCCCTCCCCTCCAAAGAAAGGGACGATGGGGTATCGTTAACAGGGCTTTGGTGAAGCTTCGACAGGTTTAGCAAGCTCGAAGTGGGTTGTAATAAATGTTTACAGGAAACAACCCTGCGACACCCTCGATTGTGCGAGGGGATGGGTGACTTTCTTACTGTTAATATAGTATTCTCAGCAATGACCCTAGGAGAAGGCATGAACCTGACTCTCTTGGTCCTCTGTTCCAACACCAGTCATCTTGAACATTGTCTTGTCATTAGGACGACACTGACTGTGAGTTATAAACTTACATTTTTTTGTTTTAGCTCTATAAACTCAATGATGTAGACCAGAGAAATTTTTTAGCTTAGCTTAGTTTGACACAAGACATCTATTGTAGAGCACCAAGTGGGATTCGAACTCCTGCAGGTGAGAGGGGGACATTTTTGTGATGCAGCTTCGAAAAATAGAATTGAAAGGTCGACCAAACTATCAGTTTTGAGTTACAATCATCTGAATTGCCACAGCTTATTATAATTGTGTGAGGCAGAGACGTCCAGCTCCCTGAAATATTTTATACCTGCATACCAAAACTAATTCACCTGCAGTTGATATCATTGATGTTACCGATGTCAGCCAAACAATGATCGTCCGTCATGTAAACACGGTTCGCTGATGCTTTCTGCCTTCGTTTTCTTTGATTTCAATGACCGTGTGACTATTGAACAGAAGAAAAGAAAATCTAACCTTGAAGTACGTTTGTATGATCAAAGTTCAGGGTTTGCAAGGGATCGAATTCATAAGACCGGAATTAAATGTAGATTTTAGTAAATAAAAGGGGACAAGAAAAATGACGAAGACTGGAGGGGAGGCGATGTGGAAAGTAATTGTTAACCATGACTAATTTCAACTCCTTTGGCGGTGAATCAGTGAACTTTGTTACCTTTTGAGAAATTAGAATTGATTATGCGAGAATGAGAAATCAAAATCAAAAGAGAAATTCTTGATTACTAATTTGAGTAGAGCAAGAACGATAGCTGAGATCAGGGAACACAGGTACCTCTATTGTGAAATGCACGTCAGATGCTAAGATTTTATTGCCAGTTTGACCTCAGCATACCTGACCTAACTCAACATCAGAATGTCATCAATAGAAAAGGGCAAATATATTAAGAGGATTCGGCACTCCCCCACAAAACTATTATTACTCTTTTTGCGTTCAGCTGATCTGTTCTGTTAAATTCTCAGATTTGTCAATCTCTCAGCTGAGGAGAAAGCAATGTTCTCTATTATATATATATATATATATATATATATATATATATATATATATATATATATATATATATATATATATATATATATATAAGTATATAAGTAAGGAAGCTGTAAACAAAGCTCTTCCAACTCAGGAATGGAGCGCTAGTCGATGGGGAATTGTGTGTAAGTAAATATATCGCTCAAGTTTAACCTTACTGACGTCTAGTTCTGCGTAGGTAAAATGCCGGCCTCTGGGTCTGAAGCGAAGGTTTCGATCCTACATTGTGGTACTGGATGGAATAATGGATAGTCTATAGCCACACTGAATAGTTGTAATACAACGAAACAGCTGTCTGTGGATGATAATAAATTCTCACTTTCTATCATGTTGTTATTACTTGTCTTATTGCTTCTGCCTCAACCTGTATATGTGAGCTCATCTGACAATGTTTCTCAACCTCACTTTTTGGGTTCCTTTTAGTGTAACTTCTTGATTTTTCAAAGGCAATCAGAAATAGTCACGTGGTTGGCAGTTGACATCATTTGGGGACAGGTGTTTTGCTTTTTAATCGTTCATCTCCGCCAACAAAGTGGTACATGTATACTGTGCAGTTAATTCATTCCAATTTTCCGTAGTGTTTAAGGTCTTATCATAATCTGATGCAATTTTCCAGTTTATACTCATATTAATTTGTACTGCAATACCTTAGCCGTACTGCATTAAAATACACATTAACGAAAACTGCATTTCTGAAAGTATTGGATCCAGGGAAATCAAAATTTGCTGTAACCTCCCGTGTATCTTAGCTGTTTATTAGCTGATTTCTAACTACTTTTCAGTGACAGAAAAAATTGGCAACAAAAATAAATCAATCTCTCTTTTTTAGTGTTTCTTTTTATCACTATATTTTTTAGATATGTTTCAAGTTTCGCTTGGAAACAAGGTCCTTTACCCTCAACAACTGCACCATTTCGTCGCTGCATAGAACCCAGCTACAATTACTCTCCCTTACTCACAATAGGAAGAACTTAGAACTGGTGCTCCGTACACTGGTAATTCTACATAGAATCAGAATATGAATGTTCCAAGGCTGTTCCAATCATATATCCGAGGTATTTGGGATAATCCAAGGGTTACTGCTCAAATATATTTCCTCAATTCATATAAGAGTTTGGAATACTGATACATTAGCTTAGATTACATTTCAAGCAAAATTGTTGAAAATGTGAAAGTATGAAACCTTGCATATCAGATTTTATGCTCTTTTATGTAAAAACAAGACACAGAGTCCGAGCAAAATTATGATCACCAGTTTGATTTTTATAATATAGCCATAAAAAACAGAAATGGTAGTATAGATTACTTGAAATTATAGCCGAAATCGTCCAAAATGTGAAAATAAAATGTGAAAACTCACGTACTGGTAAATTTGTCCGTATTCTTCTATATAAAACAAGTTGAAAATTGCAGCCACCATCATAATTTCAAAATGATGCCATAAAATTAAAAGTTGAAATTCCAACCAAATTGTTCAATATGTGAAAAAATGGTGAAAACTTGCATTCTGATAGATTTTCCGTACGCGCTTCCGTATAAGGAGAGAACCACTCAAAAAGTAGCCACTCTATGGCAGGATCAAAAAGTCACAAATTTGATTATAATGGCCAAAATACATCCAAAACTTAGCCTAATTCAGAATGTCCAAAATTGGCCAAAATTTAGATATCTCAGAGTATAGACATATTATATGTCATAGGAAAGCTCTGTAATTGCTGAAATGATATTCCCATAAGGACGATAGTCATAAAATCAACACTTTTAGTGCTATTTGTGGTCAAAGCTTGATCAAAATGGCTTAAGGGAATCGAATTGACTCTGGTATGGCAATAATATTATATTTTGACACAATAATCACTCTCTGTAAAGAAAATGTTAGTATACTAATTCCCTGTGTAAAGATACTGGAAATAATGAAGAGAACACGAAAGTTTTCTTTCATTTTCTTCATCTTTATATTCAGAATTTTGCAATGATATAGATTCAAGCTTGTATGAGACTTAAACTTTTCTGAGATTTAGAATTTTGAGAATTGAATTTTTGAGATTCAAACTTGTCTTGAATCACCGTGAGAGCACTCTGTAGATCTCGCTTTCTCTTATCCTATTTGTTCATTTATTCTGCGGTCATAAGATTTGTTTTTACTCTGATATTCAATTAACATGACATAAACTATTAATATAGTTATTCACAGGTAATTTAACTCCCAGCTAAATGTTTCTATTTTTTCAAGGGGTAAACATCTTTAGAAAACATTGTTATGGACACATTGAAGATATTGAATCTGTTTATCCGTTGGATTTGAATTTTCTTCCCTTCAGTAACTTCCTTCGGGTATGTATATCCACAGGTATTGCTGCAAAGGTAGATCTTTTATGACCCTGTGGAGAAAATGACACTTGAACTTTTATGGCTATGAATATGTCTACACAATACAAGTACAGAGATAAGCTGGTCACATAACAAGAATTTTTTTTGAACCGGCAATAATTGCTCATAAGAGATCCGTAGATTTAAAAGAGCCCTTTAAATATTCACTTGGTCCACTGCCTTTAATTCCGGCAGAACCTGATGATGCTGTTAAATCTGAGTCTGCGGAAGGTTCAAATCCGGTGAAAACCATTATTGATGTCTATGCATTTATAGCAGATGGTTTGCTATGCATGCATAATTTCAAAGTGTTTTTTAGTCTATGTATGTAAAGTCTGCTGTCAATTTGATGAATATCATCCTGTCACAGGCAATGAAGGCCAACCGCATCGATATGGTATTTGATGAATGTGTTCAAAATCCCATATGTTGAACGAGTACACTGATCATCTGGTAAACTAACCCTGAAAAAATTATTCGAAAAACAGAAATTGAACAATGGAATTTACTACGTTTCCCCCAATGACAGCAAAAACAAGCTGGCCATGTTTATTGTGGATTGGTAGAGAAACCGTCATAACATCACCATGGGGGACTCTAATTGTCACCTGTGAGGAAAAAGCCTTCAAATTTGGAAAAGAAAAGATTATTGATTTTCCTGAGCCATATTCAGATTATAAGAAGGCTGATACTAGAATTTTACTCCATGCAGAACAGGTAAATTTTAGTTTTCAGAAGGTAGTTTAGTTCACCCCAGACAGGTGATCTCATTATGGCACTGGTTCATCCCGCGGCTATTGATGCAGATTTGTTATTTGTGACTTGTACGAGACACCTTAAGAGAATCATCAACATCATTTCTTTTGCAACTCATATTGTTGAAAGACACAACAAATCTGCTTATTCAAAGGAAAGATTCCTTAGATCTCTCGTTAGTTTCCAGTTTCCTTTTGTTCTGTTTTTTTTTTTTTTTTTTTTATGGATGTGGAACAATCTGTTTATTTGCTGACAAAGGAAAGATAAAACCATTTTCTATCATGAGGTTAAGTTCAGGTAATCTAAAATCAGTTGCCCATTTTAGAACCATGTTCCTCGTTGACGACAATTTGTTTCCAGTTCTTGAAATTTGTGTCTGTAAAATTTAAGGGGAAAATCTCATTTCAACTCACATTTTCCTGTAGATATTGTCAGATGCAGTTTGTAGTGTCAAAGGAAAGAGAAGATTATCTCTGAGATACTTCCACCACGATGAAATGCATTGCAACAACATAGTTCTAGAGTCAACTATCAAGCTGGAATATAACTCAGAACACTAGAAAATTTCATGAAGACTCCTGCTCTAGATTGACACTGATGGATAATCAATAATGGTCAGCTAAACAAGATGCACATGATATAAGATGTAAAAATGCTCCAGGTTAGATTTTAGTCCTTATTTCCAGTTCGTGAAAAAATGCGATGAAAGTTGCTCGTGTACTAAGATTAGATTAGTATGTCGATGTTTGCAGTGTGAAACCATTTAACAAAATATGTTGTCTGATGGCACGGATGTTTTCCTGCTTGACATTGAGAACAATATGCGTCAGGAACTGACGAACGACGATTGTCTTGGAATGTTCAATGTTTATTCTGTAATGTTAGTTGGTTTCTTGAAAATATGTCTCATGGAAGTCCACGTCTGTGCTTAAATTGGCTCTGACTTACATGACTCATCGATGTACTACTGCCTATTTATTAAGAAAATTCTATTCTGTCAAATTTCACCATATTTGAATACATCAGGTTGAAATTACAATCAATATTGTAAATCTTAGTTTTTACGGTGGTCATTTTAAAATTAAAGTGGCAACAGGAGTTTGAGTCGGATAGTGTTCGACCTTTTTTTATATGGAAAGCAGACGAAATCTACCCGTATGCAAGTTTCCACGCTTGTTTACCGCATTTTGAACAATTCTGGCCGAAATGTCAACTAATCTTTATTGAGAATATTTTTGTGGTCATTTTGAACTAGGGGGGCGGCAATTTTGTTCAGATCATGTGTATTCTGTTTTTTTTGTATGGAGGAGCATCAATACATCCTACATTAAGTAAGTTCTCCTGTCTTTTAGACTCTTTTAGCAATTCTGGTTAAAATTTCAATCAATGTCAATTGAAAATTACGTTATTTCGTGGTGGCCATTTTGAAATCAAACTGGCGGCTTCAATTTTTGTCAGATAGTGAGTGTTCTTTTTATATATATAAATATATATATAAAAGAGCATTGGAAAATCTACCAGTGTGTAAGGTTTCACACTTTTCCCTAATTATGAAATCGTCTGGTTGAGATTTCAAGTATTCTAAAGTACTATTAGGTGATTTTTTTTACATGGTAGCAATTTTGAATGTCACAATTTTGGTCAGATCATGTTTATCTTGTTTTATTTTTTTTTATAGGGAAGAGTATAACAAATCTACCAGTATGAAAAGTTTCATACTTTTTTTCACATTTTGGACGATTTGGCTTGAAATTTCATTTAAGCTACTTTACCGGTATTCCAAACTTCAATTCCACGAAATAATAACCGAAACAGCATTGTTAACCTTCATATTCTGATTCTATATAAAATTATCTTTGATGTATAATTTATTTAGTCAGCAATTAGATATCTGATCCTCAATTCCTGCCCCCGTATATCATGAATTAATAGCACAGGTAGAAAAACGCATGGATGAGATGATGATTAAATAGATCAACAAATTAATCACAAAAATCAAAAAAATGTTTTTTAACCTTTTTCAGTAAATGTAATGTTTGGCTTGTTTTCTCATTTTACGTTTGTATTTTCTTTCATTTGGCAACAGATTTTTAAGCTTACTACTATTTTTCTTGTCGATTTTCAAAGATTTCTAGAATTGTGTTGTACTGTTGAAATTAGAATGATAACTTTTGTGAGTAAATTTCCACACAATTTTGTATGTGTTATTGTATTTAATGTTCTAAAAGTTTCCTTATATACTAGAAAAAATTAATCTTTTTTTGTGGTTAAAAGAATATCAGCAAAAACGCAGCACTGGAACGGCCTCTACTGAAACGGTGTTGCTTCATTGACAAACCTGAAGCGGCTATGAAACGTTTATCAATTCTTCTGTTCACAAACAGGATCATATTAAAGGTAGTGTAACTTCAGAGTGTACTAAGAGTTTTGGTGACCCCTCCCGATACTAATAGTGTAGATGGGGCGAATCAGATTCACAAATCTCCCATGAATAGGTATTAAGTTAGATTTATTACAAAATTTGGATTTTAGTGACATTATTCACAAATTTACATCTGAAAAGGTAATGAAAGTTCAAAGTTCATGTTCCAGAGATTCAATTCATTTCATTAGATGTGTTCCAATTAGTTTAAGGATTTGTGTTACATGGACAAAGATCGTCTTCTTTGTGTATAAATCGACTGGCTCTGTCTGTCACTGTGCCCCTTGAACATTGGCGCAGCTCGACCAAATTTGGCGAGACTACTTAGTGGACCCAGGGAAAAGGCTTGGAGTATTTAATTTTGTCCTCCAAAATTTAAATCGAAATTTAGAGCTGGAGTTCTATTTATAATGTAACTGTGATGCAAAACGGAACTATTACTTTCCGTTCAATATACCCATATACATACTAGCCGGAAACTGTCTTATAGTGCAGGTTTTGAGCTACTCCGAGTGGGGCACAAGGCCTCTTCGGGTGGAGGGGCACTGAGAATTTCACTGGAGCTAAATGAGAACTGGCGATGTTCAGCTAGTTGATCTATAAAAGACTTGGGGGAAAAGATGATTTTTTATGGTGAGCCAGTGACGGGGAGAATAACAGCAACAATACTGAAGATGAAGACGAGATCAGAACTTCCAGAGATTTGGACCCCAATGCAAATCTATTTACATTAGGTGATGAACTTTCGAGGATTTTAAAATATGATAATACAAGTCTCTGAGTTATAACACGCTTCGTTAAAGCGTGATCTGCGATAAAACTCGGATGGATTGTTAAATTCCTAAAGAGCAAGATTAAGAGAGGCACTTGGTTCCCTGGATAGTAATTTCAGTCTGGGTGGGGACGTTTGTTGGAAAGTAGAACGATAAAAAAAGACTAGATGACATTTCAAAATGGATTAGGATACCTGGGATCGTAAGGGAGATGTGACCCGGGGACTTTGAGGACCACTAAGAGTTAAATCAAGCTCCGAAATAGCTAAATTGGCAACCCTAGTTGTTGCATCTCGGTTACGACGCGGTTGGCTTTCTTGGACCTCAACACCTGCGTTGCATCGGAGGACGCCTATACGTGCTTTAATTGTGAATGAAATATAAGGCAAAATTATCAGAAATTTTGGAGTTAAAACTGTTTATTTCATAGTTCAAATTTTAATTACGGTGTTCTAGTGTTAAAGTTTTAATTTATGATAAAATAACTTTCAAGCAACATTTATCTTACATCATTTATTCAATAAATTGCCGTTATGTGTCATTAAACTCGTTACCCTTAAATATCATTAGTCATAAATGCCTGTAGTCATACTAATTCACAGTCTGTTGCACTAGCATAAAACATCGTCGACGACCCGCATATTGTAGGTGTATGACTGACCGCCTGGGTTTAATAACGTTCCAATCTTTATTATCTTTTTGTGGTTGATGCATTGGCTGTTGCAGACATGTCGTAGTGTTAGTTTCCATTGAATTTTTATCATATTTTTATTATATTAATCGCTGTGTTGAATAAGTTGAATAAGTTCACCAAATTTGGAAATACTTGTGATGGTCTGCTGGAGTTATGGTAAGTGGTGCACAGCGGTTGCTCGAGGTGCCCCACTTGTGTAACACACTGTGGTAAAAGTTTGCAGTCTACACTAACCGTACAAGTCGACCCCCAGTTTTCAAAAGATTTTTTCAGGCTTGAAAATTCGATTTATACCCCGCAATTTACGGTGTTTATTTTATTTTTGTTTTTTGTTTTGATTGTAAGAAAATGATAGCTAAATACAAAAATATAAAGACCCCTGAGTAATATTATGCTGTGGGCTTCATCAAGGTAAAATTTGTCCCTGACTACAAGGGATGGATGTAAAAGTATCTTTCGCTAATAATAATTGTTGGAGTAACAGCGTCATCGTCTCCACAGGATCCTGAATTCCTGAAGTGGTTGGATATATGATTTCTCACTTTCTGTCAATTCTTTAACCTTCGACAAATGGTTCTCAAACTTTATTGTATGACGGCACAGTTGGGAATACATTTAGATTTTCTTTTTCCTCCAATTACATATGAATAAACATTTATATTTATCAGATCATGATTAGGCAGAATTTGAAGTTGTAATGAAGGAGTGTAATGCAAATTAACGTACTGTATAGAGGAAATGAATTATACCAAAACATTTCAGTCGTAAATGTACAAAACTTTAATATCAGTATACTGGTATTAGTATTTATCACCTATTTTTCCTTCCATCTGTCGCTAAACATAGTGAAACCGTACAGAATCTAGTGATAAAATCACACCATATTGTAATAAATTGCACGACACACTTTGTAGGTACGTTTGAAACACTTTTATGCTGTGGCACACAGTTTGGGAACTACTGCTTTACTCTCAGCGACCAATTGCTCGCCTATTCAACAAACAGATATTCAGAGAACTATATCAACTTTTCTTCTGTCTATTCAAGGAAGAAAACTCTTTTGGAATTGAACTTGGAATTCACCTTATCAAAGTCTGACGTCTTCAGTAGCATGCTCTCGCATGGAAAGTTGAAGGGTACCTTGTTTTCGTACAAAGTGAAACTTACGTCTCTAGTTTCGGATGAGAATTCTGAACTGTAAATGAAATCTGGCGATTGTTCTGTTCTTGGAGAAGATTCAGAGACTTAGAGATTCTTCGAAGTCGTGCCAAAGAGACGCAAACCCTGGCAAAGTTGATGTGCGAAAGGAAATGAAAATCTTCGTCTTTTGGATGAATTGTGTTGATGTCAATATCTGCTCGCTTAGAGGATGAAGAATTGGAAGAGGTTAAAGAATACATTTACTAAGGTCAGTTGATAAAACTAGAGAAATACCACAGAGTATAACAATTGGTTGGAAAGCATTTAGTAAACATAGAGACGTATTGAAAAGCAACTTGCCAATATGCTTAATACGTTAAGTGTACAATGAATGCATAATATCTACTATAACGGGCGAGTGTGAAACATGGAAACTTACTCGGAACCAAATTCAGAATCATGCAAAGAGCAATAGAAAGACCAATGTCAGGAATGAATATAAGATCTTGATTGCTGCTGCTGCTGATACACATTTACAGGATGCAACATTTCTTTTAAAACCTGATGGACCATTAGATAAATAAAGGCGATGATAGTGATTCGGTAGGCAGTGTGTGGAGTGGCGCAGCGGTTACCGGCAAGAAAATTGGTTTATTCGATTTTCGGCCGGAAAACTTAGATTCACTTTGCACTAATGCCTTTTGGAAAGGCATGAATCCTCTCTGTCAACAGCTATGGGTAAATACCGGGGAATTTAGAGATCTTTAGCCATGCAAGGCAGGCAATGTTGGGCATGGGGCTAGCAAGTCCACCTCGTAAAACCAATTTGCTACCATGCAGTCTGATGCTTTAGAAGGAGTTTACTCAAATAAAAACATGAAGTTGGGATAGTTGTGTGCGTCCCCCTTATACCAGGGGTTGGTTTTTCGAACTGAGGTTTCAAATGTTGATTTTTCAATGTACGCAGGCTCTCCACACGGAGAATCTCACCCGAAGTCCCCTATCTCGGCTATATATCAAATTTGCAATAGCAATACAGATTGAGTCTCACTAATCCGTAATTCACTAACACGGCAACTTCGATGATCTGTAACGGTGATTTAAATATGGCAGGCATGTAGGTAGTATGAACAGAAAGCTGTATCATTTTGACATGATCATACTAACCTTCACTGGTTCGGAAAATCCGGTAATCTGGTGCATATCCGGTCCCAATCTCACTGGATGAGCAAGATACAATCTACACCAAGGGAAATGCTGTAACAATATGTCATCGCTCGTATCCATCAACTGTCATATGTATCTTTCAGCTTGCTTTTACTCCAAAGTTTTCTTTAATCTTTCTTCGTCTTCGACTACGCCTTGTATTTCTTCGATTGACTCTCTAACTTCGGTCGAGCGTCTCGAAATCCTCTGCCAATCCGTCGATATTTTCAGACATAAGAGTAGTTTCGCTGAGAATTATTTTTTAATTACCTCGTGGAAAAAACAAAAACATCTAATGCCGAATTATTAATGTAGACAGCTGATTGATGGATAACAAGATCGAACAGACCTCCTATTTCGGGCAATGACAAAATGGTAGCAATAATTTGACAAACACTTTCACTGATAAATTATCAGGATTTTTTCCTCGTTCAATTACAACATTGTTGTCTCTCTTTTTGTCAATTTCTCTATTCGATCAATCCTGAATATGGAATATCGATATTTTCGCATATTTTCATATCAAACAGCTCAATTATGTTGCTAAAATATAGAGATCAATTTTCAGTCAATAATCTCAAATTTCTGATATTTACCAAGTTTAGATTAGTCTTGAACAAGATCACAGTTGCGTTGCACTCGGTAGAGAAAGAATTTCGGGCCCTGACACATTTGAAAGGGGGCATAGCCTGGAATAATGATAAATGGGTTTCTGCTTATCATTGTGTTTTATCCGTTTTTGACAGGGGTCACGAGATCACAAGAATGGCCCTTAGAAGAGCTGAGGCCACAAAAGGTTGAGAATGGCTGCACTAAAGAATTGGTATGCCGCATAGACACCTTCGAAAAATCATTATCTAAAGTTGTTGGTTTTCCAGAGCAAAGCTGACCAGACAGATCAAAGTTACCTTTTTTTAAACTTTCTAAAAGAATAGTTGGTATTTGCACCCTGTCATTGCACTTAAATGCACAGAACAAATATGCTTTTTTTGTCTGTGTTGCATTACTGCCTTTATGAGATTCACAAAGAATACAATGAGGTACATAAAATTTATCTCCTATGAGGTTAAATGTTATAATGAACAATCATAGCCTGATAGAATCCATGTTAGACTGAATTAATTATTCAACCAGTGACGGAATATGTATCACTTACGCCCCAAGTTTAGTGAGTTATTACGTAACGAGTTGGTGTTGCTTTTACAGTATGAAGCCCCAAAAGCATCACTTCTAAATGGTTACATGTTTTGAACCTATTTTAGAAAATGAAATGGTGGAATATTCCAGATGAGAAAAATTATTTCTATTAAAACTGAAGTATTACACAAGACACTCACGCGTACTCTCAACTGAACCATTTTTTATTCTAGTTACCCTATTTTGGACCCCGTAGGTTAACCCTACATGGCAAAATGGTCAATCCACCACTGTATTTCACAAATGTTTGTTGGTTCTAAATTTATATATTTGAAATGCAATATTACATTCCGAACAACTTAAGGGGATTGATAAATGCATATACAATTACTTATTATGCACACAGTACACCAGCCGTAGAGCAATGAATTGATTTGGGGGAGATTTCGATCTCTATGGAGTGTCCGCGTGTGTCTGCGCATGCAAACAAAACATACTGACTACCAGAAAACTGAGCAGGACAACTCCATCCTGATATTGAGAATGGAAGAACGTGCTACCAAAAGAGCTCTATATTATAGAAAATACCAATATACTTCGAAACCGAAGATCTGTTCTCTTCAACAGGAAAAGATTCCTAAAAAAATTAATATGACAAAAGTTGTACAGTAAGAAAGGGATGTTTGATCAACACTGCTGGGGTACCATGTTATTATAACCGTTCTGGTCTTAAAATCCCCGAAACACATGGTATACTACTGATGGTCCAAACGAGAGAAAATTTATTCATTGTACCATCATAAAGTATATGGGAAATAATTGAAAAACACTAACGAAAATTATATAAATTGCGTTGACAGATTTTGGGAAATAAGTGACTGAAGTGACACAAAAATCTATTGGAAAAGTTTCTTAATGTTTAGTGTTTGGAGCTGTAAAGCTTCTTAGAATATGTATATATATATATATATATATATATATATATATATATATATATATATATATATATATATATATATACATATATATATATATACATATATATATATATATATATATATATATATATATATATATATATGTATGTATATATATATATATATATATATATATATATATATATATATATATATATATATATATATATATATATATATATGAGTCAGGGGAATGGATCCTTCAGAATTTTCAAAGAAAGAACAGTTACAATGTTGAACGTTACATTGTTCCCAAAATCTTTTTTTTATTTTTTATCTGCCCTTTCTAATGGTTTCACAGAAAACACCTATCGTACAATGTGTAATGTACAAAGCGATTTTTCAATGTATACATATATATACATATATATATATACATCTACGCATATAGATCATAGCAGGCGTGACAGAAAAGTTGACATATGTCTACATCGTTTATCTGCTTTAATCGATTTGTCTGACCGAGATAAGAAATGGCGATTTTCGATGAAATGCGCTCCATCTGCGTCGAGATCTCACCAGCTGGACGACATTAAACAAAGATCTTTAGTATGACTCCTTCAGTCACGGCCCGGGTGTCAATGACTCCCCAGCCACAACCCGGGTGCCAATTACTCCTCAGTCGCAGCCTGTGTAGCAAAAAAATGCAAAACACAACAAATGTGTCTAGGTTGAAAAAAATATTCGATCTTGTGTCACCATAGAGACTCTATGAATCAGATTGTCAGTGAAGGGGAGATTTCAAAAATCCGATGTGGAGTTAAATGTTTGGAGAGGACGTACGGGGATGTTGGGAGAATGAGGGTTGGTAGTTGGTTGCAGTGCCACCTGGGGGGACTTATATTAACCAAGTCCATTGTAGTGTTAGGAGGATGAAGAAAAGAGAACTCACTCTGAGAGCACTTACTCCTGTTGAGGCAGTACATTAACAAAAAATTGAATGAATATTAGTTCATACATAACTATAATGCAGGGGAGGTAAATTTTAAAGTTTTGACTTTCATATTTCGTATTAGCGCCTCAATATTTGGAAAAATGTGTTGCAGTCGAAAAAATCTTGGAACCGTTCAAAAATTTTATCAATTCATCCTAAGTACATAAACCACCCTTCCACAGAATGTCATTGAAATTCGTTCAGGGCTCTTTGAGACATTAGTGTCGACAAACAAACATGACTGAACATAGAGGTTAACGATAGATAGATAGATAGATAGATAGATACATACATACATACATACATACATACATATGCTAATATACGTGCATGCTTATGTATCATTGTAAAAACAAACTGGTCGTCACAAAAAATCTTTCTACCACCACTTCCTATATATATACATACATATATATATATATATATATATATATATATATATATATATATATATAAATATATATATGTGTGTGTGTGTGTGTGTGTGTGTGTGTGTGTAGTACAAATCAGATTTGCAATATAACATAATATAACGTAATATAAAGCAATGTCTGATATGTGATGGATTCATTTCATAGAGTGCTCGATACATTCACCTTTATATTCCGAGACTTGGGTTGTTTTAGAGTAGAGCTGGAAATATATTGGAAGTGGATTCGCTACACAAACAAGTTTATGTTTCTGCCCTCCCTGGGCCTCATCAGTCGAATGATTAGACGTATTTTTAGATTCTATTTTTGGGAATTCGATTTAGAGTCTTGTTGATGTCACTGAGTGGGAGGAGTTTTTATTCTATTTTATTGTTTATTGTAGTATTAAATTTTTGCTGGTGGTTGTAAATTACATGTCAAAGGGTGTGAGTTATCTATAAGTGGATGCTGAATTATGTCTTAGGGGATATACTGATCTTAACCTTGATATGTGGCGTAAAATTTATTGCCTACGTTGGCATCCTTTATGACCGTAGCGGACTGTAATATTCTTAATTTACTTGGACATGTTAGGGGGTAGATAATGCTTATCGAAAGTTTTTGGAGTATACTGTCCATGTTGAATGAAATAACACTAAAATGCCGGCATCACTCAAAATTCTTATTAACAAACATAATATTACAATCCATTCATTAGTAAATTAAAATTAACGTAGACAGTTTACTCGAAAAACCCATCATCCCTAAAAACTCCTAATCAACAATATCTACACCCTCACATGCCTAAGTAAATTATGACTAATGCAATCCGCTAGGTTCATAAAGGATATCAACATAAGCAATAAATTTTATGCCAAACATCAAGGTTACGATCAATATATTCCTCAGAATACAATTTAGCATCCACTTATAGATAACTCCCATACCTAGCACACACCTTTGACATGTAACTTACAACAACCAGCAAAACATTCGTATTACAAAAAACAATAAAACAAAATGAAAAACTCCTCCCACCATAGCGACAATCACAAGACTCATCAAATTCCCCAAACAAGAATCTAAAACACGTCTAATCATTCGCCTGAAGAGGCCCAAAGAGGGCAGAAACATAAACTTGTTCGAGTAGCGAATCGTCTTCCTGCTATACATAAATTTATATGTGTGTGCGTACGAGAGACAGAGAGATTCAGAGGTGGAATATCAAAAACAATTTCTAGTGTCAGAATGAAAAGGCATAAGTATTTTTCTATTAGTTTGAACATTCCATTCCCACTTATTTCATAAAAAGGGAAATACATAAACCTTAGTTTAGCTCTGGCCTGCAGTCATGTTGCATCGTATGAAGATCGAACCTGCAACTCTAACATTGATCCAGCCAGCTAACCATCGCATTACGCCAGTGGAAAAGAGAGATCTACAGATATATTAACATAAAGGTTTAGAATTCATCTGTCACGCCGTCTCTTTCCATACCATGCCAGAGTAACCGCCTAAACATTGGCACAGTCCAACTAAATTTGACATGCATACCCAATGGACTGAGGGGAATATTTTTTTATTAGGGGGGATTCTTTTTATGGTATAGCTATGATGCTAAACTGATGACTTACTTTCCGTTCAAGATACATGTGTGCATGTATCTTGTTTTATATGTTTACATACATATTTCTTTAAGGAGTCAAAAGTAAAAGGAAACGTTTTCCTATCTTTAAGGGATCAAAAGTGGAGGAGAAGCTATTATCGCCTTTTTCTTCTTTAACTTTGTATTTAACATTTCCTCTTTCTGCTCCAAGGGGTATGTTTGATTTCTAAAACTTCCGGTCGAGGTAAAAATGGCCGCTGGGTAGATAGGAACGTTGAAGTGATTCGAACATTTTAACCTCAGTCTTTGATTGATCTCGGATTTTAATGGCGGAAAGAAAAACAAAATGGCATCAGAATCACCTGGTTAGAAAAGAATCGATAATCAGTTGCAGATGAGTCAATTACCTGAGTGACTAGTTTTCTGAGTGTCTATATTTGCTGCAACAACGGGAGTCAGAGAAATGATAAAAAAACAAGTCTATCCCAATAATCCTAAAAAGAAGAGTATACAACCAATGCATCCTCTCGATAGTCTATCATGAAGCTGGAACATGGAACCTAACCAAGAGACAGACCCACAAATTGAGAAGCATGCAACGTGCACATGAAAGAATTATGCTCAACCTTACATGGAGGGATCACAAGACAGCACAGTAGATAAGGAAGAAAACGGGAGTCTGAGACATCTTAGAATCTTTTTGAAAACTTAATTGGCAATGGGCAGGTCATATTGCAAGAATGGCAGACAACCGATGGACATCACGACTCACAACATGGATCCCTAGAGATCACATGCGAAACCGAGGCCGACAGAATACGAGATGGAGAGATGAACTGGACAAATTTAGAAAATACTGGCTCCACGACGCCCATGATAGAGAAGTGTGGCAAATCTTTGGGAAGGTCTATGTTCAACGACTGACGTTAAAAGAGTGATGATGATGATGATGATGATGATGATGATGATGATGATGATGATGATGATGATTTCCGCTTGAGCACTCTGCATTTTGATTCATAGAGTCTTCGAGCTTGAAAGAAAATGAGTATTGCTGCTCTCAAATAACAGAAATTTCAACTTTTTAAAAGTGATTCGATGAACACTCATCGCATACGTCACTCATATTTACTCTGGTTCAGGCAAACAGGTAACATTGTAAGGACGAATTAACAATCATGTATTGAATAATGAGTTAGGTTCGAAATTCACAGAGCTTTACCGACTTCTACAGAGACCTAAAGAAGTCTATAGGATATAATTGCCGGAACGTTGTGACTTGAACTGAGACGAGGGCATGAGTCTGTATAAATTAGTTCATAGAAGTAAATACAACACGAAAATATATTGTCAAATGCTATGTTTTTTATTTTCCCGTCTTGACTAGGCGGCCATCTTGTGCCAATGTTCCCATCTTAATGCAAATGTTTTAGGCCAACTTGTTTTGTCTCTTCACACAATCATGTATTGACAAATCTATAAAGTTACGAACCAATAGTTTTTATATACAGAAAAATAAGGACGGATATTTTGTGATTAATATCAGAATAAATAGAAAGAGCAACAGCTTGAAGCTTGAACGTTGTTTAATAATAATGGGTGTCACACGTCGAAATGAAAGAAAAAACGGGGGCAGAATATGTTTTTCTCATAACGACTAGTATAAATTTGGCTTTTGAAAAAAAAATTTCCCGTTTGATTTTTACAAAATGGATCACAAACAATCGATTGTTATTTTTGATATCTACCACACGCACAACAGACAAACAAATAAACAAACAGAGAATAATATGTTTCTATGCGCTTCATGATGGCACTCAATCATTTCATCGGTTTTCATGTATCATCTAGTTCATACGTACCATAAAATATGACATGTATGAATTATATGGATACACATAGCATTTTACATACATAGATAACAGAGATTTGCCTTGAGTGAGCATGGAAAAAGTGTTCTGTCGGCCACAAACAAATTTGTATTATGTTTTTGTTTTGTTGTTATTATTTTTTTTTGTTCCTTAAATTCATCATTTTTATTACATCATGAGAACATGGATGGAATTCTATTTTACTCCGTCAGTTGCGATCCTTAGGGTGACAGAAGACTTCTGCACGTGAGTAATAATTGTATACGTGGATTATTTCAAAAAGAACCCTATGAATATCTTTTATACATACGATAGAATAGATTCTTTGTGAGGTACGGAGTGGAGTATCGCTTATTAGCACGGAAAACGGAATCGGTGGACCGACTTTGAATTTCAGCTAGGGCTGGGCTGTTTATGTTTTTTCAGCGCTAATACCCTTGGGATTAGAGTCTAATTTTCCCCATCACTCAGTTATGGGTTGATAACAAGGCAGTTTGAGCCTTGTAAGGCTGTCCATCTAAGAGAAAGATTCTCAGACAGAAAAGAAACGCACTGCTTGGCAATCACCATTGCTATTTCCATCCCCAGGTATAGGAGGATTGTTGGGATTTGGGCTTACAACTTCATCCGTTAAAACCGACTTGTTAGCAAAACCACCCGTGTCTTCGTCGTCGTCGTCTTCTTCTTCTTCTTCTTCTTCATCATCATCATCATCATCATCATCTTCTTCTTCTTCTTCTTCTTCATTTTTCTCTTTTTTCCTTCTCTCTTTCCCTGAAGAATGCACTATGTCTGTGTGTTCGCGTCTACATCACTACTGCTACTACTGTTGCTGGTGATGTCTTAGTAATAGCACGGAAAACGTTTTCACTAGATGTAGACATCTCTGATTTTTCATAAATCAAACTGATGTTTTTCTCATATCAAAAGAGAAATCCGTTTTTACCCAGTTCTGGAATCATGAGAGGTCGTATAATCTTTCATCCTTGTCTTCATTACCATCATAAGAAGTTTTTTCTTCCAGTAGATCTCTTTCTTTCTCTGTCTCTCTGTCTATTTTGCTCTCTCTCTCTCTCTCTCATTCTCTCTCACCCCACCCACTCCCAACCACTCACTTTGTCACCCACTGACTCTCTCAACCACTCACTTTGTCAACCGCACATTCTCTCTCTCGCGCGCGCACGCGCTCCAGAGAACCGTCTTCAATTTATCGGTCAACAGTCGGTACCCTGTTCCCCGGAAAATAAATCATTTGTCTTACTGTATCCTTTTCACTTTCTTTTTCTTCTGCTGCCTCTCTTCTTCCTCTCCTTCTCTCTGTCTCTGTCTCTGTCTCTCATTCACTCTATTCTAAGCTTTCTTGTCTTACACAGACCCTTTTCTGCTTTCTTTCTTTTCTCTCTTTTTTTTCTCCAGCTCCTCTCTCTATTGTTGACTCTCTCTCTCTCTACTCTCTCTCTACCCTCTCTCTCTCTCTCTCCTGCCGTGCCCCACCCTAGGCCCTTCCACAGCGTGAGAATTTCCCTCTTCTTCACACTCCATCAAATATCTAGAGCGCCTTCGTACACTTCTGCAGCATAGAACTATTTACGCTGCCATATTAAAAGAAATCGGCTGCTACTTGACTCAATTCTTCCTCTTCCAATTCTTGGCCCTCTCCTTACTTATCGTCTGTCAGTTCAGCAAAATTCTGAGTTCTTACAAAACTTCGTCTGGAACGATGGAATTCGCCTCCTCCTCTTCCTCTTTTTTTTTTTTAAAGGAAAATAGCATCATTTACCTAAGAAGACTACTTTTACGACATTAATATCAATATTATCTGTATATTAATTCGCCTCTTTATACCTTAGGAACTTTCAGTAAGCGTTAGGCTTTCTACAGTCTCTAATAACTGCAGACCTGCTCTGCAAGAAGTCTCTTACAAGAAACTTTGTAAACTGCTTTTGACAGGTTCGATAATTCACAGTGACTTCTCCCTAAATTAACTTTTAGGTCACATCATTATTTTCATCTTATTCTTCTTAAAATAAAATTAAAAACAAAATGTGCTGAAAGTGTTCTCCCTTCTTCAATGTTTTTACAAATAAAAAGTGCATGCTGCTATGCCATCCATCACAATGCAGTCAAATGCGATCTTTTTGAAGGAGGTTAGTTAAAACCAAAACCTCATTGTCCTTCGCAGATGTAGTGGTTTACTTTCTTCAGTTCAGCATTTTCGTTTTCTATTATTGTCCTTGTCCTTGCTTATTGTACATGACATTTGTTTTATTGAAATTCATGTGAAGACCGACTCTCTTGCTTTCTTCATACGGTCCCTTTAGCATTGTTTGGCGATCATTAAGGTTCTCAGCAAAATGAAGATATTGTTAGCAAATCTGAGACAACATAAGTATTCACTCTCTATTCCGATTCCTCTATTAGCCCAATCCAAGTCCCGGAAGATCATCCCGTGGCAGGCTGTGAAGAGTTTGAGTGAGCTGTTGTCACCTAGTCTTAACCTTTTTTTCAAGCTGAAAGGAAGTAATGAGTCGGTGGACACGCCGTAAGATTCAGACATATATGGGTCCCTTCCCTTGTTGTATGGTAGCACCGATGACCTTGGAGATTTTCAGGGAGTCAAAGGCCTCCTTGAAGTCCACAAATGCTACAGTAAGTGACATTGGCCCCTATTTCTACATCGCTGCTCGCTGACTATCGAGCCATGTCGTTGCTTCTGACGACATAAGGTATTGAAAATCGCAGATTCAAGAAAAAAACCGTATCGTCGGTCTTCATTGTTTCCCTACGGAAATGCTGTCACCAATTTATTAATCTAAAATCTTTTTTTTTTCGCCCAATGTAGAGTAATGAGATACAGTGGATGCAACTCTATTTAGTCTTTAACGAAGTGATCCTTCTTCTACTTCTTCTGGGTAGCCCCAGCTTTGCCTTCTGGCAAATTCAGCAGTGTTTCTGGGGACCGACTTTGCGTCAACCTGTAGCTCCATCCATTAATTTCGTCGTTCCGTCCACCCAACGGTGAGTGGAGACATTTGTGACACAACTACACCAAGACCGTTAACATCTGAATCTTCTCCTACCATCGCATTACAGAAAAGCAGCACAAGCCGTTTGCCCATGTGCAGGCGTCCCCCCATGCGGTTGTTTCTGGGTTGTAACCCGCTAAGATATCGGAGGGAGGCTAGCAAATGCTATACATTGCCCAAAGGTGACTTGCTATTGTGCAAAACATGAGCGTTCAGCTCCCTGGTGTATTTTTACACATCAGCATACCTGTTTTCGAATTTGTACTTCTCTTAGACAGGTTGCCTCTCAAGTCGGGAGAGTCATGTTTCATCATCATCATCATCATCATCATCATCATCATCATCAATCTTTTAACGTCTGCCGTTGGACATAGACCTTCCCCAGGATTTGCCACACTTCTCTATCATGGGCGTCGTGGAGCCAGTACTTTCTGAACTTGTCTAGCTCGTCTCTCCATCTAATATTCTGCCGGCTGCAGTTGTGCATGTGATCTCTAGGGATCCATGTCGTGAGTCGTGATGTCCAACGGTTGTCTGCCATTCTTGCAACATGGCCAGCCCACTGCCATTTGAGATTTTAAATGGATTCTATGATGTCCCTGACTCTTGTCTTTTCTCGGATGTACTGTGCTGTCTTGTGGTCTCTCCATGTGAGGCCCAGCATAATTCTTTCATGTGCACGTTGGTTCTCAATTTACAGGTCTGTCTCTTGGTTAGGTTCCATGTTTCAGCTCCATAAGTGACTACTGGGAAGATGCATTGGTTATACACCCTTCTCTTTAGGATTAATGGGATCTTATTTTTGAAGGTTGAGCTAGCTCTGCCAAAGGCTTGCCATCTTAGTATGATTCTTCGCTTGATTTCTTCTTCTTTTGAGGGTCTCATGGAGATTCGTTGTCCTAGGTAGATGTAGTGGTCTACTTCCTCCAGTTCTGTGTCCTCGATTTTGAGAAGTGTGGCAAATCCTGGGGACGCTAAAAGACTGATGATGATGAATGATGAATATCATACGCCCTGCTTATGCGACCCAGCCGAAGTTGATCAAGCCTTGGTGTCCCAGCAGAATTGGCACACGGATCGCTCCTCCTTATCCCAAGCTATGTTGAAGCCCTTTCTGCAACCTCCAGCTTTGAGAGCTCTTCTTTTATAAAGCTCTCCTTCTTGGGGCCTGTGTTCATACCAAGATGATGCTATGCATAGCAGTCAGCCAGCAAAGCCCCTACACCCCGACCGATGAGCCCTCAACGAGCATTCCAACTCCCTACTCAGGCATTCATCTATAAACTCTTGAAGACGTGTCCAACTCGGTCGACGTCGATATTTTTGACGTAGTGTAGGTCGCTGGGTGCATGCATTAGTATAACAAAGCCGGGAGGAAAAATGACCTAGTACTAAATTCAGGTTAGCACAAAACAACCTATGATTATTCCAAAATCAATAAAAAAAAATATTAAAAAGCATGTTAATCCCATTATCAATAATCTAGCAACAACGAAACCATTCTTTTTTAACACTTTTTATGAGGTGAACAAAACAATTTATGCAGATCTGTGATAAATCATCCACTATCTGGGCCCCTAGGCGGTGCTTTGGTAAGGCTCTTCATGACCTTGCCCCTCTAACCCCACCCGACGTTGAGTTGAATTCAGTGACATTAAGTCACGTTAAATGATGTATTGTTATACTACAGTACGTTATGCAAGTCAATATTTTTCTTACAATAAAATCAGAATTAAACAACCAATATTGGTGAAAGTTTCAGGATAAATCTATATCTATGTGATGAATATACCATGTGGATTTCAGCATGTTCTCATTATAGATGTGTGCAATATCTTATTTGATGGTGTAAGAATTATTGTGCAATTGGGGGGGTTATCGTCATATTTTGAATAAATAGACATAATCGAATAATTATTGATATCATTTCTTTGATTTCAGATGTACAAAGATTGCTGTAGGTCTTAAAGAAGATATAACCTCAAAGATATTGAGTGATGAGAACACAACGGCGGAAATTGCAAAAAGTAGGAGTGAGATAAAAAAAAATGTTATAAAAGAAATTAAAAGTATTTGCAAGATGAGATCAAGAAGAAAAAAGTAGGAATGTTCTAAGAAATGATTTTGGCAAAATTCATCATCATCATCATCATCATCATCATCAGATTTAAAGAAACTGATTTTGCGATTGCAAACAGTAGAGAAAGGGTGCAGAATATCAAGCACAAAGGCTAAAGACATGAAAGCAACCCAACGATCACCCTTAAACAAGCACCGCAAAACGCATAAGTTGGGCTAAGTACATGGAAACTAATTTCTCAACTAATTCTTAGAGATGAATGTAGAGCTACGTCGAATTGGCCTGACGGCAGTGCTAGAGGTTGGGTCCTCCAGGAAAATTGTCAGCTAACACGACTAAAAAGACAGCAGGTAAGGGGCAGGGAGATGGTTTAAAGTATTAGACCTAGTATTGCAGGCAGTAAAATTATAGATCTTTTCGAAGTTGATAATGGAGTCAAGATAGATGCAGAGAATTTCTTGTACAAAACGTTTTCTGGGCGGTGCAGGTCACAACCAAGAAGCTTCAAGCTCTTGAGATTATCTTCATACAAGCCAATGCTCTTTCACACTCTACAAAGCTGACTATAGCCAATCCTACCAAAAAAGTTTTCAAAAACATCGAATTCTTAGATTGGCACCAGCCTCTTATATAAATAAAACTTGGGGTCGATCATTCAAAGAGTGGTAAAGGTGAATGACCAACAATATCCAAGAATCTCGCTGGGAGGCAATAACAACTGCTGCAAGTAATGTTAAAGCTGATACGGGAGAAACGTTAACAAAATCTATGGATGAGAGGCTGATTTAAGTCATAGAATATTAAAGATCCCTAAGTTATTTGTAACATAATGAAACGATAATTGAATTAGGTATAGATATTGTGTTAATCAAACATGTTTCTGCGGCCTATTTGAATGTTTTCATGAATAAACATCCATGTTGCATTTATGTTCGCATGATTAAACCAGACAACGTGACAAGTTATAATCAATATTTTTGGTAAAGGTATATATCATAAGCGGATATATTTTTATAATAAGTATAAGAATACCCTGAAAATTTTACAAACGTCGGTTGGATTGTACAAATCTTATTGTCAAAACATTGACTTGCATAATAAAATCTGCCATATTGTATTTGTTATGTACTACATGTATGCAAAGGAATTAGAATATCATCCAAAATGCTCAAGTGTACACACTTAATTGAACCATTTTTTTACACTCAATTAAACCAATTTTGTTCACTAAATTAAACCTTTTTTTCAGTTTCTCTCCTATTCCAGGCTACTTGTAAGCCTACTCAGTCCAATGTTAATCCGTTACTGGTGCAGATTCGTATACAACACATGAAGTTTATTGGCTGGACTTTTATGTCATCATAACCTTAAACAAGCGCGCTATCACACAAAAAAGCCACGTTCCGACTTTGTTATTTCGCTACCTGTTAATTTTGAAAATATTGGCAGGTGTTGACCTTTGTTTATAAAAATAACTCGTCAGAAATTAATGTGCAAGTGTTCATTGGTTCGTGGATTAACTACTAATCCTTTGCGATAGAAAAAGGAGTCTAGTGCGAGATAAATCAAAACACTAGCGTGTGGATTTGAGGAAAGGGGGATTGTGTAGCGTCTATCTTCTCAAAATAATCACTTACCTTAAAATCGGCATCTGGAAGATAGGTCTTTTCTCCAGTTTGAATCCCAACTGCATCAAGGATGAAAACTCAGCTTATCTTAGACTGACTCAAGGATGAAATAGTGGGGCGCCCAATGATGATAGGTGTCCCAGTCTTGCACAGGGTCACAGTAGGTAGGTATGAACTTAGCGATAATGATTGATACAGTACATCAGTACTGCTAATTCAAAAGCAGACGAACAGTTAGACTTCTGAAATTTCGGAAGATTGTATAGAGCCAATCGAGAGAATTCGACAAAGTTTCCCATCGAGTGCACAATGACCCACTGGTGGGCCATAACACGGTTTCCAGGTAGGCCTCAAAGACTATCCGATTCATTTTTTCCGTTACAGGCATCTGGTCCTAGCATTTTCGAGCGCAAATGGTAATACTTCAAAATATGCACGTGATTAACGCTTAGTAAGTTCCCTCATATAATTCCTTTTAAATCAACGCTTAATACGCTCGCTCAGGACGAACAACGTAACAGTGCAATGACCAAGACCTCACAACGACAACTTGCGACTACTTTTTTTCAGGGCAGCTAAACTTGTTACGTCCGAATAAACTTGGCACTATTTTCCGCCAGATGGATTTGATTGGAAGACTTGGAAAATCTATCATTTACGGAAAAAGTAAATTACATTCATTCGAAAGAAAAAAACAAAAAAACCCAAATAGGTATCGAAAAACTCAGCACCAACAACTTAGTCTATAAATCTATCCCAAATCCTATCTGTCGTCTGTATCTCTTTCATTCAGCCTCCATCTTTCCCCCGCATAGTCTGATACTCCCACCTAACTTCCATCTGTTTTACCATCAATCAATGTCGAAAGAATCTAAAGCTTGTCTCACCGAATTTGTTGCCACGTCTCTCTTTACTTCCTCCTTTTCTTTCTTTCTTTCTTTCCATCTCTTCCGACTTTTCACAACCCCCCCCCCCATTTCTCTCTCTCTCTGTCTCTCTCTCTGTCTCTCTCTCCTACTTATTGTCTTTTTCTTTATCATTCTATCGGTTGGACAATTTGGTCGGTCCAGTTTCCCCGTCTCCGTTGTTCTTTTTCTTTTTTTTAAATAACGTTTCAACCGTGTACTTTTCGTCTTTCCTCCGGGGTTGTTTCTTCTGGAATGTTGTGTCTAGTTTCAGAACATTCCCCAACAAACAACACCCAAAGAAGGTCGGGGGGTACACAGTCGGAACGTCGTGTAAAAACAAGCAACAAAGACGAGGACGTCATTTTAAACAAACCATATATAATGACTAAAAAGTCTTTTTAACAAAATTTAAAAAAAAAATCTCTCCATTTTTTAGTCCAATTTGTTCTATTTTTTTTTACCTTTCTTTAATATCTTTTTTTCTTCAATTCTTAATCGTTTTGGTAGGTATGTATCATTAGTTGATTTTATCTCAGCGTTTCGGCCTATGTGTCCCTCGGCCTTCCTCAAGTGTAGGTTTCATCTGTTAGTCCTTGACGATTGCTCACGACTTCCCCTTCTTATTAATGCGAAGGATACATTCACGAAAAGCGGATCTGAAATTGAGACTCTCGTCCTTACGAGAACCCTGTGTTGAAAACCAGGACAAAGACACTTATTGAGGGATAGTTAATTTGGTAATCTCACAAGCTATTGTTAGAGGTTTTCGTCTTCACTGAATGCTCTATACATATGTCCGTACTCCTTATCAGGACCATTCGGGAGAGTTTCATGTGCCCTGTGTTCTGACCACACTTTTTCCGGTTCAGAGTACACCCCTGGGACCTTGGCGACCTGAGCGACCACCCAAGTTCGCCTAATGGACAGATCAGTTCTGGTCCTTGTGCCAGAATTGACTTGATCCAGTAAATCACTCATTCTCTAACACAAATTGTGTATTGATGGTTTGTTGCATTTTGTTGTCTATATTTCATATATTCTTTTATTGTCGTCTCGTCTTTCCCAGAGAGAAAATCTCCGCTGAGACTTCCTAAGCGTCATATTGATCTCATTGAATCAATATGAAACTCTTCCTGATCCCTCCCCCTCAATATACGTTCTTCTTTTTTATGAACTTTGGACGCAAAAGTGCCATTGCCCTGATTCTCTCACAACACAATCTGGAATTGATTCGTCGTTATACATCTAAAAGTAGAATGTTCCTATAGAAAAACATTCTCAAGCCGATATGGCACAAAGTGAAGAGACAATCAAATAGGCAGTGCCCCCACCCACCCATGCTGGCTATGGCTACGCATATCACACTTACTCAATCTGTTCATGATGTGAAAAATAGACTTGGGGGCGACAAGCTCCCGAAGTGGAGTCACTTACAGTGCTATTTCACCAATAGCTTAGAGAAGAGAATGATTCATACATTTCACAAGGACAATAGCGCAAACTGTCTCAATCGAAGTTTGAACTCTGCTCGTCGAGTTCATTCTCCGCGCTATCCTCCGCTCGGGTGATTCGCACTTCATGAGGAAGCAATTTAAATTTATATGGGGGATTAATTTGAATTTATATGGGAACTTTCAATTTAGTGTTCCCAGATCCAAAAATGATAATATGGTGATGATGATATGCTAAGCTGAGTCGTAGAAAGTTAGGGGGTTCGAGGTACCAAAGACTTGATTGTAGGCGAGAGAATAAGGTGCGCACTGCCTCTATAATAACTTGCTGTGAAACGAACTTTAAACACTATTTTCGCCTTTCGCCTTCTTTCATAAAATCTAAAAAGTAATTTAAAGCAAATTTTCGAAAAGTGAGGGACACCTATACGAGAAAGTCTTTCGTGCAGTTACCTTTCACTCAAAAGCTAACGAATGGACTCCTCAAAAATCACTTACGATGCGACTGATTAACGGGCTACGTTTCTCACTGAGTGTCAGCTGAAGCACTCATCAATATGCAGCGGTTAGCGTGCTGATATCAGAACTTATTGGCAAGAAACATCTATTGATGCAGCAATCACTTTCTCAAAAGCTAGTGATCTGTGAATTTGTTTAGCTTTCATTCTAAAGCTATTTCCTCGAATCGAATTAATTCCGTACAGCTTCTGAGACCAGCACACAAAACATTATACTATAAAAAGAATGATTTCCTGGTTTAATTTTTAGTACTACCATTACCTGTGAAACACTAAACTTCAACGAGATGATATATATATATATATATATATATATATATATATATATATATATATATATAACGATTAAATAATTGAGTCATTCACAGACAGCTGTTTCGTTGAATTACAACTCTTTGGTGTGGCTATAGACCATCCATTATCACATCCAGAACCACGAAATAGGGTAGGAACCTTCTTTCAGACCCAGAGGCTGTCATTTTGCCTCTGTCTTACGCAGAACTGGACGGTCAGTAAGGTTGAATTTAAGCGATGTATTTATTTAGTTCCCCATTCTCCAGATTGCTCTATTCCAAAGTTGTAAGAGCATTGCATAAGCTCATAATGAACGAGTTACCTTATGTGTATGTGTATGTGTGCGTGTGTGTATGAAAATACTGGATGTTGTAATGCTTTTGGTAAAATATCTACCCATATTTCTTGATAGAGCAGTTTTCCCACATGCTCTTTCTTACCTCAAGATTTGATAGTTCACTGCTCAAAGGCTGTTGATAGTGTAAATGAATGTTTTTGCCTGATCAATTTCACGGGAGGTTTCATTAGAAAGTAACTCAACGCGTTTGAGAGAGACAGTCTATTGATTCAGATAGAGAGTATGGGGTATTTACCTCAGCAAAATTGTTACTTTTTAGGACAAAAATCCATTTTTACGGACAGAGACATTCTGAAAACAATCACACCATATAGACACATTTCTGCTGTTCCAACATTGTACAATGAGCTCAGATTTATTTTTTATAACTTTGAGTTGAGTCATTAATATACCAACATTTTTGGATAAACCAATCTCTTCCTCCTATTTTCGATGTTTCCAACACAATGTTTTGCATGATATGTAATGTCTAAAGAGACCATCTTTCTTTAAAATCATCACATATTACAACGGCCGAAACGTTGTCTTAACATCAAAGATGGGAAGGAAGAGAGTGGATTGTCCTAACAGAAGTTAGCACGAGCTGAGATTTTTACGCTCTGACCTTCAGCTTGGGTTCTGTTCTTTAAAAAGTGATTCTATGAATAGTTTAGAAAACAAATCTATGCAAATATCTGTGTAGATAGATGTTCTATGTTTTGCTTTTTAATTAAGGGAAAATAAAGAAGAAAACTTTAGTTGAAACGATTGCATTTACATTTAATTGTAGTGTATTGAATGCCGACGAATGTATCATTCGCCTTGATGGACGAAAATAATCCACTTGTGAAAATGCTAAAGAAATGCAGTTTCGCATTAATTTTCAGACAATTCGAGACGATTGGAAACATAAGTTATTCAACTAAAAGGACTCGGGTAGTGTATACCTCAACCGATACCATTGTCACAAGAAAAATTGAATGAAAATCAGTTCATATATAGCTACGATGAAAAATTAGTGGATCCATCAGAAATATCATCAATTCTTATTTAGCTCATGACCCAACCTCGCACAAAATGACATTGAAATTCATTCAGAACTTTTGAGAATATTGTGTAGGCAGACTTGAGTGAATGCGTAAACATAAAAAAATCTTCAAATCACAACGTGGGCTTAGTGGTTTGGGACAAACTGGAGGCGACCAAATGGCCTAGAGGTTGTTTCCAAACGTTCCAGGAAATATAATTAATTCGAAAATTATGGAGATATTGTGTAGACACACAGCCACTTGTGAAAACATACTTCTTTTTACTTCGCAGATAAAATCAATGTATGACACAAGGCAAAATAAGACTGTTTGTGTTCCGCTAATCTTTCAAGTGCAGAAAGACTGCCTGACTTGAAAATCAGCATTCAAAATCACGACTTTGGTTGAGATTCGAACACCGATTTTGGGTACTGTCGAGAAATACGTGACTTTCAACCACAATGCGTGCACACGTACACAGATAACAGACTCAATCTCTCTTGAGAGCTCCAGCACCTTCACTAGAACTTAGTTGTCTTTGATACCTAGTGTAATACCTGGTTTGCTAACGGTATACTCAGGGGTGGAAATCCAAAGCCCTGTAGTATCTGAAAAAACTCCTGGGAGTTGCCTCAATTGACTACTCTCGACACTTTACTGAATGATCCTCTCACAAACAATCGAAAGAAGTTTCAATTCCTCCTCATTTTAGTTTTTCGTCATTCTTTTCTTATCGATGGCCCAGTTCAGCCGTTCTCTTTTAGCAAATATCTTTGTTTTGCTCCCCCTATCTGTATCCATACCCTACCCCGATTTTTCCCCTTCTCCTGCCCTATTTATGGCCTTTTGTTGCGATTCCATTCCCTGAACTTCTCGTCTACCCCCAGCCTTTCAATGCAACATTTTTATTTGAAGGGTGACAGACGGACAAACACGTTGCTTATTATAGTGTAGATTTAAAAAAAAAAAAAAAAAGCACTGACCTTTCTGTGAAGAATCCTGTGACAGTTCCACACGATTCTAAATGCAGCTGTTCTTTTTTACTCTTTTTCGAAATCTCTAAAAGGCAAAGACGTCTTTGTTATTTTCTCTTTCCCATCTCCCCTTTGTAAGTGAGTTCGGAATTCTAGAACTACAACAAAAATTCTCACTAAAACATCTGTCATTTTTTTCTTTGTTAAAGGAAACGAGATCTCGTTACTATGGTACAGTGCAATTATTCTTTCAGGCCAGCATCCTCATCTTTGTTGTTTTGATCAAAGCGTTGCAGTTGCCGAGGTTAAAGATAACCCTTTCCACAACAAAGTTCGTTTCAATTTGATCTGAGGTTTCGGAGCGAGAAAATAGGTCTATTATGAACACTTCTTGTCTGTCCGATACCATACTGCTCACGAACGCCAAGCAACTAAAAATGACTGTTTATACCACGGATTTATCTCCCATTTCAGGTTGTTTTGCTTCAGTAAATGTTTTAAGAGATTCGAATCAAAATTCATACAATTTCGCAGCATTCGATAGCTTTTGTTTTAACTTTATTTAATTTACTTTGATTCTTATTTCATCTTTATTCCTATTATATCTTAACTAACTTAGAAGTCGTAAAAAAATAACGGAATTATTTACGTACAGATAAGCACTCCTGCCTGGGATATGTGTTCTGCTTAGGATCAAATTTTCGCTCCTAGCACTTTAGCCAAGAGTCAGTGAAGTATTTGCTCATTGTACACTCTTTGGTAATACGGTGGCTGATGATGGGTTAATGAGGCTCGGTATTGCTAAGCGCAAGCGGCCTATGGATTCGTCCTGTGGCCTCAGAAAATAACTCGGCCCAGTCTCAGGGGAACAATACGCCCCGGAGCTAGACCGTCTCATTGTATTAATAGGGATGGGTCGGGATTGCCCTGACGCCTTTGCAACACTAGTTGCAGGGGACTGGAGCAATTTTTGTAGCTCTTCCGTAACTAAAAACCCACATTAAAAACGACCTTGTAACACATCTTGCTCTTGTGGGGAAGCGGATAAATACAATCATATGTAATTGTTGTTTTTTTTTTTATTTTTTAAAAATCTGTTTAGACTCTAAGTTGGGGGGGGGGGCTAACCTACGGCTGCTGGCTAGATTCGCTCCTAAACAACTTTTGGGATATCATCATCATCATCATCATCATCATCATCATCATCATCGTCGTCATCATCATCATCATCATCATCAGTTTTTTATCGTCCGTCGTTGAACATAGACCCTCCCCAGGATTCGCCATATTTCTCTATCATGGGCGTCGCTGAGCCAGTATTTTCTGAATTTGTCCAGTATATCTCTCCATCTTGTATTTTGCCGGCTTCGGTTTCACATGTGGTCTCTGGAGATTCATGTTGTGAGTCGTGATGTCCATCGGTTGTCTGTCATGCTTACTTTTTATGTTTTAATGATTCTTTGTGTCTTTTTAATACATTCGAAAGATATCTTGATTAAAATAGATTGCCATTAAGTTGAGTTCTTTAATTGCAAATTAGCATTCTTGGTTGAGCACAAATGATCTTTGCATATGTCATTCAATGATTGACTTGATGTATTGGGATGGATGACGCCCATGTTTCAAACACTTTATAGCATTTATCTGGCCCTACGCCTACTCATTGAGACACGATCCAGCCTGCAGAGGCAAAAAACATTACTGATCCCTATTCTAAGCATTTAAAGCTTTTGTTTCACATTCTGCATGTTCAATAACAGGATTTCCCCTCTATCCGAAAGTAAAGCGTTCCGATAAAAACCTTCCATAAGTAGGAAAGGCGCACAACGAAAAAGCAATTGCCATTGATTTATATAGCAAATATTTTTGAGCGTTCTCAGACCTTAAAATGATAATGAGGGTATGTTCAATTGGGTTGTAGGAGGTTGAAGCGATTGAGATACTGGTGACAGAGGTGTAAAAGAGTGAGAAGGGTGCACGTTGCCTCTATCACGGCTCACTACAAAACAAACACTGACGCAATTTTCGCTTTTCGTCTTTTTCACGTCAGAGCGAAAAGATGCATAAAGTGAAATTTCGAGAGGCAGGATGCCAGCATATTGAATGTTGCCTGATCTTCTTCTCCCTGGTGAGATGGGCTTTACTCATGGACTGCCACGCCCAGCTCATCATTTGCGATTGCCTTTGACCAATTTCTGTTCCTCATAATTCTCGAAATCTCCTATATTCAACCCTGTGACTGCAAATGGCAGGAATTTTCGCCTTTGTCACACTATGGCTGACACAATAGAATTTTCGTTTTATTGTAATTGTCGGTGACTCAGTTTCATCAGTGAGCTAAGTTTTAATCTTTCAATGGATATCTTGCAATCGATTATCGTGCTATAGACAAGGACTTTTATCGAAGGATAAACTTCTGCGGTTGATGGGTTAATCGGATAAAATAGATACTTTTGATTGCATGTTTTCAAAAGCAGTTTGTGTCCTCGTAAAGTTTCTCGCCATTAAAAGAAATTGACTTATAATATGCAAAACACTTTTAATGTGAACTTTTTCCATGTCGTTTTAAAAGGGGCCGATTCCCGAATTCATCGTCTTCACTTATTTTTGGTGTGATTAGCACATCATTCACTTACTCTCAGTTTTTTGTGGTTTGATTTCTGGGTAAATATATTCCCCTATTTTGTTGGTCCTTTATGACACTATTCCAGTGGTTTTATTCTCTAACGGCTACAACCCGAGGGAATCATAATAACTTTGTTTTGTCTTTTTCCGGTCGGTTTATGATGAATAAGTTTTTATAAAGGAAAAAATCTAGTATCATCTTTTTTATTGATCCAAACAGGTAGAGAAGTAAATTTCCCGTTTTTCATTGTTTCGAATCTATATTATTATTTCGATTACGGGGTTCATAGACAGGGAATTTATATTGATTTTTAAAAATTACGTATCCTGATGTCGATTCATATAAAACTTTCTGATCATTATTAAAACATCAATAGAAAAAACAACAAAATCAATAACTACAACAAACAAAAAAAAAACTTGAACAAAAACAAAAACCAAAAACAGAAAAAAAACAAAACAATAATAACAAAAAAAAAAAAAGCAACAACAAAACTTTCAACAGTATTACGGAAAGTGATATCCTTCGTGAAATATCTTCAATTTTCGCCTCGCTGTTTTCTTTTACTTGACTATATTACTTTGATTTACGCATTACAATAACCTAGACGTGATATGAATAGTTGTTTATTGTCAAATGCTGGTTGTGGCTGATATACTTGTATATTGACGAAGGTGTTCGGTCAGGTTTTGTTAACTGTTGTTGAATGGATAAGTTTTTCACCCCAGCAGTATCATTAAAGGATCTGTGGACAGAAAAAGATAGTTTAAATGGTTTCATCATCATCATCATCATCATCACCACCACCACCACCACCACCATCATCATCATCATCATCAATTGCAGAACCACTGCTACACAAAGGATTTTTCTAACTCTTCCCATTAACACTGTATGATCATGTTGGTTCTTGGAAAGTTGTGGCCAATTCACCTCAATCATTGCCACTATTTTCTGGGGAGCTGGATTTTCTTTCTCGTAGACTGGCTCTCTCCCAAGGCTAGAGATCCAAGTCTGTCCTGCTGTTTCGCCCATGGCTGAGAGGAGAAGAGATGGACAGGTGCGTTTCCCTAAGACATTGGTGCAAAGTGAACGTAAAGAGGTTCGGTCAGATTTTGAACTTGGTCCTCCGACTCCATTGTCTGCGGCGTTAATAGTCAGGTCACTCGCACCTCCTCAATAGTGCAAAGATACTGAAAATTGCACACATCGTAGTGGATGATCACAAGCGATGATAACGATTACTGCTGTGAAAAACAATCCTAATCCAACTGATTTTACCTTTTGCGAGTGACATCTATTTCCGAATTCCTTTCGAGATAACTTATGACCATTTTAAAGTACATTCTGTGTATAGATGTTTTGTAGATTTTTCTTTCGGAATCCTGACCCTGTAGTTTGATTCCCATGACCTGGTGACAAAAATATGGACAGAGAAGTCACGTGGACACAGCATAAGGAGACCAAAAGGAAATCCGTGTCACAGAGACGTTCTTCTAAGTGGTGTCAATGATTTTATAAACAAACTTCTGGGCTGATATTATAATTTCCATGCATTTTCATGTGGTTGTTGCTCGAAATTGCGAGACATCGTTTCCTCAATACTCCAGAACTCTCTGCAGTATTCTTGTCGATTTTATCATAAATATTATCATTAATTTTGATCACACGGGCTTGGAGTTGAATGTTACTTGTAGACAAAAAGAGACGGATCTTGAAAAATAAGTCATATTTCCGGTACAACAGCACATATTTTTTTTACAATTGATTTTTTATTAATTTTTTCTCTTTTTTTTTTTAATCGGTGAATTCTTCAGGAGTTAAATTGAACTAAAACATAGCTTGAGACAAAACAAACTTGCATCACAAACATCGGGATCCCGTCTATCATGGATGGCTCTTTAACAGATAAGCCACTGTGTAAATCTTCCATATAAACAGCCAAAAAATGAATCGACAAAAAACATTCTGACGAAAAGTCAAAAGAAAAAGTAGACATTCGACTAAAATATTTTTTTTTTTCTTTCAAATAACGAGTTACAATAATTATGAAAATGTCCACAAGACATAAAAAGGTACGACAAAAAGTAAAGGAAAATGAACGTGTCTGATTTCTGATATATAGACAGATATGAATAGACTAAAAAATAGGCATAGATAGATAGATAGATAGATATGAATAGACCAAGAAATAAGCATAGATAGATAGATAGATAGATATGATTAGCCAGATAAGTTGAAAAAATACAGAAAGGGATAAATAAAGGCCTAATGATAGTGTAAAACGCGTCTCGCCCCCTGATATTCCAGGCAAAGTAGCCGCATTTTAGCTTAGCAACTGCCCCCAAAATCCAAGAAATTTCAGTGGCACCCTAGAGCGCATGTGTGCACGACAAGTTGTTGTCATCTGGAATGACGTCACTCGAGAACACGAATCTGATTGATTCACTTCTCTGTGTCGTGTTTGACCTTATTTTAACAGCTGTAGGCGCACGTGGAGTTTGTTGCAATATAATCCGTTCCTTGAGGCAGGGCCTCCGAGAGGAATTTCATGAGGCGGTGCAAAGCTATTTTCTCCCCACCCCATTTACACTGCACGAATACCCTCGTCTAATAGCCATTCTGTTTCCATCTGCCATAACCATACTATATCCACTCGACGGAAAATGATAGTCAACCTAGTATATTAATGGACATATCGCATAAACTTGTGTTTGATACACAACTCTACCCAAATCCCTTCCCCCGAGCCCTGGTGCGATGCATCGGCTGCAACCCACCCTCTCATAGGCCCGGCTCCGAGACCGCCGTCGGGCACAATACATGTCATTTATTTATTACATTGTGCTGACTGCCGACAATATGCATGTATATTCTTTCCTATGCATAGGACATTATCGGTCTTTTCATGCGCGCGTGTGTGTGTGTGTGTGTCTCTCTCTCTCTCTCTCTCACTCTCTCTCTATCTCTCTCTCTCTCTCTATATATATATATATATATATATATATATATATATATATATATTGAAGCGTTGAATTTTCTATGTATACCTTATGTATACTAGCTGAAGTACCCGTCTATGCCGGGTAAAATATTCAATGATTGAAAATAAAAGGAACTAAATCTTTCGGAGATGCAAGAAAAAGTTGAAATGCAGTAGGTGAATGGGGACCTCCTTCAAGTGGAGACTTTTTTCTCCCCACCCCATCTTTCAGCTACGCCTCTGCCTTCGTTTTTGACCCGCTATCGGGAGGAATGTTTCTTTCACTTCTGCCCTCATAAAGGTGGGAGGAAATGTCTCCTCTCACTTGGAAGCTTTAGGGAGAGGGGTCTCCCATTACTACTGATCCTTTAAAAAGAAAGAAATGTCTCCCTTCACTTTGAACCTTTAATGGAGGGGGAGGGGTTATCAAGTTCGCTTTTGACCCCATGGAAGGGGGAAAAGGTCTCCCTTCGCTTTTGATCCCTTAAAGGGGAGGAGGAGTCTTCCTTAATTTTTGGACCCTTAAAAGAGAGAAAAATCTAACTTCGTATTTGACACCTTAAAAAAACAAAAAGCCTTCCATCACCTTTGACCCCTTACAAGGGGGAAATAGATTCGCTTCACTTTTGATTCTTCCATCGGAGCTAGTTTCCCTTGACTTTGGACCTGTTAAAGGTAAAAAAAAAAAGTTTACCTTCACTTTTGACAACATAAAGATAGAGAAAACTTTACCTTCACTTCTACCACAGAGGGATCGGAATAGGTCTTCCTTTACTTTTGACCCCTCCAGGGGAGAAGTCTCAAGTTACTATTGATGCCTCAAAGGCAGAAAGTCTCTCTTTGCTTCTGACCCTTCGTGGGGGAAGAGTTCTCCTGTTAATTTTTGACCCCTGAAACTTTTGACACTTAGAGGGGAGGATATGTCTTCCTTCAGTTTTCACTCTTTAAAAGTGGGAAAAGTCTCCCTTCACTCCGATTAAAGAATTACATATAAACATATGAAATGAGATGTGTATATCGACATGAAATAAGGTTCCACTTATAATTACATTACATATTGACCCCCACCCCCAAAACTTTTGAAAAATTATGAAAACTTTTAATGTTGTTTAAAACCTTGCTCTGTGTCTTTTGAGAATGCAATTTGGTATGAGCCCGTGTTTCATCATCATCATCAACATCATCGGCCTGTTAGCATCTGTCGTTAGCCATAGACCTTCCCCAAGATTCACTAGACCTCTCTATCATGGACATCACGGAGCCAGTACTTTATGAATTTATTTAGCTCGTCACGCCATCTCACTTTCTGTCGGCTACAGTCCGGCAAATGATCTCTGGTTATGTCCAGCGGTTGTCTGACATTCTTGTATCATTCGCATCTCTTTGCCATTTGAGTTTTCTAAAAGTTTCTACGATGTTTCGTACTCCTATCTTTTCTCTGATATAATTTGCTGTCCTATGATCTCTCGATGTGATGTTGAACACGATTCTATCATGTACACGTTGTATGGTTCTCAGTTTGAGGGTCAATCTTTTTGTTATGTTCCATATTTCAGCTGTAACGTGACAGACAATCTAACAGCTTCACAGATTTCCCCACAATTGTGACTTTGCGTCAGTCTAAGCCGTGTATATAATAAAGTGATCTCTCTATGCATGTTTGTATGTAGAGAATGAACAGCAAAGGTTGACATACACGGATATTTAATATTAATAACTGTCAACATTTATTTGTGAATGTCTAACCTCTTGAGCAAATGTAGTGTGCGCATGTATTTGTGTAGAGCCACCGAGAGGAAATTTATAGGGCAGTGTAAAGCTGCTATCATCCCCATCCCTACCTCTAGATCACACTGCACAAATACCCTCGCCCGTTAGCCATCCTGCTTTAATCTGCTGTAACCCTTTTAGCAGGCCGTATTATATACGCTCGTCGGTAAACGATGGAGTCAACCTATTTTATTAATCGACATATCGTATAGACTTTAACTCCCGGGCTACCTTTGGGCCTCCTAACCCCAGTGTCATGCACCAGCTGCATCTACCTCCAGATGCTCTGTATGTTTGCATGCATTCATGCATACTTCATTGCACATATACAAATTTTCTTACGTATGTTAATTCTTTGATATATGCAAATCATTCGACATATACTCACATCGCACTTCGTGCATGAGTTTTGGTATCATTTTAGTGTCTAATTATTTCATGTTTAAATATATCTGCCTATAAATGGCATCGGTTTTTAGAGAAAGATTTTCCTGTAATTCTATATTCATGACACACATCTTTATTAAACACTTGAAAGTACACACTCGACATACACATATATACATACGTATATTTATACATGCATATATGAGCAAATTGGTTAACCTCTTCCTCTCCCCCCCTCTCTCTCTCTCTCTCTCTCTCTCTCTCTTTCCATACCCTCTTTCTCCTCACACACATACATACATACATACATGAGATCTAATACACATGGTCTGTAACATGGCAGCTATTCTTAAACGTAGACAAATGTAAAGCAAGGCACATAGAAAAGGGACAATAAAAAAAAATCTATGACAAAACTATAACAATAACAAAAAAAAAGCTATAACAATAATTTAAAAAAAAAATGACGGAAAATGAAAGTGACGTAGGTATCACCGAATATTCAAATTTCCCAATGCACAATAACGTATCAAAAGTAACAAAAAAGCAGCTCAAATAACAGGTATAATAAAATCCAGATTCGACTACTTAGTCTCAGAAACCTTTAAGATACTTTGCAAAACATATATCAGACCACACTTGGAAAACAGAGCCGAAGCGTGGAATCCACATCTCAAAAAAGATATCACAGAACTAGAAAACTACTTGAAAACCTCCCATTTGAAGAGAGACTTTCAAAACTATAACTAACTACACCACAAGAAAGAAGAATAAGAGGGGCACAAAAAAAACATTCAGAATAATAAAAGGCATAAATAATAACCTAACGGAAAGTTCTTCACAAGAACAAAAGAAACAAAAGGAATATCTAGAAAGAATACCACAAAAACACCAGAAAAAAGCTTATGTGAAAGATTAATAAGCAACTGGAACCCATTAATGTAGAATGACCCATCAATACTGATAACTTCGAGAACAAATACGACAAATACACGGCAAACAAAAAGATTTTGAAGTAAATAAATTCAGCAGAGGCAAGATACAAGCACAAATATGAGCATCATTTTTATTTGAAAATGTAGTTTCATTTCGTTATATGTCTTGGGAAGTCCGTTTGTAGTTCTATCTCCTCTTCCAAATGATGCTATCTAACAAGAGGTGTTTTATCAAGGTATCCCTATCCATTAACATAAAGAATGCAACAAAAAATTCGGGGGATTCCTAGCATGATAATAATAGTGTGGGGTCTGCATTCGTACTCACCCAATAATAATCATCTGGTTTCTATTCATCTATATACATATAATATGTATTTGAGAAGGTTTGTGCATATGTATACTAATCTTCTCCTTTCAATCGATAAGTATTGAATTGAGGTACCCCTAGAATGCCCAGTCTTAAAGAATGCATGACACCAGATTGCTATAAAGGTAGAAGAAAGCCATTTGGTGAAAATAACTTTTCACGAGGAATCAAATAGTTTTATTATACCGAATTGGACTTCATTATCAACAATTTTAGGACCATCATAGCCACTATTCAGTAATAAGCGTCCGCTGGGGTGCTCGCTGGGGTGCCTGCTGGGGTATTTTCCCCCCTTCCCCCAGGCCTTCTCCAAATATACGCTTTTTTCCGCCCCCATCCCCTCGGGGGTATCTGTTTCTGTTCCACCCCCCACCCTCAGGGACGCCCATAGTTTTCAGCCTGAGCAACGCTGGGCACTTGCAAGTCGAAATATACATCATGCACGATGGTGTCTGTCACTTCAGCGGATTTTGACCCATTTTTGTTTCTTTGGGGCTAATTGGCGGGAAAGTATTTTATCTTTCTTCCACCCCCTACCCCTCACACATACACCCACATACACACATACACACATGCATGTGTGCATACTCTCACACACACACATGCTCACACGCACGAACATACATACTCATAGACACACGCACACATATACGCACATAGCTGACAGCATATATAGTTACGTATGTGCATTGTATATACATATTTCATTGCGTGTATATGTGTATTTCTGTACAGACATGTGTGTATATGTATATGAGTACATGTATGTATATTCAGATGTCTGCAGTAATGCAAAAATATGTGTGTCTGTATGTAGATGTATTCACTGTAGGCTGTATCAAATGCATATATAAGTATGTGTGTACGCTTTGAGAATAAAGTGTCAGAGTGTGCACCATAGATTGGGCGTCCACCGGAATCTTATACAAAAAAGGGGCGTTCGCCATTTCCAACAACGACAACAACAACAACAACAATAAAAAGGACAAAAACAAAACAAAAAAAAACAAATTCTGGGAGTGGGAAAATCAGACGACCATAAAATAAGGCCCAGTTTTTAACTTTGAGTTGCATTTTTTGTTTTTGTTTCACTCGGTGGAAAATTTCCCCATTCTGTTTTTTTTTTTTTATCTGTTTTCGTTTTCTTCTTCCCATCCCACTTGAAATGCAATTGAGTTTGACTTGTATTTAATATTTGTAAAGTTAATTTATTAAAGAGAGGAGAATAATCATCATTACAAGACGATCATGACTACAGTGATGTATGTGTGTGTTTACGTATGTATGCGTATGTATGTGCGTGTGTGTGTGTGTTGTCAGCGTTGACATGCGTGTGTGTGTTCTTTTTGCCTCAGTGTTTCTGTGTATGTATCTGCGTGTGAGTGTGTATGTGTGTGTATATGTGAAAGAAAATTGAAGAGGGGACTGGGGGTAGAGGAGGAAATAAACAAAGAAAGGGAGGAAGAAATCAAGAAAAGAAAGAAAGAAAGAAAGCAGGAAAGATAGGACGAATGTAATCATATTCAGGAATCCAGGATTCAGATCTGATTACAAGAATTTTGAAGTAGTAAGGAATGGAAGAAAAAATATACAGGTTGTCCCTAAAGTAACCTTCTATTTTGGAGAAATGAAAAAGTTTTTATGTAATTGTTATAGTGGTTTAATTGAATGCGAATTTCTATCCACTATCCACGTATTAATAACATTTCAATCGATTCACATATCTTTTGTAAATTTTTCATCTTTTTTTTCTCTAGAGCCATATCATTGACAATGAATGTGTGCAAATACAGACTTCTTTGATTTGTTCGATCACACTGTCCAACGCATTTTTGTTCCTGAGCACTGAGTGTTGTATTCTGATTGCTCACGTGTAAAAAGTAGACAGAATGGCTATTATTCTGTTCAAACTTTGCTTTTGTGGCTGAAATAGTGATATTAATATGTTATTGTTTTAGGTTTTTTTTTTGTTTTTTGGCTTTATGAAATGTGCTCATTCGCCTACTGTTCAATTGAAAAAACGACGGATATCAAACTATCACAGTCCTGCTTACAAAGGCAAAGTTGGAAGGGAATAGTTAACATTTCTATGTTTAAAAAGTATAAGAATACTTTTCAGGCGTAATAATTTAGAAAATAACACATATTACCCTGGAACAGAAAGAATTTATGATAAGTTGTACAGTTTTATTCAGCCAGAGGTGTTTTATTAAGGTATCCCTATCCATTAACATAAAGAATGCAACAAAAATCCGGTGGATTCGTAGCATGATGATAATGGTGTGGGGTCTGCATCTGTACTCACCTAATAATAATCATCTGGTTTCTATTCATCTATATATATGATAAATGTTTGAGAAGGTCTGTGTGTATGCATACTAATCTTCTCCTTCCAATCGATTAGTATTGAATTGAAGTACCCCTAAAATGCCCAATCTTAAAGAATGCATGACACCAGATTGCTATAAAGGTAGAAGAAAGCCATTTGGTGAAAATAACTTTTCACGAGGAATCAAATAGTTTTATGATATAAGTTGAGCAGTTTTATCTGGGAATGGCCTGATCTTTGCATGTTTCACATGAACCTGTTCTTGATCTTCATTTCACTGCAAGAAGAGTCTTGCAAGTTTCAAAGGAATCGGTCAACCTAAAGTTTCGATCCAGAAAGTAGTAGCCCCTCTTTTGACTGATACTCACAAGAAAAAGTGCATGGAGGGTATCGGAGAAAAAGTGAGAAATATGAACTATGGAAGAAGGTGGCGATCTCTGACGATGGTCCCCATTGGAATTCGTTGTTATTGGCATGATCTTTAGAAGGAGGTGTACTTTATTTTCAAACATTCATTTGGTGGATCTGTTCTGGTGTAAGATGAATTCGAGGTAATCGGAGGAAAGCAAAAAGCTCAAAGTTACATGGAAGTGTTACAGAAGTCTTGCCCCAAATGATAATCTGTTGTCTCTCTCTAATATTATTGTAATTATAAAATTTCTCTGTTAGGATTGTTTTAAAAACACCCAATACACTGAACATTATTTTTAAATGTAAGATATTGAATGTACAAAGATTCAATCGCACTACCTTTTATTCTTGATTTATTAGAGAAATGGTAATCTATATATATACCATTTCTCCAATGAACCATGAATATATATGGAGAGAGAGAGAGAGAATAAAGAAAATGGGTAGTGTGTGGGGCTCGAACCAGCGTTCACCGGGAAGCAGTCTTAACACGACTCTAGCAACTGAGCTAAAATCGCCTTCGGCAAGAAGGAGTTCGAAATAGAGCAGTTGAACCACCCATATCTCCATCCTTCAGTGGTTGACCACACTTTAAGTGAGCTAACTTATCCATTGTAAGCTTATGCAATGCTCTTCTGGTGGATGGGGAATTTATCCGTAAATAAATATACATCGCTTGAATTCAGTCTTACTGATGGTCCAGTTCCGTAGGTCAGAGGTAGGATATTGGCCTCCAGGTCTGAAGCTAAGATTTCAATCCTGCCTCGTGGTACTGGATGGGATAATGGAAAGTCTGTAGCCACACTGAAGAGATGTAATACATCGAAACAACTGTCTGTGGATGACACAATCATATATATATATATATATATATATATATATATATATATATATATATATATCGTAGGCAAAGATATTTACAGACACACAAACGTATATATATGTTTGTGTGCGTGTAAATATCTATGCGTACGACCACAGTGTATATATATGTATATAACTGAGAATTTGGCTATCCTGTGTGTTCGACAGTAAAATAAATATGAAATAGTGACAATTACCATGTGCAGTATTTTTCTTTTTGTCGAGAATACGATCATCAAAAATTACAGGAAACTTGACAAGCAGATTGTTTAGTTAGGCTGCAGAGGGAGAGAAAGCGAGTTTGAAATCGGATTTCACTGTCGTTTGTGATAAAATAGTTTCAATGCATACGATATTTACTCTGGATCAGTAACCATGCCGAGGACCAGTGTCAGGAATAAATAAAGATGGAAACGTGACGAATATAAGCGAGCCAACGGATATCACATGCAAGTCTCTAGCCATTCCGAATATCTTCGGATAATGGACGTCTATGGAGTATGGATAAGTTGCAGTGGGTGCGCTACATCTCCAAATACTATCGTAAATCATCCATCGACATCGAAGCAAAAAAGGTAACCTCTATAAAAGAACTCTTTTCTCCATACTCGGCAAAGTATTTACTTGCATCAGGAAGGACCCTTTGCCAATTTTGATATTAACTGTTCCATAGGGGAGTATTAAACAAATTCGTGTAGCCTGATGCTTAATAGTATTTCAGGTGTTTCTTGATAAAGAGATTTAAGCACCAAACGAGTAAGACTTTTCAGATTCATTTGATCCTTAATCCTTGGAACGTGTATCTATTTATGTCCCTAACCTAATTTTCAACTTTGTCTAACCTTCAGCACTCAGCATTCTCTTTCAAGGACACCAAGATTGTGTGCATTTAGTCACTGTGAAGCCTATAACTAGTGTACCTGTCCATAAATGACTGAAGCTCACATGAAATTACATGACACAACCACAAAGTTCAAACACACTATCGTTCGGCGATCAGAGTCATCTGCAGTGGTAGAACAAACTTTTTGTCTGATAAAGTCGTCTACAGAGTGCTAAACGTTAAAAAACACTTTTGGAAAAATCTTTTTTTATTTCACCATTCTGACTTTGAACTCAGATTCACGATTGAGCAAAGCTGTTTATTTCATTGTCTCAATCTATCTATGTAATGAACAGTGTTACTTTTTTTGTTTGACGGTAACCTCCTCTAGAGCCTACATATACTACACTTAGATCCGTATTTACAAGCTTCCTCTCAGGGGCTCCAAAATTGCTTAAATCCCAGCAAGTGGTATTACGAAGGCATCGGGACCAGCCCGACCCTTGCCTTTTGGTGCAACGGGAAGGTACTGCCCCGGGGCTTACAGATCTCTTGAGACTGGGCAGAGTTATTTTTTGATGCCTCAGGACGAATCCTTGGCGTCATAGCCTCAGTAGGTCATCATCGGCATTGTACCGGCGCAAAGCTACATAAGAGTGTATTGCAAGCAGATACTACACTTTGATCCAAGATAGAGGGCTGAGGAGCCACACTTTGATCCTAAGCAAAAGTACCGACCCATACGTAAATAATCCCGTCATTTCTGGGGACTACACTAGTGCTAATGATAGATTTACAAGAATATATTGCTTTTAACACAGTGGAGACATATAGCGAGTATGTTTTAAGCTAAACCTAACTTGGTTATTCAGCATCTGCGTGAAAAGAACCGAAAATAACATTATTATTCAAAGTTGGCTGAAGTAACAGTAGGATTCCTAAATCAGCAAAGCAAGCCGATGATGAAAGTCGAATATTCTTTACAGCTCACCTCTTATCTGGTTCGCTTGTTGTTTATTCCTGTAGACACCTTGTAGTGAATAGAATTCTGATTTCAGTTGGTTTTATACAGGATGGAGATGCAAGACCGATGCTGATAGAGGACTAAAGGGTTTCAACTGCTTTGTTATATACTCGTAGCTTGAAGGTGGCAGTAGATCCATACCTTTCCCAAGGGCAATAATGGTAAGTGAACATAAGCAACTCCGATAATTGTTATGCCAACCCACATATCATTTCTTTCGCTCGGCTCTTCTACAACTTTTTCTTTGATCAACTTCATCAGTTACTTTCTATAGTTTTGAGAAAGGTCGTTAACGTACAAAGAGTTTTTTGGGCGATTGAACTCCTTCTTGCTTTCTAAAAAATTATCAACACGGTGTTTCGGCCGATCCATTCTACGCCTTTCTTCAGGTATCCTCTCCGAATATGATGGCGGTGAACAGGATTTTTTTCTCTTTCCAGTAGGGGCAACGCTTGTAGCGTAGGATTCAGATGTTTTCCTTTGTTGGGTCTGGATTTCCACACACGTCAGAGTCAGAACCGAGAAACATAAAAACAGTCATAATCAAAGGCGAGACAGACAAATCTGGAATGGCTGACCACATCAGGAACTAAAGATTAATCGAGGAAACAGGTGTATGCCAATTAACTCTGTGTGGTTTCCGCTACCCAGCGGGGACAAGGTTTGGAAATCCAGACCTGCAGATGGTCGAAGAATGCATCGGTCAAAACGTCGTGATAACAACATAGACAACAAGGAGTTCAATTGTGCGAAAAACTCTTTGAACTTTAACTGCCAGATTGTGAAATTATATTTTAAAAACCAGAAGACGTTCCAATTATCGGAATATGAGATGAAACCATAAGATGGTGTAAGAGAAGAGAGCAAGTTCTGTTCATTGTATTTTAAGAGCTTATTTCTGTGTCGTTTATATTATAATGGTATTGGCTGACACTTTTAGTCCTCTTCACAATGGTTCACCAAACCTGCTCTCAAAACGGAGCTCTTTCGCAATGAGCGTCTCACACCAAAGCAAGATTTAAGCTCAAGGCAAGACCTGGCAGTTATCCGGAAAAGAAGTGGTAGATGGTGACATAATAGTAATCGGGGTAGTACTCAACGAAATTGAAGATTATATAACCCTTTCAAGTTGAATGTATTAAGCACAGGTGGATCCTGGATTTTGAGAAGGGAAATACGGGGGGATCCAAATGGAAGAAAAGATTTTTTTACAGATAAATACAAGAAAAAGAAAACAAATTTCAAACATCATAAACAAGAAAGTATTATATGATCTGGCATTTTTCCACTTATATTTGAGTCGAAGCCTTTTTTAGCACCGGAATTGACAAAAGAATGTTATATTTGACAAAAATAAAAAGTTAT
>OY735229.1:50507139-50542139 GCA_963457665.1 Thysanoteuthis rhombus
ACTAATCCTTCACCTAAACAATTCAAAAGTTTGAGCGAAGAGTCTTTTTTGCATTAAAGGCCTTATATAGGCCGCACCCGCAGAATTTGTTATCATTAGAAGCAGAAAATTGGAAGTGGCAGAAGACAGACGACTGAATTAAGCCGCATCAGAATCCGACGTCTTCGCAGTGGTAGTTGGGAAAATGATATTTGTCTGGATTTTTTCAAGTTGAAGAATTATTGTTTTGCACTCTACAGTGCAAGTAATTGACGAAAAAATGAACATATTTTTCTCAACTATTATATAAAATTTTACGTTTTCATTATCTGCCTCTGCTAACGAAGTATTGTGTATTCACTCATGTCAGCCAGTCTGTCTGTCCACAGAAAATATAAGTTCTCAACGAATATCTCTTGGAAGAGTGAGCCATGGGGCTGAGTAACAATTGATTGGATTAGGGGGCGAATCCAGGAATTACTTACTGTTGCCAACTCTAAATCGTAGCTATATATCCACACAATATCTCCAAAAGATCTCTATGAGTTTAAATTTCTGGAGGGATAAGGAAGAATGGGTAAAATTTGGGGGTGGGGGCCCGAGAATGTGTGTCAAGCGCGCCGATCCCCCTACCCACACACACTCCCTGTACCCCCCACATATGCATTAATACAGACATGCAAATGCTAACGGATCAAGTCAATCAATTTTTTCTGCTGTTCTGGATATCTAAAATTAAATTCGCTGATGTCATCGTCAGTAAAGCTGTAGAACTAACTCAACTTTGTTTTGACATTTTTAGAAGCTTATTAAGAGAAATTACAATGTGACGCTAAGATGTCATTTTAAAGAAAAAAAGATTTGAAAGCAATTAAATTTCATGCCTTTCAGTTTTTATTTTGTTTTTATGATGTGTTTTTTTTTTAATTTGTCGAATACGACGTGCAATGGCGTGGGTAGAAATAGCTAGAGATTCGGGGACAGGGGCTTAGCTCCAAAATTTTGTAAGATTTGATGAAAAAAGAAAATTTGCAATGAATAGAAATGCTCTATCATTTAATTGGTGAAAAACAACCCCGAAAGGCTGAGTTGCTGATTATCCAATTCATGCAAATTATATATATCCTTATAAATGTAAAGTGTCAGTAAAAATGCAGTAGGTGAACTATAATTTATAACTTTCTTGGGGCCTCCCTACCTTGGGTTACCGGTTGGGGCATTTTCAAATAGTCCCATTAAACTACACTTCTGTTAACCCAACTGAACTGAATTGACCCAATTCAATTACTAAAAACTATTTCACACAAAAACGTGCCGAAAAAAAATCAAATTTTTTTAAAAGTTTAAATTTGAGCAAAAATCCAACAAAAAACAGGCATTCAACATCGACTTCTATCATAACTTGTCATTTTAGACACCGTAAACCAAAACTGCCACCAAAACTGTCAAAGTAAGTTTCTTCAGTTTTCAAGTTGGTTTGGCTGGCTGTGTATGTGAGTGTCACACGGACAGGTATGGTAATTTTAAACATTTTCTCCTTATTATGTCTACAAAAAAACGTTGTTTCTTTTTTTTTATTTCAACCCTTGTGGGTAGGGATTCAATTTGCAATGTAAGTTTATGCTAAGTTGGTCTCTAATTAGTGCTCACTTGTGTTTTGAAAATTCAGGTCACTGCCTAATAAAAGGCGAGAGAAGTATTCCATTCATTGATTACCCCTTCTTCCAAATTTTTGAATTTTTGAATTTTTTTAAATTGATCGCTCCAACATGGCATGCTGCCAAAAATATAGGTTGCATGACAGTTTCTATTAAGTGACCAGACCTGTTTTTAATCATGGTTGGTAAAAGTTTGCACGCAAAAGAAATCATTGAGATTTTGAACAAGTTTTTGTCATGTGTCATGTCAACTACGATCAATGTTCAGCCATACCCTGGAATGGGGGGGGGCACAAGATTTTGAGGGGTCTACTCCAGAGGCGTAGCAAGAGGGGCGATGTGAATGAAATTGCCTGCCATTACCTTTTTTTTAAAAATAGATTGTTCTTGTTCTTTCATTCCATACACTCATGCATATATAGGTGTATACCTGGACGTAAATTGCACGTAATTAGCACTGATTACAAAAATACTTGGAACTGTTTGAAATGGGGTCTGCATTTCCGATATGGGGTCTGCATTTCCGATCCGGCCTGGGCTAATTACCAGCTCAGTCTGTGCATCAGCACAGGATTCAATACAAGCGGTCAAGTCGAACTGAAAGTACCATTTCTTAGCAGATCACCGAAGTTGAGCAACGATGAGCCTGCTTAGTATTCAGATGGTTAACGCTTAGAAACAGCAGGTAACGTAAGCAACCTTAGACCCGTGTGTCTGACTTACCGTTGATTAGTAAATATCCACTTGAATGCTTGTGAAATCTATGATGTCAACGTACATGATCGGTAATATAATTGTGACATGTCAGTCTGTCTGTGACAACAGACAAAAAGAGTGGATGGGGTGATGCAAACACACGAACACAAAAGTAGGTCTTTTGATGTGCATGTGTACGTGTGTTTGTTCATTGGTGGCTGGTAATATAATCACTACTACTGCAATTGTTCATTAAAAAAATTGAAAATAAATCGCTGAAAGATGAGGTACCTTGCAAAAGAAAACTTTCTTTTGATAAAAATATCCGTTGCTAAAAGAAATTCACCAATCACTGGTTGAGAAGAGAAAAGTGAAAACTATCCTGACTAATGGAGCTCGAAATTCCTCAAAATAAATTGATTAATTAAAGCAAATATTCATGTTTTGTGCTGTCTAAACAAAAATCGGCATGAAATCATGAAGGTGATCGGCAACCGGGTCGTATCCGGTAATCAGCTACTTTCCTTTATTTTGTTCATGTTGTAATTGTTTTAGGTGAATCGCAGTTGATGTGATATGGAAATCCTCTTGAAAGCCACATAACAGAGCAGTGTAAAACAATGTTAGGGTTAGGTTACCCTTTGACTTCATCTCAAACACTAAAACACGCTCATCAAAACCAAAAAGTAAAAGTTGAAGTTGAGTAACAACTTTAAAGAGCTTTTTTTTTTATCATGAAAAGGTTAAGATCACACGAAGGTAGAATAATACTTTCGCATCACGCAGGTACAAAACAACTAAACTACAAAGCACCCAGAGAGCGCCCATCTCTACCAACGTCAAACACCAACTAAAAACTGAATGAGAATAAATTATAAAAAAAAAAAAAAAAATGAGAGACAGAACTTCAAATGTACAAATATTGAGTTACCTCCCTTGAAATCTATATTCAGTCCTTCTACCAAATGTCCGTTTTTGACCTTTCCTGCAGAATGATAAAATATCTATAAATTGAAATTTAATACCTGGATCCGCCCCCGAAAGTGATCACTTCTTCCGTAGCCCATCGACTACCCTTCCGCACAATTCCATTGAATTTGATTGAGAACTTTTTAGAGTTATCATGGGAACAGATGGACACACCCGAATGAATATACACCTCTTCCAATTTCGTTGCTACAAAAAAAAAAAAGAAATATATATTTACATTGAGAATTGGGTGCTAACAATGCTAGAGATCTAAATGCGAAACTTTAATTTAAACACCACAAGTATTGAAATCAATTTTAGCGTTTAAGGATATGCAAAAGTAATTTAAACTGAAAATTGGAAAAATACGAGTCCCAAGTATTATTTGTTATCTTTTGAAAAAAAAATCAGATTTGAATAAATAGATGAAATACTTTTTAGAAGTTCTGTAGAGGTTGGTCTTGCGGGTCGAGGATGTCAAATTAAAGGTTTAATCAAATACAAAGGTCTTGAGGGCACACCCCGAACTGGAAATTATATCAATAGTCGCTAAAATACAATCGGGGCGCAAATTTCAAGTCTAGGGTGCGTGTCAACCCCGTTTGAAAAAATTTAAAAAGTAAGAAAGAAAAGGAGAAGAATTCAGACACGCTACCCCCACCTCCATCCTCGACTGGAAAGAAATGATTGGTGGTAAAAAGAAAATAAGAAAAAAATTGGAAACTTGGTTAAAGAAGGGAGAATAAAATAGTCAAGAAAGCCGTGAAGAGGAAGAAAAAGCTAATAGAAAGAATAAAAGAGAAGAGGGAGAACAGAAAGAAAGAGAGGAATAACGAAAAATCAAGTAATAAAGAGAGAAGATGAAGAAACTATGATGAATGAGGGAAGAAAGAAATAAGCAAATAAAAGAAGAGAGAAGGAAAAGAACAGAAAGAAAGCAAGGGTGTTTTTTTTATAAATATAGAGGGAGGGAAAGAAAGGAAGACCAAATAAAAACGGACAGGTGGAAATAGAAAGGAGGAAGAAAGAGAAGAGAAAGAAAGAAAGAAAGAAAGAAGAAATGAAAAGAAATGGGGAAGACACAGAGATACAGAAGAAGTGACAGAAAGAAAAAGAGAAGGAAAAAGAGACAAATAGACGAAGAAAGAGGGAAAAAGCAAGGGCAGATCTAGGATTTTGTGCGCTCATTTTTTTATTTATTTATATATTTATTTTTTTTTCTAATTAGACAATATTTTACGGCTCAATTTTACTCGATGTGTTTGTTCCGTTTTTTGTTTATGAAATTTCTTTCTAGATGTTTGAAAAAAAAAATTTGCATTACCTGAACTGGAGAGGGGTCCATATACGTTGCCCCCCGCCCCCTGCTATCGATAGAGTGAGAGAAGAAAACCAGGAACTTGGAGAGAGGGAAAGGCGAAGGAGAAAGTGGATAAAGTAAATAAACAGACGAAAGGGAAGGCGAAGAAAGAGACAAAAAAAGAGAAAGAGGAAGCGAGAGAAAAGAAAAGGAAATGAACGCAAAGAAAGAAAGAAAGAAAAACAAAGAGATAGACGAATAGACGAAAGAACGGACTGATAGATTTGAACGGTTGGTCGGTTCACAAGATGGAAAGAAGAGAGAAAAAGAAGAAGAAAGATGAAATGGATGGAAACCAAGTGTGAAGTCTGGTGTAGCCTCTCTCCGCAGAAGGTGAGTGAGTTTTGTGCTAGAAGTAAGTAAAAGAAGGTAGCAGTACTGGGAGGTTCCCGAGGAGCGGGTTGACGTCATTACCTTTTAGCTCAGCAGTGCTTGCTTCGGGGGTAGGAGGGGGTGATATAATGTCCACTACCCGAAGAAGAAGCAGCCAACATATTATTCCAAATAGAAAACTGCTCTTCTCACACGAGAAATTAGGAGCACAGTTTGAAGAAAAATATTTCTAATCTGAAGTCTAGTTATAGATACCACGATATCACATATTTATCTATTTACTGCAAAGTATATGCATATAGTATATACGCACACCTTGTGCAACAGCCGAAAGTACACATTACTAAAAAAAAAAAAAATGTGTTCCATACGCAACACGCACCTTGCATTATATGCATAGATAATTAATGATACATTAGTAAGTGTAATTATTTACACGCAGAATTAAGTACAGAAAAGTAACAGAGAAAATGAATAATTGCAAAAAAGGAGAACTTATTTTGCAAGTTCAAGACAGACCAAGCAAGCAGTGACGTATTGCAAAATACTAAAATAAAATAAGAAAATGAATATTGTGGGGAAAAATATTATTTAATCTTGAATAAGTAATTTGAAAAAAGAAAGAAAAACAGAAATTTACATCTTTTGCAAGTTAGATAAAGCACGCTGTATTGCACTGCAAATACTAAAATAAATTAAGTACAAAGAAAAAAGAAGAAATAACTAAGAATAACTATTTGAGCACATCGTACAACAACATCACCAACGAGACGAAAAAAATGCACCGCTATAAAATTCGACGCATACACGAGCACAGTACGCGCACTTTGTGTCATCATGTGTACGGATGGATGTAAACCAAAGACCAAGACATCACTTTTGCTTTTTACGAGGCTGGATTTTTACAAATACGTGCAGGTAAAATCCTTCTAAACATCCATATTAGTTTGTTTTTTTATTAATGGGCCATTTTTCACGAGTTGAAACACTTTCGAGATCTTAAAAGAGTTTGTTGTTAGGGCAATATTGGCGGCTCTTAGGGGGGGGGGCGGCTACGAAAGTTCGGCTGAATATCGTCTAGCTCCTCTTTCCCCAGTGTTGCCAATTTAGATGTTTTTCATCTAAGTCTAGATGTTTTCGGTTGTGTCTAGATGTCAGAAATCGCTATTTAGATGATTCGAAACATGATAAGTTGTATTTTTGTTCGATTCATAGGAATGATATAAGTTTCATTTTGACTAAAATGAGTCATATTTTTTATAAAGTATGCGTTGGTGATCGCGGTCACATTTGATTTAATAATGATTTGTAATATGTTTCTTAGATTTTAGATCTATATCTGCAGAATCTAGATGTTTCTTTGCTCAAATTTAGATGTAAATCTCAAAATAAATTTGGCAACACTATCTTCCCCCGCCACGGCCCGAGAGCGATCCCCGTCAAAATGTCGCTTGCGTGGGTGGTGGGAGAAATTTGAAATCACTTCATAAAAAGAAGCCCAGACTGACTCGACAAAGCAAGGAATCGGGGTATTGGTACCCGGAGAAGGAGACGGAACTACCCTAGTCGATTTGTGCATATATCCGGGTGGATGCTAAGTGCGAGTTTTGCAGCCCTGGAAACGTTGAAATAATCTACAGTAATTCATTTCATCGCGCACCGACTTTTCAAAGCAAGTGCTTGTTTGTTTTTTAAATTTTTTTTATTTCAAAACCAGACATCAACAATGTAACTATTTGGGGGATTTGACAAAATAGGAAGATCCTTCCCCTATATTGGAAAAATATTATTTTACTTTTTTTACCAGATTTCCTTCATACTTTATTCCAGTTTGCATTGTCGGGAGAAATAGACAACAAGCCAAGGAATACATTTCGGTGTTTATTATTTCTTCTTTCTTCGTTTCGTCAAAACCAAAAAATTCACTTCGTGTGTTGTGATGTGTACGTTTTTATTTCTACTTTGTTTCTTCTTAAATCGGGACTTGGAAGAAGTGCTACATAATTTTGAAAGGAAAATATTCTATTTTTAACAAATGTTTTTAATTGTCAAGATTTAAAAGTGTTTTTATTCTATTATTTTGAAACTTACTAGCATAGTACCCGTCAAAAATGATTTCTGCACATCTTCTGAAACTTTGAAAATTCCCTTCTAGAATACGGCTAAGAACATTAAACAAATGCAACCCACTTTTGCTAGGGAAATATGATTTTTAAACAATTATCAATTTAGATTTTAAAAGGTTTGATTATTATTTTGCCTCTCATTAATTTTGAAACTAGCATAGTGCTCCGCGAAAATAATTTCTAGATCTTTTGAGACTTTATTTCATGAAAATTGGACTTAAAAAAAACAAATGCAATCTATTTTTGCAAGGAAATTAAGTTTAATCAGCATTTCTTTATCTTGTAAACAGTGAAGCGACTTTATTTTTTTAACATGATCTAAAAGTAATATGAAATCAATCCCCTCGTAAGCAGAGAGAAACATAATTTCTTCATCAAAATGATTTTACAGACAATGGGAAAACTTTTTTTGAAATTATAAACCAAAACTTCAAAGATACATTTTTTTTAATTAAGATACAAAGTATTAGATCTGACATAAATTTTTCAACTTTCTTTCGATGACAGCTAACACGAAAATCTTCCCTTGTCTAACACTCACAGCTGATTATTGTGTGGTTGCTTAAACATTTTTTATGTGATCTCCACGAATACTTGACGAAATTTTACACTTTATGCTAATTTAATAAGCCAGTCTATGATGCGTTTATACACAGCTGCAAAAAGTCATTAAACAAAGGTCGGTACCCGCCCCAAAATCCCTTAAACCGAACACGTGCTTTTTGTGAATTGTCAGCTTTTTTGTGTAACTTTGCTTAGTTTTATTTTTCTTGGGTTGGGTTTGAAAAATTAGTTCAAAGACATCTTGTGGGCGTTAGTTAAGAACACATTTAAATTTAGGTGTAAGTAAATATAAAGTTTGCAATACGTATGTAATTTCTTTTAAAACTAACTGTGACTTTGAGAAGCGACTTTTTTTCTTAGTTTATTTACGTTTATTGCCTGAGTATCACGGATCGAACATTTCCATGTTTGTCTATCATATGTGTGCGCTTAGGACGATGCAAATTAATTTATTTATTTGATTTTTGCGACGGTCTCAGTGTAAAAAAAATCCTTTTATACCATTATTATTGTTAGTATTTAGAAACACTATTTTAAAAGGCATTTTAGTACTTTCTACCCAGTGGAGAATAAGTAGATAATAGTTTCCCTTTATTTGTCTACACCGTTATCTTTCTCCTTCGTTAAGTATATTTATCATCAGAAGCATTTCTTGTACATTCCTCCATGTATGTGTGTGGGAATAATTCTTGTGTGTGTGTGTGTGTATAGACGTCTGCAGGCAGACTACCCCTCCCCGCCACTCGCATTATACACGGTGTATTTCTGCTTTGAAATCCTCCAAATTTTACTGATGATGAGTTAAATTAGTTAGTTTATTATTTGCAAACATTTCACGACAATAGTATCGTGCGCGCGCGCGTGTGTACACATCTGGTCCAGACTTACGTCATGACCTGCTGTCTGGTGTAAATCAGTTTCATCGTGATTATGAATAGGTTTGAGTTGAGCTGTTCGCACGGAACTCTCTGACTGCAGGCTTGGAGTTATTTACTTGGCTTATATTTGGTACAAGGCCACAAGTATGGGGCACCTAGTGAGGACCTAACTCACTACTACTTAGTAATTGATATGCAAGACTACTAGCTTGCTAACCATGACGAGGTAATCTACTTTTGTGATCACGGTGTAAACGCAAGATTTAAACTCGGCTGTTTTAGGAAATTCGTTACTAGTTGAAGAATAACGGTCTACAGAGGCTTATGGAGCATCCTTTGCATGGTAACTTTATGATGAATGCTACAAATTCAAACAAGCTACACATACACACACATAACAATGAATAATATTTGTGTAAAAAAAGTTATACCGACAAGAAAGGATGCTGAAATATATCACTGTGAGCTTCATACATATTCGAACCCTCCACCGGCCTTAAAATGCTAGAATCAATTACAAACGTAATTAGAGCTACAATTCCTGGACAATTTGATCAAGAATACTAAAAATAATTACTAAAAATCACCGAGCTGCAATATTACAAATTTTACCACCAATATCACGACTTTGAAAAAGTTACTGAGCGACTAAGGAAAAAGAGAAAAAAAAACCCTTTTTAACTTGTGCTCTGAGAAGAAAAAAAACTCTTGCTCCCCCCCGCCCCCAAAGCAGTAATCCTTATTGGGATTTTGTCGGAGGCTTACAATTCAAAGGAAGAACGAAGAAAGGGCGAAGATCACAGCAAAGTCTTGTACATCCATGTGGACATATTTTTACAATAACCAACAACAACCTGCTGCTATTAATTGTAATCACATCATCTGCAAAGAAAGATTCTTGAGTTTTACCATTTTCACCAATTCTCTGGAATAAATACAAGGGGGACAAAGAGAAAAAAATTAGAAGCCTTGCATTATAAACTGTGACAGGAAAAAAGGACAAACCATATCACAGGTGAGTCAAATTGACCCCAACTGTAGCTGATTGTGGGTAGGGGTTGGGGAACCTTTTTACCTACCTTCTGTTATTCGTCAAGGCTGATATATTTGTAGTTTTACTTTCATTTCTGTCTCTTGATATTTTGATCAGATTTCAAAAGTGAGTTCCATCCTAAAACAATTTTTTCAACTGTTTCTTATTTGTCGTTAATGTCCCTCAAGTTTGAACAACTAATTTGGATATTGGCTGAATATTTCATTTCAAGCAAATTAAGTCTGAAGTTTATTTTCTGTCTTATTCTAAAACAATTATCGTGAAAAGTTTTGTATAATTAGTTTAAAAGATTTAAGCAACGATGTTTGCTTAAAAAAATTGTTCGGTAACATCATTCTATCAAAGTTTCTCATGGTTTTGCTTAACCTAGTTATTTTCAGTTTGAAATGTTTTACTTTTGAAGCGAAATGAAACTGTTTTCTCTCTGCATTCTTTCTAAGTTTTGTGTTTGAAAAATCTAAAATTCGATCTATCATTTTAGTTGAACATTGATGCTAAACTTGATCAGTCTGACGGGGGTTTTTTATTTTTTTGTTTATTTTATCTGGCATTTTTTTAAAAGAATTTTATTTATGGAGCTTTTGGACCCCATCCACTGGATTCCCGGAGGGGCAGTTTTCAACCCTTCTCCCTGATTTATGCTTCCGATGATCCTTTGCGAGATGAATATGGAAAATTTCAGCCCCCTCCCCTCCCAAGAAATGAGTTTATTTTATTGGGTTGGGGATTGGAATACTTATTTGTCCCCCTTCTCTCATTTTCAGAACTAAGAATTAAACTTGAAATCTGGTTGCATCTAACCACTTGTTCTTAACTTTTACTTGCATCCCTGGTCACACCACTTAAGCCCATCAAGAAGAACGTTTTGAAAAACATCCAACTTGATGTATGTTGTTTTGTTTTGGTTTTTTGTCTTGAACTTTTCCCGCTATTAAGCAAACTTCTTAGATTTGTTTTTTGCTTCTCGAGAAATGAAAAGGGCAAACGTCTTTTCTTTCTTTGTTCTTGCTGCAAAGAAATGTACATATTCTTGCATATGGAAACCTCATAGCGCATACGTTTGCCAACACCATTGTTAAAAACAATGAATGAAAATCAGTCCATGTATAGCTACGATGCAGGGGAAATGGTTGTGAAAGATTCCTGGATCCGCCCCCATGTTAACCACTTTTTTCTCAGCCCATGGCCCACCCTTCCGCAAAATGTCATTTGAATTCCCCGTGAACTTTTGGAGATATTGTGTAGACAGACAGACTGACAAGAGGGAGAGTTGGAAGAGATATATTTACATACCTCTTCCAACTTTGTTGACTGAGGTAAACAATGATTGGGAGAAGAACATAATCCTTTCCGTAGCGCAGATCTTCCTACAAACATTCATTGCATCAAACGAATGCAAAAAAGTCGTTTGATGTTGATTGTATCATCGGAAGAAGTGTATTAAGAGGAAACTCAATGCACAGTCGACGAAAGTATAAGAAGCTTGTTCTTTATGGACCAACGTTTGAAAACGGTTGCATAACACATTTTTTTATGGCAAGGGAATTTTACAAATGAAAAATCCAATTCCAAATAATCCTACATTCAAGCTTAAAAACAAAAAGTTATTATATTCATTGTAGACGAGTGAAGGTTTTTTTTTTTTCAAATTGGACCCCCGCCCTGTTCGAAATCGTGAACCGCACCTGACACACTGCACTAATGTAAAAAGAAAAGTCGTGATGTTTGTTTATCGAAAGAAGTACATTAAAAACAAAACTTAATGTACGTACTTGACGAGACACTCGTTCTCCGAGTAACCAGCATAAGGAAACAGTTCCATAAGACATAATTTTTACATTCTCAAACATTTAATCCCACGTACGCGTGCGCGCATTCAAACGTACGTCACGCGCGAGGACACGCGCACTTGTATATATACACGGATGTACACCTCATAGTATACGTATGTACCGTGTGTATTTGTCTTATACACAATCACGCGTATAGTTAAATGGTGTATTCACAAATCTAGTCAAACCCATGCAAGCACTGACAAAAACACACGCATAGAATGTATGTATGTATGTATTTATCTATTTATTTACGTGTATCAAATTCTATGCACAACGAAGTCCAAACATTACGTAACTGTTTTATGCTATCCGACAGAAAGAGGCGCATGCTGAAGTCTGTACACTTCTAGACAAAAACACATTTGTAATCATTGACGGACCTAAAATATACACCAGCCAATAAATGCACCCACCCACCCCGTTGCACTGGACCTTTTTAAAGGCATGGCTCCAATATTAGGAAGAGAACTGGAGGTTTTTAATTGGGTAAAAATATGGGTTAAAAAGAAAAGATCTTGGAGAGGACTAATGATGCAAAACTAAGGGACCCTTCCACTCATTGGATGTCGGTGATTATTGGAGGAATGCACTATTTTGCACTCTATCTTATTCATATGAACATGCACACATTTAGACTATTGTATTTCTATATTCCCGGAATCGACACCCTTTGAAAAGTCTCTAATAAGCCAATTACAGTTACGCATACTTCCTTTCATATTAATTAGTTCAAATACCAAGTCACACGCTCTTACACACACACACACACACACACACACACACACACACACACACACACATATATATATTCACACACGCATAAAGGACACGCACTGCTTCTTGCTCATATAAAGTGTGTACACTTTCCTGTTTTCAAGTTGTCATTTTTGTAAAGACATGTTTGTCCGCTTCTTCGTAAAAAAAAAAATGACTCAAAAGATTTTTTATTAATGTTCGTTTTGTTTTTAACGTTGCAATTTTTTTTCTCGCAAGACCAAGAATGGATGCACTGATATATGATACATGCATGATACCTGCTCATTTCCATGCACTTTTCGACGTGACGTAATGTACTTTATTTAACTTACATATTTACACCACGATACACACATGCATACACACTGCGCTCTGACGTCATTGAAGTTGAAGTTATACGACACCTTTGTGTACACACAAACACACTAAAATTTGTTTACTACTACATGATTGAACACCAAGCACTGACGTCATTTAACACGTAGTCAGTGTGTATATTTACACACAGCCAAGCCTGTGTGCACCCAATCATAAATAGATGCCCAGATGTGTGTACGCAGCCGACGTCTCGCACCTTGCTGCACACACGGAAGTCATCTGACCCCGTCGTCGTCGATTGAGAGAGAGACAGAGAGAGGGGGAAGCTCTCCCAAGAAGGAGAGCGTGTCTCTGTTGTGAAATAAATAAATATCGTCTGAATCGTAGAATCTAGGATTTCTCTGTGATAGTAAATTAATGATCCTTTCCTTGGTAGAGAAACGTTGGTGCTGAAATAAACGAACGGGCAGGGGCGAATTTGATATTAATGGGGCGCAGAAGATAGCATTTTTGGGGCCCTCATTTTTGTATTTAGCTTTTATTTTTCAAACAAATCAAAAATAACAATGATATATTCGTAAAATTATGTTTTATTCAACGTAAAGTCTTCTAAGGATTAATAATATATCTCTATGTAACATGGTTAACCTCCAAACAAGTTTAGTCAAGACAATTAACATTTTATTTTTGATAAAAAGAAAAAAGAGTCAATATTTTCAGGGGCATATCTTGAGGTACCCTCGAAATCTCTCGGCCCTGCGCATCTGTATTATTTGCACTGCTTCAAGTATAGCCTTGCGGACGTGTCTGTCTCTCCAAGAGATGACGTCGTCTTTGCCTCTTCCTCAGTTTGTTTATTTAGGTTTCATCATAAAAGCGTCAAACACAGCAATAAAGAGAGTCTCATTTGCAGAGTCACCGGAAGCAATTTTGGGCGAGGGGTTACTTTTCAGAAAAGGTATTCTACGACGTATATAGTTTTTGTGAAATTCTAAGGTTATGACAAAAGAGCAGAGAGTGGTTTCCAACTTGAGGGCTGCAGACCCCCCAGTCCCCACACAGACATTACAATCATACGTTTGAAAATTGGAAATACTTAGTGTTTCGTTGACGTAAGAAGAATAAATAATACTCTTTGATCTTGAATTAAAGGCCGCCAAAAACTGGACCACGAGACTAGAATAGTGTCCCGAAATTAATCCTTCCTAGATATTTGTTTATTGCAATGTTTTAAGAATGCTAAAATAGAGCCTGGTAGATGATGAGATACACTTTTTTTTCTTGGAGGGCAACAGCTGCCCGCTGACCCTGTGCCAAGAAGGTAGGGTGGAGACAGCTTACCCTGTGGTTTCCGGTGCTCCTGATCATTTGTAGTTTATTTTCACGCCAATTGACAGGGTCTTGGGCAGGTGGGATCAAAGGGGGAAAATATTTCCTAGTCTCTTCCACTTTGGAGGCGGTTTGGCTTAAGGAAACGATCCTCTGAGGATTTACGTAAAGATTAAAGTGTTTTGTTCTTAGCGCGTAACATCTTAGTTGAAAGTTTATACACGCTGCAAATAACCTACTTTGAAATGAAATTCTTTATACAAGGGCGCGTGAATAAAGTGGGATTTGACAAGGTGTGTGTGGTATGATCTCTCTGTTGTCATTGTCAGCTCATAAAAAGCAAGCACTTGTCCCGTTCGGAGCTGTGCTAATTTCTATTACTGCACCCACCGAATAAAAAGGTGTCAAACTATTTATCTCTGTCAAATGTAGTTGGGAGATGTATATGTATTCACTAGTGTTTGACAAACTTTGTCTCTCCACACACTATGTCCTGCAGTTCTCAATGAATTTGGAAGCTTTGTAGTTTTGGAGGGCTTAAAAAATTGCTTTCTATTCCAGCAATGTTTCGCTTTTAAAGGCGAGAGGAAATAAACCAGAAATGCGATAATTAAAGACGCACTACTTTAACTAGAGAGCAATCCGAGAACGCATACCTCTACCAACTGAATGAAAATCAGTTCGAATATAGCTAACCCTTAGCTGTGGTGCAGGGGAGGTAACAGTTGAAAGAAGATCCTGGGTCTGCCCCAATTTTTAATCACTTCTTCATTAGCCCTGCGGCCGACCTTTAAAAATGTAATTGAAATTCATTGAACTTTTGAGGCTATTGTGTGAACAGACACGAGTGAATACCTCTTCCAACTTCCTCAGTGGAGGTAAATGATTACGAACAATTCTAAAAATATCCGCCGTTGCCTTTATATTGATCATTGATCATCAGTCAACTTCTGATGACAACGGAGTCTTATCATCAGAAAACTAAAATGCAGCGGGACCTGGGGGCGATTCTAAATCGACCCCGGGCCCCCAATGAAGGAGATCCGAAAAGTTTTCATGAATTTTCATGCATTTCTACCAACAATATCCGATTATGAATCTTACTAAATGTCGGAGGGGTCCTCTCGAGAAGCCAACCCCCGGCACCCCAAATCACTTGCTACGTCCTTGTGAATCAGGATCCATATATTTAGAGAGATTTTCTGCTGTGATCTTTTCATGTTTTCCCCACCAATATCTTTTCTTAATAACCTCAAATAAAATTCATAATACGAGACATGGTACATAAAAGCTGTTTGCGTTTTATGCGTCTGTTGTGGTTATGGAATCACGTGAAGATTTCTTCTTCATTCTACCTCTGCCAACCGAGTTGGAAGAGATATATGTATTTACCTGCGTTCATCTATTTGTCCACACAATATCTCCAAGAGTTTTCCATGAATTCCCTCGACATTTTGTGGAAAGATGGGTCTTGAGCTAAGGAAGAACTGATAAAATTTTGGTGGAGGTGGGGGGGTCCAGGAATGTTTTTAGACAAACCCTGCATTGTAGCTATATATGAACTGATTTTCATTCAGTTTTTAAAAAAAAAATTTTTTATTAACCATGGCGTTGGCAGAGGTATGAGCTCTCTGCTGGCTCTCTACTACATAAAGTCTTCGAAGTTTTTTCTTTTTTAGATTATGCAACTTTAATTTGATACAAAATACTTGAAGTATTTACTGGTGCCCCCCCCCCCTGAATCAAACCATAAACACTGCTCTGTCGCCACGAGTAAAAAGTCTGGTCAGCAGACTCCCTTAAAAACAAAATACTTGGTGCCAAACGACCCCTGCTCAAGTTGTTGGGCACAGAATATTTTTATCAGCTAAAACCGATCGGTTATTAAACAACCAACAGGCTTAGAGTACCTTAGATATACGAGTAAATTCATAAGGAAAGAAAACTGTTTTTACCCAAGGGTTACCAGAGATTTTACAAAGCAGACATCTGTCTGTCTGTCTGTCTATCTGTCTGTCTGTCTGTCTCTCTCTCTCATTTCCTGCCGGTTCTACTCAAGGCCGGATGCCCCTGATAAAACCATATAACCAAACTCTTTGTTGCACGCTGAGTACCAACCATTGTGGTAAAGATTTGTTTTAATGTCAATAATTGGCCCTTCATACGGAACGAATGTCGTTTCGTCATTAGCCTTTTTGCACTTGTCATGGTAGTTCTCTCCCAGAAGCAAGTAGATAGGTCTCAGTTGGTGTACTTTTAAAACCTGCAACACCATCCAATATGCATATTTTTTTCTTTTTTTTTAACGCCGGTAGCGAAGTTGGAAGAGGTATATGTATTCAATCATTATCTGTCTGTCCAAACAAAATCTCCCAAAGTTCTCGATGAATTTCAATGATATTTTGTGGAAGGGTGGGCTATGGAATATTTTTTTACAGTCACCTCCCCTGCATCGTAGCTATATACGAACTGATTTTCATTCTGCTTTTAGTGGCAATGACATTGGCCGAGGTACTTACTCTCCGAATGCTTTCTAGTTTTGTACTCATCATGAGAAATAGACGGTGTCCGCGCGTACAAGCCGCTGTTAGTTAGGCTTGAATTTGTGTACTAGTAAAATCTTCAATACTCCCCCGCGCACATTTTTGCCTCATCCTATACCTTGGAATATGATACACTGTGTAGGATATGTCAAAGATTTTTTTTTTAAATTTTAACCAACTTTACTATGTCGAAATCCCTTTGCATACACAAGTATAACTTCAAAAATCTCCCCTGAGTTTGTTTTCAGTTTTCTCAACAGAACGAATTTTCTTTTTCCTCTTTCCCCAGCAACAAGGTCACATGGATCCTTGCTCTTCTTTGGCCAAGGACTCCAAGGAGAGTCAAGTCTTGATTTATTGTCGTTGACCGATTTTCGGCTCTTCTTGTTATTAAAATTATTTTTGTCATATTCTGCTCGCTGCTGACACAGGTTGATTTTTTTTTCCAAATCCTACCTCACTTTTTCATTTTTCATGATCAGTTAAGAAAAATTTAGAAAAGTGAAAGTGAAAAAGTGAATTATAAATCACAATTTACTTTATTGTATTTCATGTGCTTCCGTATTTTTTCTTTTCTAGCTTACGTGCTGATATTAAATGCAACGTAATATTTTTTTTCGCTTCACCTCTTGTCTTACGAATAAGTGTGCTGAAAATAGATGAGGTTGAATTTAATTAAATGTTCGAATAGTGAAAGTTGCTTCTTATCTATTATCAAACTTAGTAAATTCAGTGCAAAAAAGCTAGGTTACTAACCTCATATCAGGCTTGCTAGATAATTTAGTGACGTTTCCGGCCAAAAATATACAAAAATGGCCCCAAAATGGCCAAATGCCAACATTGTTTATAAGACATCGCAATACTGCAGTACACTCCAGAAACAAGAATCTATTCGAAATACTACTGCAACAAAGTAAATTTCCTTACATATGACAGAGAGAAAAGGTCCAGTTTAATATTACAATGACATTATGAATAGAAGCCCCCATCGTAGCCTTTATAAAATGAACTTCAAACTGACAAATTTACTGAGGAAACGAAGGTTTTATGGATGAAGAGTACCGAAAATGACTAGGGGAACATTTTTTTTTTTTAAAATAATGAAAATGCCGAAAAATAAATACGGCCAAAACCAATAGTTTACAGCCAAACGCTATTCAAAAGGCCAGATTTGTCAAATTTAGCCATAAAATGGCCAAGATGGCAACCCTACTCCAATGCTTCTTTCTTTCTTTCTTTCAGAAACAATAACGAAGTCAACTGGATGATCACATGATATTTTGGATAATTTTTTGGTGGGGGCGGACCTCTATAAATAAATCTCTTGTTGTTTTGTACAATAATACTCATAACGTTTTCAACTCATTGACCTTTTCATCTTGAAAGTAACTAAGAAGGGATGATTGTCTGAGGGAGGGGGGTTAAGCTGGGCCGTAGCTGGGGATTTGGGGGCCCGAAAGCTTGGCTCCTTAAGGCCCCCCCTCCAACATTTAGTTAATTTCGTTATTGTACAATGTTAGCAGAAATGTACTACTATTCCTCAAGCTTTTAGGGGCCTGAAGGATTTTAATCGCCCCCTTTCTCCCTCAGCGATGTTCCTGGGGGTGTAAAGAATTAACAAAGGTGTTAAGAGCTTTCTTTTGTTTATTTTCATTTTTCCTGCACCTTGCCGAGTAACAGATTTAATCCTTACTCACAACCCAGTATATTTATTCAATACTAGTTTATCTAACGGTATACCTAATCGAAAGTACTGTAGTATCTGAAAAAGTGACTATTTCCAGCACTAAACCAAATCTTTCCCTCGCACGACTCTAAAGCAAGTTGAATTCCACCTCGGTTTACTCTCTCGCCTTTCTTCTTTCCTCGATGGCCGAGTTTAAAACTTTAGCGAATATCTTTGTCTCGCCTCACATTTTTGTGTACCCCACCCTGCTTGTCTGTCCCCTACTCTATCTTTCCCTCCTGCTTCCATAAGTGCGATTGGAACGACATCATTATCCTATGAGCTATGGTATCCGTGTCCTTAATGTGTCATGCTGTGTATTATTGACTTTTACAATTGTTTTTCATCATGTGATCTTTTTGAGGTGACGTTGAATATCTCTCCGCCAGAACTGTGTCAATTAATGGTTGAAATGATCAAAACAAGTTTGATTTCTCAAAAGGAAAAAAAAATCGTAATTAGAAGATGCATCTCATCGCTAATATCACAAATGGTACTCAATAATAATAATTATGATAATATTAATAATGATAATAATAAACAGGATGGTCACTCTATAGAAACTGTCATGTGGCCAAGGTCTTCTCGTGTTGGGCTTGATCAATAAAATATTTTTTTTAAAAAGCCGAACAATAAATAAGTCCTCTCTCTTACCTTTTGCTAGGTAGTGATCACTAAAAGAAAGCCTGAATTCTACCGGACATAAACTAAGGGACCAATTAAGCATTGCCAATTGACACACCCTTCACTAAACATCCATATAGGAGGGGAATTAAATTTAAAAAATAATTTTCTAGACATAATAAAGAGCGAATATTTAACATCTAGCTTCATTGGTTTGGCCTATACACGTCATACATACATACGTACGTACATACATATGAACAGAGTTGAATAGATAGATGGATGGATAGAAAGATAGATAGATACATACATACATATATACATAGCCAGTGAACCTGACCAACTTGAAAACTGAAGAAACCTTTATTGATAGCTTTAGTGACAGTTTGGTTGACACTTTGTAATGAAGTGTAGGATTAGAAACAATTCATTTACCTGTACCAACAGAGTCAAAGTAGGTCTGATGTGTGTATTCACTTGTCTGTCTACCCTTACAAAAGTTCTGAAGGAATTAGAATGACATTTTGTGTAAAGGGGGGGGTCGTGGGCTAAGGGAGAATCGATTAAATTTTGGAGCTGATCCAGGAAAGCTTTACTGTCACCTCCCTTGCCTCGGAGCTATATATGAACTGGTTTTCATTCAGTTTTTTTTTTCAAGTGACAATGGCGTTGGTAGAAGTATGTGCTCTTCGAGTGCTCTCTAGTTCGATCATGTGAATAAAAGACATTTGATTCATGCTTGATTATCTTTAGAAGTTTTTTCTTTTGCACTTTAAAAAAACTAGGGTAGTGCCTGTTCCAAAGGTGCATGTTTTGAAGGGGGTCTGGTCTGACGAGCAGCCTGCCATAATAGAAATATAAAATAATTTTCCGCCCATCGTTCGAAACGATGGATTCGAAGTATTTCGGTTATTCCTCCCCAGTGTTGCCAATTTAGATGCAAAATCTCGAAAGTTAGATCTATGATTCAAAATGAAAGATCTATAATCTATAATTTCAAACTTTCCAGACGTCTGCGTGACGTGGCTCGTTATATATATCTATTTTAGATTTCTCGAGAACCAATGATACAAACTACTTCAAATACAACACTGAAATGCCTTGTGTGCTGACTAATGTATATGGCCAGTTGTCGAGTAATCGCAGTGCATAAACAGATTTCTTCAATTGTATTTAAATGCACAGTGGTCGTTGAACCTTTACAATATTTTCTTTTTAATGAATCCCGACGCTAAAAGAATCCTCTCTAATCAGACGACTTCGTCGTCTTTGACTCGACATCCAGATTTTGAGCATATTTTTGCCTCCCATATTTCCTTGGTTTGTGTTCCCCCCCGCTTTTAACTAATAATTTTGCATAAGGAACTGAGGGAAGAAACATTTCTTGTTCTTATTTCAAATGTCTGTATTATTGATACATTCAGATTTTCCGATGGGGTTAATCAAGACCCGATTATGAAATTTACCGAGGATATATGCCGCTACGTGGAGTGGGTTTGAAATCTACTCTCCCTCTATATGAGTGGTAAGAAATTTCAGAGAATCGCATTTTCCAAATATACAAACATCAAGACTTGAATATGTCCAGTACGGGTATTATGTCCACCCTGCTTCCACCACAGAGTTACCAATCTGGTGGTTTTATCACTAAATTTTGTGAGATTTGAATCTTTTTTAGAAAGGCTAAAGAGTGAATACGTATATCAATATACTGATAAAAGTTTTCGTTCATCAGCTATTGAGATGTTTTCGTTTCATTCATTAAATTCTTTCAGTAAGTACAGTACGCCCCTTTATTATTTCTTCAAAGTTTTCTGTTTATAATTATTTTAACCAACTTGAGAGTTGGTGTGCCGCGTAAGTCAACTATATTTCTCAGTGTGCCAAATTTATACAATGTAAAGTTTGGGAACCGCTGACGTAGAGTTACATAATCTACCCTTAATCTGCACTCTCCTTCTGATGCCAGTCGTCGTCTTACTGAACCGGAAGGCGACAGGTTATTTATTCTTCCGACTTCCTTCCAAGTTTCAAGAACAGCGAAAGAAGAAGAAAACTTTGTCTCTCAGGGGGAAACGGATGCTTTTGATTATTCGTTCGTTCGTCCCTCTTTTGGGGCCGACCATTTTGAACTTTGACATGGGGGGGGAGAGAAAGACTTCACCTTCTTATGAACAGTTTCAAGACTTGGTGAAAGCAACTCCATACCAACCAGAATTTAAAGATATTACTGCGCCAATTAATGGCCAAGTATCTAATTGTAGTGTTGATAGCCTACTTTGTGCCCTTACGTTGGCAACGGTTTCAGATCTCCCTGATTGGGATCCTCATTTTACATTACATTACCTCTCAGCTTGTGTTAATTAGAACGTATATGGTCGCCTTTTTCATACCACACAGTTCTTCCGTATCTAATTTGTTTTAGAATTGTCATATAACAAGCATACTACCCGTGAAAAATGACTATCATTAATGTATGGATCTGCACTTCTGCCTAGGATCGAAGTATCTTTGGATTCTACCTAGGATCTGTTTGTTGTACCCTACCCCTGGCCCTCTGCTTGAGATCAAAGTGTAGTATCCGTGCACTCATTGAAAAGAGTTACGTAAACACTTGCAGATACCCTTGTGTTCTGTGGATGTTTGGTTCAAGAATTGATTCTTTTTCTTTCAATCGACGCAACAAGTTGTTATTGATTTTCACTTTCGTCTAAATCAGTTTCAAACTTTCCAGACGTCTGCGTGACGTGGCTCGTTAAGTAATTCTACACTGACCGTCGATTGATATGGGGATCGAGTTCATGGCTCTTCTTATCTCCGTTCCTTGACGTCGATAAAAAATTTCATTTCATTCAGAGAAAAATTTGTTTCAAACTTCTTTCATTTTGCGATTGTAAAATCATTTGTACGTACTGAATGATTTTTAAAAAAAATTTTCATTGGACACTTTCACTTGTTCCTTTAATCTTATTAACTGACTGATAGAAGACCCCCAAATTTTACCATTTGCACATTTGATACAAATCAAAGCCATATGTCCGGTGAAATTCAGTCAGTGTCTGATACGAGAGAATCTGACGTATACACAGTCTGTCCGGAAAGTATTTAGCCATTTTGAATATCTCTAGAACTGGTTGCGCAGCATGGGTGCAATTTGGCAACCAATCAGTAGGAACCTTACTGCATATACGGGGAAAGACTACCTCCAATGAGATACCACTGAGTGAATTAGTGAACTGTGTGACAGTGTCATATTCACAATGACTAGGCTAGTCATTCTTTACATCTTGTGTTGTTTTTCTCGACAAAACATCACATCATCTATGCTCGTTGCAAAACTTTGATATCATTCTGGTGGCACTACAGCCAAGCTGGTTCTAAACATATTGCTCTCTACTTCTCCGTCAGTGTGGCCGAGAGGAGGATTTTGTGGACTGGACATCCCAGGATCTCAATACACTTTGCCCCAGGCTAGTGCCCTGATTTGTCTCGTGTGATTTTTACTCCAACTGCCCATGTTTATCTAATTTGCAACTTTTTCATTGCATACGTCTCTATGACTCATCAAAGATCAAATGTAAAGATAAAGCCTCTATAAAACTACTTTTTTTTTTCTATCTTTCAACCACTTAGAAAAAACAACCAATAATGAATAATGTGCATCTTCGCTTATCGGTCTCGTGTTATTGTTGTGCTATGCTCTTGAGGAAAGAATGGCACAGGTTTGGTATTGTGCCAAAGCTTTGTAAATATTAGAAATGGCACAAATGCTTCCATGAAAGGCAAATAACGCATTGCTTTAAAAAAAAAAAAGCACTTTACAGGAAATACAACTTGTTTGACGACTATTTAGTCACACTGGTTAGTCACTACAATTGGTTAGTAAATGTGTCATAGACTTGCTCACCCCTGTAATATTTGACCTAACTTTTTCTGTTTATTACTGAGGAGAGAGAGAGAGAGAGAGAGCAATTTTATCTCTAACCATGGAGGTGATGAACTGGGGGGGGATCACAAGTGTTTGTACAGGGAGTGGTGAAAATATCTTGGATAGTTAGGCACTGTTTTGTACTCATTTGCGAAGATTAACATAGTCTGGCCCAAGGCCACTACAGTGAAGCATCTGTAAGCATTGAACACTATATTCGGTAGAGTCCCATGAATTTTTTGAATTACTAAATTCACTCTCACCTTTTTTTTTCACCTGCAGACTCGTTGTGGAGCATAGGGTCTCATTATGGTTTCAGTAGCAAGTATTTTTTTTTTCATTGAGTGGAGTTACTAGTCCCATGCTGGATGCTCTGTCTCACACAGTTAAGAGTTCTAACAGCCCTGCTATTAACCCATGCAAAGCTGTGGGGAGAAGTGGATTAATGCTTTTCCCAAGAGCATTAATGTGAAGTGAATTTTGGCAGCCTTAGCAGGAACTCAAATTCTTTCTATTTCGGGTAGTTTAGGGTATGATCAATATTGGTAAGTTCATTTTTTTAACAAAAAAAATGAAAGTAAAATAAAGAGACCCCATGGGAAAAGAGGGAGAGACCTGCTGGTTTTGTACTGGTTGAAATGACTAAATGCTGGTTGCATAAACAAAAATTCATCTTGGATTTTAGCAGGTAGGTCTTATTAGAAAAGCAGTCGAAAGGGATTGTTTTTGTTTTTTGTTTTTTTCTTATTTTTCTAGAAAATAAAAATAGTCAATATTTGTTTACAGAATAACTTTCAACTTCTCTCTCTCTCTCCTTCTGTACCTTTCTTCCTATGCAGTGGAAATTATAGAAAAGGGTCAGTCTCTAAAAAAATTAATTATTTGTAAGAGTTCATGCAACGTAGATATCTGATCAGCTTAGCTTTGTATGACACAAAGCCAGATTGAGCAGTTGGGATCAGGGTAGGAAGATTGTGCTGCACCAATTTTTTTTGCTGAGAATGTTTCCATCAGCAAAGTTGAACCCCCCCCCCTTTTGTTGTTGTTCATGAGTGATAAATAACTGCTGTATTCATTGGAATGTTTGTAGTAGTTGTCCGTCTAATCAGTGTTAATCCAAAGTTAACCTTTAGCCTCTTAGTTGCCTTTTAATCTTTTTTCTTTTAATCCTCGCCTCTGGTGACAGCTGCAGATGAATTAATCAATTCAACAATTGTGTGGGTGTGGAGGATTTCCTTCTCCTCCCTTTAATTTTCTTGGTTGATGTTGTTTTTTTTTTTTGTTTTTTTTTTATACCCTCAGAGTCCAACTTTGCCTTCATCATACCAGCTTCAATACAAACTATCATTTTCCCTTCTCCCTCACCATCATCCATCCCCTAAAACAATCATTTCCCCCTCCTCACTCTCCCCCATATATATCATTTTCCTCTCCACCCTCACACTCACCTCCCCTAGATGTCATAAGTTTTCAAGGTTTCGACCTGGTGAGCAAGTACATCAATTGAAATGTGTTTTTCTTCTTTAAGAATGAAGGATTTTTCCATAGTTATCTATGTTTTGAAACAATGGACTCTTCCACTGTAATGAATTCAGTTTCTTTTCTAAAAGATTTTTTAAAGAAATTAAAAAATAGAACATATTGTCACAGGAATTAACAAGTTACAAAATATTTGTTTGTTGTTCATAGTGGTAATCACACATATATATATATATATATATATATATATATATATAGGTATTTGGCTGGAGCACATATATTGCTATCATTGGGTATAAAGGTATTAGTAATAAAACTCAACAAAATGGCCAAGATATTGAAATTTTATCCATTTAAATCGCTTTCAAAATAGAAAAGATTTTTTTTTTTAAATCTTGAAGATGTCTGATGGAATTTATGGTACCTGATGTTTGTCTCCTGATCAGCAATGAAGTTGAGCAATTGAATCCCTCCAATATTCTTGTCTTTTTGATGCTTCCATATTTTAAAAGATTTTTACTATGACATGAATTGTTTTTCACCTTCTTACCATGATAGGACATACTAACCTAGTTTAAATATTGGCCAATGAACTGTTTGTTACTAACCAAACTGAATTGCTAGTCTTTTCTTTCTTTTTTGCACAGCTGGCATAATCTATAATGGGAAGAGATATTGAACTTTACTTAGTCTGACACAAGGGCTTTTGCATGGGGCACCCTGTGGAGATTGTACTCTCAAGAGAAGTGGTGATCTGTAAGACTAGTTTGCTAACAGGTTGTTCATAGCAAAACACTCAAGTATTTACTTAGTTTGGCTTAGTACATCACAAGGCCACGATTATAAGACTACCAGTGGGCATTTGAACTCTCTACAGGACAAGTATGTTGACTGGCAAACAAATCTGTTTCAGATCGCTAAAGATTGAATGGAGGTGAGCAGCATTGAAAGTATTCTTCAGACCTCATCAGTTTTCTCATTTCACCTATCATGGCCCATGTAGATGTTAGTTAGCAACAATTTATTGAAACTCTATGCTATTCTTTCACTTATAGCATAAAGATGTCTTTGTTAAATGAGAGAGAAGAAAATGTTGTTTACCTCTTCCAGCAAAGTTGAGGTTTCCCAGATTCAAATAATGGTTATGATGGGATGTTAGGCTGAGTCACTGGAGGTTGATGGGAAGTACAGGAGACTGGGGTATAGGGCAGAGAGAGAGAGAGGAAGTTGGAATAAGCATATGTATTCAATCCTGTCTGTCCACACAATATCTTTGAAAGTTGTCAGTGAAATTTGGTGGAAGGATGGGTCTTGAGCGAAGGAAGAAGTGATTGAATTTCAGGAGGGGATGTGGATCCTGATGTTTTCCCTTTTTTCTTTATTCTTATCTTGAGTATGATTATTCTCCGGGTCATGAAAAAAAGGGCCAATTAAAAAAGTTGGCATTAAATCTAAGGGAGATAACGAAAAAAAAAATCAATTCCTTTCTTATTCTTTAATATGTATCTCCAACTTCGCTTTCTTCATCAAGATTTTAGTAACAATAGTGTTGGCAGATGTATGCTATCTCTGAGTGTTTTTTATTTTGCATAAGTGTACTCATTTTTTTGCTTTCAATTAAGTTAGAAAAGCCCTTACGCTGGCTATGGCTCCAGCAAACTCTGCAAGGGCTCCATGTATCACATTACTATTCATTTGATCCATTTGCAATATGTGAATCAGAGACTTAAATGTGGCCAGCAACCAAAATGGTGTCACTCACTACACCCTACTGCTTTTAAAATAAGAATATTTGGTGCTAGATGACCCATGATGATGTTTGTTCACCAGAAATATTCCTGTTCAAGTCTTCTAATTAGAAGCATCTGAAGAAAGAACCGCGCCCATTTCCTGTAGTAATTTATGTTTCTAGTTTTGTCTTCTTCTTTGGAATGAAAAAAAAGACAACTGAGCATTGGCATTTGGTGACCCATGAAGATGTTTGGTGTGACAGAAAAATTTCTGTTTATGCCACATTTTCTAATTAAAAGCATCTGAATGAGGACCCCCCCCCCCCATAATATATACTTCTAGTTTTGTCTTCTTGTTTGGAGCCAAAAGAGACACCCGACCATTGGCATATGGTTGATGGAAGTGTCAGGGATTAGACATTAATATGTTGTGGAAGTCGTGAAAAAAAAAGGCCAAATCTGTAAGAGTTTTGGTAATCTTGTAAGGCACCTAAAGTATTGATATCCTGAAATAGTCTTTTAATACTGCGATCCCAAGTCCTCATCCATGGTTCACACGATCACTTCCCAAGTCCCCATTTCTGTCTCAGTCAGTAACCCCCCCCCACTTCTCCAATTACAGTATGAATTTTATAGTATTAGGAGAAATAGAAGCCGCCCCCCCCCGTCCCTAACCTCAAGTCGTGCGCACATGTGGGCGTATGGGCCACACCCATGTCTCAAAGGTTGAGAGATCATAAGTATTTGGTGGCAGAGACATACAACACCCTTTAATGGTCCTTTTTTTTTTTTTTTTTTTTTTTTTCCATTTCCACACTTGAAAGGAGTCGGGGGTGGGGGATGCATCTGGTTCTCTTCCTAAATTTTAGGGGACACCCAATCTCTTCTGCTTAGCGTCAAATTCTGATAATGTTTCCACTTATCCAAGACCTTACCCACGGGGCCACCTCATTTCCTTTCTATGACTTGACCACCACAACTACTACTACTACTTCTACTCCTTCCACTTCTTATCCTGAAACTCTTACTACTTCCCTTCTTCCTTCCTTTTTTTTAGACTTGCCAAAATCTCTTTATTAATGCCATTTTTCTTCCCACAATTAACCCAACATTTTTTCTCTACTCTAATGATGAACTCCTTTCTCTGGAAATCAGATTCAATTAACTTTTTCTTTGCCAAGTCATCATCTTTACTTATGAATAAATAGAACCCTTCCCCTGTCCCTGCCCAGGCATCACATATCAGCAAGTTTTCTTGGCACTCCTATGTCTCAGCTCCATCTTCAAAGTTCAAGGTTTTGCAATATGTGACAATTGACTTGAAGGAACACGCACCCAGTGTCAGTATTTTAACCTTATTATAATTTTACGAATAGCTGGGGAGAGATGGATTCAAGCTTTTCAGCAAGAGTAATAGTACTAAGAGAACGTGTGTCTCTGAATCACGTCTTCCTCCACCTATACTAACCAATCAAGAAATTGAACCCTTCACCCACCATTTGCCAAAAAATTGAGTAGATGCTCTAATCCATTAGGATGCAAAACAGGGAAGGAGCCTCTGGCTTGTGTTATTGAGCTTGGTGTGGAGATCAGTGTTCACCATTGGGAAAATCAATGAAATTGCCACAGGAGGCTCTCAACATGATCCCCACCTACTTACGGCAACTGGTATTCCCAGATTATCACCCAACTAGGTACTGACCAGGCTCAGTATGACATGAACAGCGATTATACAAAAATTGGAATGTTCAATGCAATTTGGCTGTAACTTTAGAAAATGATAGTCTTGTCATACTGAGGGAAGTGTTTACAAAGGCATAGATGGTATAGGTATATGACTCAGGATTCTGATCCATATAGAAATGTAGACAGCATGGTGATTTTGTATGTTTATTTTTGTATCTTTCCTAGGGTTCTTGTTGGTCAAGATGCATTTGCACAGTCTACCAATGGCTTTGTTTGCCTTTGCTAGTCTATTGCTCTCCTTTTGTCTGACTTGGCATCAAAGAATTTGTTCTGAACTGCTTCTTTGTCTGGCACATATTGATGGAAACCTGGTGATTCTCTCATTTAGGTGCAGGCTGATGGAGAACAACCATTTTCTTTGGGTTGACACCCAAGTCAAGAAGATCAGTATCTGCTGAAGGGGGGTGACTGATTGAACAACTGCCACATCATCCTCAAACAGAAACTCTTTGACAAATTACCACCTGTAATCTTAGTGTGGTCTCTACATAGCTTTATATTGCCATTGTATTTACATGATGTCTTCATTATCCTTTTCCTTTGTAACTTCTTTCAGCATCATATAATCTGTATGTTATATAAATAAATGAAAAATAGTATGTCTGACCATGATAACTGTTCTCAACACCCAGGTGTGGAAATGTGGAGGTACAGTGTATACCTATCTCTCAATTTCCAGGTTTTTTCTATGTTCAGTGTCTACTTACGGAGACATTACCATATATCTACAGAATGAGTAAGAATTAACTCCCTATTAGGTATTAGGTTTTAGGTATTTTCTTTACTAATCATCATCAGTCTTTTAGCGTCCGTCGTTGGACATAGACCTTCCCCAGGATTTGCCACACTTCCCTATCATGGGCGTCACGGAGCCAGTACTTCCTGAACCTGTCTAGCTCGTCTCTCCATCTAACATTTTGCCGAATGCTTCTTACTAATTCACAGATATCTAAACCAGTTGAAAAGAAATTTAGTTATTTAACATTTTATCTAATTTCAAAACTAAAATTGAATGCATTTGTTTTTGATATGTCTGTTAGAGTCTTTTTCAATAAGAGTTTCTTTTTATCTATCCTGTAGAGGTCACCTCCCCTATCTGCCAACCCTTTCGCATGTGCCAGCCACTATGATTTTTTTTTTCTTTCGAATACTGCTATTGATGCTTTTAATTTTTAATGTTAGGTCATTGCAAGGTTGTTGGATTGAAATCTGTCAGAGAAGCCAAAGAATACAGGAAGAAATAAAGCCAAACATTGAAATATGGTTTTGATACTTATTCTACAAAGTGTATTGATTTTGTGCACTGCACACTAATGTTGCATTATACAATGGCATTATTTTTTTTTTTCTTCAGGGTCGTAACAAGCCTCCTCTCAATGCTAACCTTTTGCAAAAAAATATTTCATTATCGCAGACTACTACAACGCTAAGAATTTTGGTACCGAGATGCTAGGAAATTTCCCCCCCCGCCCAGCTGTGTTTGGTTTGGTTTGATTACCTCTTGGGCACCCCCTACATTTATGACCCTGTTCAGGCATTATTATACACAGGGTTTTTCTTAAAATTTTGTGTTGGGTTTATTATTTTTGTTTTTTGTTTGTTTGATTTATGCTCATTATTTTATTGCATGTTGCCAATCATTTTCATTAATAAGTCCAACTATAAACTTGTCTTGTCTTTGTTTTTTTTTTTTTTATGCATTATCTTAAATAGGAATTAGATAATACATGTATATATTTTTATCATTAGGTCCAAATATACACTTGACTTTCAAAGTAAATGGTGCCCCCTGTCATTAAAGTGCTCTTTAGCACAAAAAGGTTGGGAAACCCTGTCTTAACATATACCTTGTTACCAAAACTCGTTTCAATCACTGCTCACTGCAATAGTTGCTCTCACCGATTGAACTACATGATAATTTTCCCGTTCCTATTTTCTGTGTAGGAAGACTTTGTCTGAGAAATACTTGGAAAATGAAAGTCCTTGAGAAGAGCTGAACATTCACTAAACAATTTGACTCCTAATTTGTGACATAATTTTAAAAAAAAACATGTATTATGCTGCATCCAGTGTGCTGGTATTATGACTTGAGAGTCGTTCAACAAAACTCAATATGGACAGTTATGAAGCTTGGATGAGTTGCTGTGAGCTGTAGTCCTCCAAATACCCTTGTGATCCATTTGTTTCACAGTCTGGTATATACTGCAAGAAACAAATCCAAGCAGGTTGCCATTGGGCTTTTAAAAATTAGATTGCGATATCATTTAAATGATGCATTTATTTGTTTCTTTATGTCTGCCTGTATGTTGTATGTATATGAGTATCTTGTATCTGTTCATATATATACATAAAATTTTTTTATGTATGTGTTCGTGCATATATATAAATAGATGTATATACAAATTTGTTTGCACCCATGCCAGTATTTGCATCCTTGAGGCTATGTTTATATTCCCTTCAGGAATATTTTTTTTGAAACAGCCCCCCCCCCCCCTCAAGACACCCAACATACCCACCCTTACCCAGATGCAACACGCAGAAAGTCTTTGGATTGATGACCTATATTACCCCCCCTTCTGCCATCCACCAGTCCCCTCTCCCCATGTCTGACCATCCTCAATTCCTTCAACATCTTGTACTTACCTCACCCACAGATCTTGCTCTCGATGGATTTTAGAAGAAGGAAACTTTTTTAGAGCATTGGGAACTTTGATTATTATGTTACTCAAATGCGTTCAGTCTTTTTCTTCATGATTTTTCAAGATTTCTTCAGGAAAATCCTTCTTCTTTCAATTAATTAGCAGATACCAATCTAACCCGGCTGAGAATGACGACTTGTCTAAACTCTGCTTATAGATTTTAAACTCTTTAATTTTGTGGATACATTGTATCTTGGATCAAAATTTGCTTTAATTTAAAAATCTAGATAAAAATAACTTGCTTGTGTGAAAGACAGTTATTTCTTATTTATATGTGTGTGTGTTCATTTATATTTCTCTCTTGGTGAGATATGTTGTAGTTGTTGTTGTCATGTACACTTTCCAGCTCTATAGCAAATTCGTGACGAATCCAGACTCCCAAGTTTATGGGTGCACTCAACAATTAAAGCATCAAAGCCAAGGGATCAATTAGAATCTACACCAATTTGGTTTTGAATTCAGAATTATCCCTCTAGACTGGTTCACTAGCTAAAGCTAGAAAACCCAATCTGCCTTGCCCTGCTGGAGGGGAGAGGTGATGGATTCATGCCTTACCAAAGGACATTAACACATACCAAACCTGGGCCTGCCTGCAGGTGCAGGTCTGTCATCATCAAGTGCTAAATGAACGTAAACAGCCTCAATTGGAGTTTGAAGTCGACTGACAATTCCATCGACCATACTATTAGCTGTTATGCCACTTATACTCCCCGTGTTCATTAGTCGTATTTTATTTAAATAGATTGTAATATTTTTCAACCAATTTTACTGTCTTGTGTCTCGTAGTTAGTGATGAACATATTAGTTCTGTGAAATAATCACCAAATGTTTTTCTCATAAAATATTCTGAAAAAGATCATCACTGAAAAGACATCTAACACAAGATGTTTATCTTGCATATATATATCTTATAGTTTTCTAGGGGCCGCAAATTTGTGTATAGGGGTAACTTAACATAAGATAGGTGGCTCTAACCTACAAGGTCAATTTGTGGTCAAAACCCCTTCTTGCAACCTAATTTGTAAGTTTTTATAAACATTCATTTATTTCTAAAAATATTCTTTGTCATGATCAGAAAGTGAGCATGTGAGCAACTCGCTCATATTCAATTCTATAAAATCTCTATAGAATATCATTTGATTTCCTGTGTTGTTATATTTAAGGTCTTTTTTTCCTGGGCAACAACCAGTATCCTTGCTAGTATAAGTATTATAAAATTTGAGTAAAAAAGGCTGTATTCAATGATCAATGTTTGACCTAGCAAAATGATGGACAGATTTTATTAGACACTCAATAAAAACAATTCTAAGACGAATATATTTGGCTCATAGAAAAAAAAAATTTAAAAAGAGCTGATCAATGAATAAGTTACTTCTTTTGCCTTTTGTTGAGCAGTGATCACTAAAAAAATCAGATTTTTCATAAAACAAGTGAATGTTGCCAGGCACATACCAAGAGATCAATTAAACAAACTTGCATTGCAAATTGACTTCTCCCCCCCCTAAAAACGTAGTTAGCGGGTAGGGATTTTCCAAAAAAACAAAAAAAAGTAGTAGATGATAAAATCTTCAGCCCTTTAATTCTATTAGTGCAGTGTGTACACGTAATAGATGCATAACCAGCCAGATCAACTTGAAAACTGAAGAAACATATGTTGACAGTTTTGGTAGATGGTTTCTGATATTAAGAACTGTGCTTCGTAAAGTGTCCTTCTACGCAGTGGAGTTTTGAACTTTATTTATTTATTTATATAAATAAAAATGTGTATGTGGGACACTGCATCTGATTCGTATCATTGTACTGGATGCACTCATGGCTACGTAGATATGTTGGTAGATTTAGAAATGTCATTTGATATCTGGGTCATGCAATACATTTGTTAATCAATAAATGTCCAAATAAATCAATGGTTAGTTGAATTTGTGATCATAAGTGGATTGTTATCTACTTCTAAGAAGATATATATGGACACTAGTACGATACTTACATATGGTTAAATTATGCAAGTACAGGCCTTCCCTATTTTGACGTGGTTTGTGATATAACGCAGGTGAATGGTTGACACCAAAATAATTTGAAAATTTCTTTATTAGTTCAAGAAAGTGGGTTCTAGTTACACTGTAACTATAATGCTGAATTTAACCCTTACTTTTCGTTCAGTATGTATGTATATATATATATATATATATATATATACACTCTGATTTGGATAAAAAATTTCTGTTGCACTGAGAAACACATCAGTTTTATCCATGAAAAATCAGAGATGCCTATATTTAGTAGAATTGTTTTCTATGCTACTACTATAACTACAGTGAAAGTAGTGATGATGCCGATGTGAATGCACAAACACAGTTGTTGAACCCCCTTCCTCTCTTTCTGTTTGCTTTAGTATGTGCATATGCAAACACAATTGCTTTAACCCTTTCCTCTCGTTCTGTTAGCTTTAGCATGATAAAAACCAGCAAACAAAAGTGATAGATGCTTTTATATTATGAGATATCAATTTAGACATGGAAATATCAATTTGTTTGCTGAGAGACGGTTCCTTAAATAAGATACCTCTATCAGAATGATTATGGTGAGATTTTGATGTTATAAAGGTAATTATATTGAAAAGAAACATGGCTGAAAAATCAGTCATGAAGCTGAATTTGTTAAAATGGATGGCTTTATTTAGTGGTTGATGTAATTGATGGTTAGATTAATGGTTAGTTGTAAAGAAAACTTCCTGTAGTATGAGTTAGTGCAAGGGATTTCAATGTGGGCAGTACCACTTACTAGTGAGCAGTTTTTAATTTAGGCAGATGATTGTTTCGAAGAAAACCCATTTTACGTTAGGCGGGTGATAGCTTGTTATAATCTCTTCAAAATATATCAAAGTTGGCAGCAAGCAAAAAATGGTTGTATACCCCTGAGTTAGAGAGAAATGCATAGTTGAGCATCTGCAACTTACTGATTAGGAGTTTTGTTCTCTTCGACGTCATCATCTATAAATATGTATGCAGGATTATATAGAAAGAAATGATAAATTAGAATTGAGTGAAAATGTTAGAATTTTTGTGTTTCAGCTTGATGAGAATTTTCTTTAAATCGAAGCTATACTTGGACTGAAAGAAAATTAAATCCTGGCTTTCATTTTTATTTTTGCTCTCACCTTTTTGACATCCTTCATGTTTTCTGCTTCTTCATTGATATTCTCTCTCACCTTCCTGATTTTTAGTGAAGTTTTTACTCGTTCAAAATGGTCATGTGGTGTAACTTTCAGTTGATTTTCCACTGGGTGCTTCATTTCTAAACTTTATAGCCATATTCTGTGAGATTAGCCATCCCAATATCAATCTTTGATAGGAGTCATATCTGTGTATATCCATAGATGAAGTTGTGTAGATTTATAAACGTAAAATCTCTCTCCTAACAGACTCAATACTAAACATAACAACCTTAACCAAACTGAGCTCTAACCCCATAATCCCCTCACTTTTAATTACTCTATGCTTACTAACTCACTGTCTTTTATACCTGCTCCCAATACTATATTTCCATTCTGACCCACAAATATGCACCATACCTTTTTTCACTATACATATACTCTTATTCTCCACATATAATTTGGACCATCGCTTACATATAATTAATGATACAAACTTATGCTACCCTCTCCATTCCTAACTCATCTTATATTTGTATCAAACTTTGGGAATGTCACAGATAGTCACTTGGACCACTATCTTGAGACATCTATGTATGGTCTAATCTACTTGTACTTCCCAAAGCTCTCTGAATTTTCAAATCATCTGAAATGACCATTAAGATTACAGAACATGTATAACAAGGACCCCCTCAAACTTATATCTCACTACCTTGATTATAACCAGATATAGCCTTGATCCCATCGCCCAGCCCTGGAATACTCCCTAAATAATTTTCAATATTTCCCCCTTATAATTCCCAAACCCTCACCATACACATGGGGGCACTATTGAGACATGTACAATTTTCCCCTACCTCTGATATCCATCAAGAAAAGTTATGTATGCACTTATAGGCAATTTAACATTAGCATATACATGTAAAGACTCTATATAACCTTAATAAGTACTTAAATAGCCCGACACTGGACCATGACAAACAATTCTTGAAAATGCCCACCTCCCTTGACCAGTACAACTAATAAAATACCTGTAACTGCTGCTACTAGTTCCTTCAAAAGATCCAACCAAACTACCACAGATTCCTTCACATACACAGAACAGTCCAGACTCACCACTAACGCCTCCCGCAGATCTTTATTTTTTTATTTCTATTTTTGCTTTCAAAGCAAAACATTTTATGCTAAATTTGTTTTCTATGAAAACCTAACTTTTTAACCCCTGAAAGGTATACACACACTATGGGGAACCTTTCTGAAACAAGCATACTAATTAATTAATTTGTGAATTAATCAACAAATGAGGTTCCCATTTACTCATGATATATATATATATATATATATATATATATATATATATATATGAAGAAATAGTAAATTTCAAATCAATGTATTATAAAATATGGATTTTTTATTCATGAATTCATAATCCTTATTATCATCAGCCATTTCAGATACACTGATAGGGTCTCTCTGATCCCTTGCAATGGCAATTGTACACTCTTCTTCGTTCTGGGAA
>OY735229.1:50551390-50773390 GCA_963457665.1 Thysanoteuthis rhombus
CAGTGCTTTAGATTTCCACCTGTAGGTTAGCAAAACATCTGGTATTTACATGCTTATGACAGAATCAAAGAAATACAATTATTCTATTTAAATGACTACCTTCTTCCTGTTTTTAATTTTTTTAAAATCTTTATAACGAGAGTTTTTCTTCGTTAATCTCAAATCATCTCCCAACTCATCTGTTAAAAGAAATGTGTAGCAAGTCTGATCTCTTCTACTCTTCTTCACTTGTTCGTATGTGAGGGGGGCTACATTCTGGGGACACGCCAGGAAGGAGGATGTTGTGGGGGGCTGAATTCTGGGTTCCTTTGCCAGGATCTCACTTAGACAGGCATACATTGTGTAAAAGCACAGGATGTGTGTGGTGTTTTACGAAAGAATGTCTTGGAAGTTGTCTGTTATCATTCGTAAAGTGGAAGGAAGATGTAGGCCAGGATGGCAAATTTAGCCACTTTATGGCCAAATCTGTGATAGCAGACTCCTTGAAAAAGCATTTGGCCATCAATTTTTGTTTTTTTTTTTTTTTTGTTCAGTTGCCATTGTATTTATTTTCTAATAAGTTCTCACTTTTGATTTGTACTCCTGTATTGTAATATTTCATAAAGAATCATAATTGCAGGTCTCTCCTGTTATAGTGCAGTTTGTTATAATACAGGTGTATTGCAGACTGAAAATGTAGCTCCTTGATAATCAGATTTAGCTGTTAAATTTGCCTTCATCTTGAATTTTCAGTTGTTTTTCTATATTAGCAGAAATAATTCATGGGCTATATATATACATATATATATACATACATATATATATACATACATATATAAAAAGCAACTAAAAAAATCAAGATAGAGGTAAAAAATTTCTTTTGAATGAATACTAATGATTTGCAATACTTCATATCATGACAATAAAAATTGATAAAATAATTGCTTTTATAAACAATTTTGGTATTTGGCCATTTGCAGCCATTTTTTGGTGTGTTGGGCATGAATTTCTCCAACTATCTGGCAACCTTGATCTTTTTTTTATCTTTTTATTTTTCTTGTCTGCACTAAAAGTGTCAGAGCTGAGGCTTCCAAAAGGAATTTATCAAATGTACCAATATCACTGCCTAAAACATACCAAATCCATTCTAACAATCAATATGATGATTATGATAAGTCAGTATATCACCTTAGTTGAAAACAATGAAAAAAATATACAAAAGGAATACTTTTTCATTTAAAAAACTAGCCTCCCTCACTTCTCAGTCCCTTTTTTTTCCATTTCATATACCATTTCTTTTCTCTCATCTTTTTAGTGATCTTATAATGGCATCCATTCGGTACAGTCTGTCCTTTCTTGAACTCTTTTTTATATTGTTAGGCATTTGTAAAGATTTGTAAATAGGCCTGATCATTCACTTCAATGTCTTCGGCAGCCCTTATCTAGGCTCTTTTTTTCTTTTACTTCCACTCAGAATCAGAATCCCTTCTTGGCTAAAAATCAGGTATAGTGGGGATTACAAATGGACAGCAGGCCCTTACCAGGATTTGAATCCTCCAAGGGCAAACAGAATGCTATCATGTATCATAAATTTTGCATAACTTATTGACTACGAACATTGGTGAGGTATTTTTTAGCCCTGCTAACAAAGTCAGAAAAGGTATATGGATTCACTCATTTGTCAATATGTACTCACAATATCTCTGAAAGTTCTTCATGAATTTCAATGTAAATTCATGGATTGGTGGGCCATGGGCTACAAAAGAATTGATTAAATTTGGGGGTGAATCAAACATTTTTTTTAAATCTTAATTTTTTTCCCCTATATTTTCATGTATTCACTCAAATTTGTCCACAATATCTCCAAATGAATGAAAATATAATTCCAGAAAATAGAAGACAAGGCAATTCTTCAACATGAATTTTTTTTTTTCTTTGTTTTTTTCTTTCTTTTCTTTCTTTTTTTCTAAAATGAATCCGGGTATCATAGCTGAGTGGTAGGAAAATGCCTGTCTTGGTGCAATACTGGACTATATCTGGCTTTGATGAAACAAGAATTATCAGAAAACTGGCAGGCTTCATAGTATTAGGTTGATGCAAAAATAATTGCATTCTCTCACCATCATATTCTAAGCAGTATGATTTTCAGAAACCTAGACTGGAAGAATAACGGAATCAAAATAGACGGCAAATATCTGAGCAACCTCTAATTTGTAGACGTCATCGCCCTTTTTGCAGTAAACCTATACAAGCTCCAACTAATGCTAGATGAACTAAATGAAGAAAGCAAAAAAGTTGTCTTACACATGAATTTCAGTTAAACAAAGATCATGTGCAACAATCATATTGGAAGTAAGAACACCACAGCCAAAATCAAAAATGCAGAACTGGAGAAAGTAGACCACTACATCTACCTAAGACAACTTATCTCCATGGAATCCTCCAAAGAAGAAATCAAGCAAAGGACCACTCCAGGATGGTAGGCCTTCAGCAGAGCAAGCTCAACTTTCAAAAATAAGATCCCATCAATCCTAAAAAGAAGGGTATACAACCAATGCATCTTCCCGATAGTCTCCTATGGAGCTGAAACAGAACTTAACCAAGAGACAGACCTGCAAACTGAGAAGCATGCAACATGCTCATGAAAGAATCATGCTCAACCTCACATGGAGAGATCACAAGACAGCATAGTATATGAGGGAAAAAACGGGAGTTTAAGACCTCATAGATTTACTAGAAAACTCAAGTGGCAATGTTGCAAGAATGGCTGACAACTGATGGACATCATGACTCACAACAAAGATCTCAAGTAATCCTATGTACAACCAAGGCCAGCAGAATACAAGATGGAGTAACAAACTAGACAAATTCAGAAAGTATTGACTCTGTGACGTCCACGATAAAGAGGCATGTGGAATCCTGGGGAAGGTCTATGTCCAACGACAGACATTGAAAGACTGATGATGAAATCTCAACTTGGAATAAAAGTTGGTATTGAAATTAGAATCTTCAGAATGTAGACATTTTTGCCAATTAGAAACAGGTCTATTTATTCCAGAGGCATAGAATTCTTGGGTCCTGGAACCAATGAATTCTTCGGAGGCATTTTGAGCTGTTGCTTGGTTGTTACAGGAAATGGTTGAAATAGTGATATTCAGTCATTGAAAGATCTGGTGAGCCAGCAGGGTGAGGTAGTTTAGTTAATTTGTCTAATTTCTGTAAGGTCATCCTAGTAACATGTTTTGGCATTGTCAAGGAGAAGAATAGTTCTTTTTGATGCAGTTCTTTGACCATTATCTTCTTTTTGATGCAGATTTGGTTTTGGGAAGTATTTCAGTGCTTCATTTCTATCTAGCGTCTGTGCGGAATGTTGTTAATTGTTATAGAGGATCCATTTCTGATTGCACGTCACAATGTAATCAAGAAATAGGTTATTTTGTTGCAGAAAAGAAGTGCTGAGCAGACTTTGTGATGGCAATTTTTTTTCAATTCTTGTGCAGCACCAATTTGTCAAACAACTCTTGATTGGTCAACGTTTAGTTCCTCTGCAACCTCTCGAGTTGTTTTGCATGGATCCACATCAATAATGGCTTTGAATTGGATTTCTGCAATCTTCAAGGCTCCCATCTCTATTTCAAATTTTTTCAAATCAATGTTGTGCTGAATGTTTATTAATGTTTCCCAGGCCAATTATTTGATTAATATTACATGTGGATTCCTCTGCTTCAAGTCCCATTTTGAACTCCAAGAAACAAAATTGCTTAATTTTTGCTTTATTCCATCTTTGATTTGACACTCACAAATGAGCCAGAAAAAATAGTGAAAAGAGATTGTTCAGCTTGAATGAATAAAGTAAAATTCACACTTAAAATCAGTAATGAATAAAGTTAAATAAGTTTATTCCAAAATAACAAAAAACACAATTATTTTTGCTCCCATTGTTTGCTGTAGTTTTAATTCTTCGTGGTGTGGTTGAATTGTCTTCAGATGAATATTACTGGATTAATATTGATTAAATAGACCCTGATTTTGAATAGGATTAATATGATTGTCATTAACAGTTGATTTTATATTTCAAGTATGTATTAAACCTTGGTCTAGAAATCTGGAAAATCCAGAAATGCAAGTCACCTCATGTCCCAAGCTTGTGGGATAAGTGGTCTGTTACTGTACTCAGATCATTATAGAAAGGAGGAAAACAAGAATTGCATTTTTCTCTGTCTGACTCCTGTAGCACTTTTAATCTCTGCGAAATCCTGTTATTGATCTTGACTTTTGTGTTTTAAATTTATCTGATGGGAAATGTTTATTGTGAGCCTCGGAATATTGATTGACTGATAGCTACTGTATCATGGATCTTGTTGTGACCAGACTCTCATCTTTCTCTCTTTGCACCCACATGAAGTATTCAAAGCAGATATGGTGCATAATTTGAAGAATTTTTGAAGTTATCAATGGGGTTAAGTATTAAATGGACCAGCGACTGAAAAGTCACATTCCAAAGTGTGAGGTGACATTGGTCTTTTTTTCTAATTGTAAAATCAAGAAAAGTACTTTTAAAAAACGGGTCCTATCTAAATTCGATGAGGACTGGTAAAAGATTATACTCTTGAGACCTGCATGTACACTCATACACTGGAATTAGCCTTTTGCTATAAGGATGAACTAGAAGAAAAAATGAGCAAAATGAAAAGGACTCCAACTTGGGAACTTTTTTTTTACCATGTTCTGCATTTGACTAGGCGCTTTTTGTTTGTTTTATTTTTAATTAAAAAGATGAATTGAAGATATCCATTATGTCATGTGGATTGTTCTGCTGTGCATATGTTATGCCGAATCAGTGAAATTGCCTAATTAATGAAGTTTTAACATTTTTGTATAAAAATGAATATATAGTTTTAATTCCATTAAAAGTTCATTTAATCAAAACAAGGATATGAAACAACATTTTTTATGATCAAAATTTAATAAAATCAAACATTTTTTTAATAAAAGCAAATTTCACCAATTCGGCATAACTCCTATAACCAATTCCTTCCAAGCATCTGCTGTTGAATATTGTTACACAGTTACCAAAAAAGACTGTCATCCTTCATTTACCTCTGCTAATGAAGTAGGAAGAGGTATATGTATTTACTCATCTTTTTCCACTCCTTTCCAAAAGTTCCCAATGAATTTCAATGACATTTTGTAGAAAGGTGAGCCAAGGGCTAAGGAAAAATTTTTTTTGTTTTTTTGATTGACAGAAATGTTTACATATATTAAGACAATAATTCGAAATGAAGAAAATCAACAGTTCCTCTATATTGCTATATATGAACTGATATTCTTCCAGTTTTTAGTTAGTGCATACCTCTCCCAATGTGGTGCCCTGAGTGCTTTTTGGTTTTATAAGTGACGTTTGCACCGCTGATCCTTGTCTCTGACTGTACCTCCCTTGTACCCAAAATTATAAGTTAGAGCATCCTTTGGTGCATGCAGGAACTATTAACAAGGGTTATTTTTAAGATAATCTCACCTTTAGATGACTTCCTTCCTGGAAATTTTGGTGTTTATTCAATACATTGTATTTGAAAAATAGCTGGAATAATGTTGTCAGGGTTGAGTGACAAGTTAACAGCACAAGGAGTGTACTTATGAGTGAAAATTCAGAGCACTGTAATACCTGAAAGAACTCTTTAGAAGGCAGCATCCACTTGAACGCTAATTCAATTCCACCTTATTTTACTGCTTCTCCTGTCTTCTGTTCTTGGTGGTCAAGCCTCATCATTTTTCCTTAGTGAAGATCTTTGTTTCACCTTGTAGCCTTTTCTGTACCCCTACCCTACTCCTCTCTCCCCACCCTCTTCAGGGTCATTATGTGGCAATTCTATATCAAAACCTATTCTCTACCCCCCCATCCTTTTCAACATGAAATTTTCATAAAAGTTTGAAAGGAAGTGTGCAGAGATGTTGCTTATCTTATTATAATATATATAGATAGATAGATTTTTGGCAGTTTTATAACGCTCTAAGGAAGTGATACTCTAAGTGGGTGGAGTTTAGAGGGCGATGGGTGTCAAGGAGGCGTTGGAAGGTAAGTTGATCATAGTTAGTGCTCGAAGAGAAGTGAAGGGGGCGAAGAATCCAAATTTTATTTTCAATGTATCAGTTTTTTACTGACTTTATGGGGTGGGTGGCGCTGATGATATATATGCCCTAAAAGGGGACAGTAATCCCCCAAAAGTTTGGTAAACACTGCTCAAGACTTCTATTTCATGAAACAACAAAGTTATTGAGATATAAAAGTTTAATGTCAGATTCTTATTTAATTCAATGCAGTTCAACAATGGAAGCATTTTTACTGGATGGAAATCAAGAATCAACACTTCAGATTAAAAATCCCAAACATGCGGAGACATTATTAAAAGTTGAAACACAGACTCTTGGGTTCCCTTTCACTCCTGCGGGGTTGGTTTTGGACTTTAGACCACACCCTTCTAGGATTCCTGAAATAATAGTAAAAAAAAAACAAAACGAAAATGAATTAGTTGGGAAGATTTATGATTGGAAGAGAAAAAAAAAGAGATGTTTTGAAAGAATTTGAACAATTGCATTTCCTGTGTTCCCCCCTCCTCCAAGCCCCTGTCACTAAATACTCAATTGTAAATCTGCCTCCCGAGAGACTCCTCCTCCACCCAGTCACCTCCAAGCTAAATGAATTCTCTGCAAATGTTATAAAATTCTTTTGACTAAAATCTCTATACACCCATATTACCAAATAACCATGCATTGTTTACCTCTGCCTACAAAGTTGGAAGAGCTCTGTGTGTATATATATATATATATATATATATATATATTATGGATTTGCTACAGAAACACGTTTATGTTTCTGCCCTGTTTGGGCTTCTTCTGGCAAATGATTTGGTCCATTTTCGATTCCTATTTAGGACATTGGAGAGGGGTCTATTTTTCTAGGTTGTAGGATCTTCTTATTCTATTCATATATATCTTTTTTCTTTTTTTTCCTCAAAATTAATATTAACAAACATAACTTAATAACCCACAGATATATCAAAAAAATTAACCAACATAGATTTCTTATTCCCCTCGTTATTACCATGAACCTCATCATTATTTTATACCTCTGACCACTTTAAGGAAGAACCACCATAATTATCTTAGACGTGTAGGAACAGACTAAACCCAGAATAATTGAAATAACAACTATGGTCATATGAAAGGGAACTCTAACACTGGGAAACAGATTTAAGTGAGAATAAAATACTCTCAGAGAGGAAACATACCACTAAGAACTGATGGTTTAACAGCATACTGATAAGGAAAATGTCTACAACGCATCCTCTTAATTTCTGATCTATAACTACCAACAAGCACAGCATTCCTCCTAAATAAAACAGAAAAACCTTACAGGCAATGACCAACCACTAAACAAAAAAAATTTTTATAAATAGAATAAAAGATAAATCCTACAACCTAGAAAAAAGACTCACCCCCTAAAATAAATAGGAATCTAAAATAAACTGAATCATTTAACCTGACAGAAATATAAGTGTTTGTATAGTAAATCCTTACTTCATCATATGTTAAACTCTACTCTATATCAACTTGATGTTGAATTTATCAAGCTCTATATAAAATAAACCCATCACACATTGGATATTGTGTTATATCATATTATATTGTATTCCCGATTTGTATTTTGTGTAATATATATATATATATATATATATATATATATATGTCTCCTGCCTATCTATCCATAAAATATTACAAAAGATTTTCAATGTCATTTTGTAGAAAGAAGGGCTAAGGAAGGAAGGAAGAAAGAACTGATTAAATTTTGGGGTCTATCCAGGAATTTTTTACAGTTACCTACCTGCATCATAGCTATATACCGAGTGATATTTAATCAGTTTTTAACGAAAATGTCGTTGGCAGAAGAATGCAATCTCACAGTACTTTTTAGTTGATGAAGAGTTCAACTTTTGGTAACCCATTGTCATCCAGGAAAAAATAACCTTTTTGGATTGTGTCAAACTTCTTTTGGCTTGCTCGCATATTTCCTCCTCTGTAAATAAATTGATGCATCTGTAATCATATTTATGAACCGATGAATCTCCAGATGAAAAGTCTTTTAAATGATCTGGAATAAGAAAACCATTCTGATTTTAAATCAGAGGGAAAAAAACTGATTTGGTTGGAGTTTTTTTTGTGCTTTGCAAATCTTTTTGTCTTTATTTCTCTATTAATCTCTGTGAAATTAACTTCTTTTCAATTTAGGATTATGCTCTTTCTTTTTGGCTTGGTGTTTGAAAATAGGATTTGGTATTGCACTTCCTACAGAGGTGTGGGATGGTGTAGCAGTTGTCACCTTGGAAAACAGAACTGGCAAATAATTTGAGTTTCAGTCAAGATTGCTAAATGCCCTTGGGAAAGGTATGAATCCACTTTTCCTTCCAGCTATGGTTAAATAGCAGGGCAGTTAGTCTTTTAGCTCTGTACAGTAGTCCGTTTTTGGTGTAGAGCTAGCAATTCCATCCTGTAAGAAAACTATCCGCTACTGAAACTTCAATGTGGCCTTATGCTCTGAAAGGAGTCTGTAGTAATAAACACTGCACTGTTTACAGCTTTATAAAATCAAATTATTGCCACATTTAACGTTATATAATGTGCATAACGTTTCATTGTGGGATTGTTCAGAAGTCTTCTAGGCGAACAGGTGTGTGTGGGGATACAAGTCATCTCAACCTGTAGGCCCTCTCCAAACCATGATCCCATTGGTGCAATAAAGTACAGAATGATTTGTTGAAGTAAAATTTTGAGAAACACATAATATTGCACAAAATATTCATTGTTAAAAATGGACCTGTCATAAATGATTCTAAGATTTTGAAAATATATTGTTTACATATTCTCACACACACACACAATGGTGTCTTGCCTAATTGAGGTTCAAGCCTTGGCGCTGTGCTGGATTAACTATGTAGTGAAAAAAACATGTGCTTACAACTTCACAAATTTAAGAGCCCTTTACTCAAGCTTGTAAGCTATCAATTCTGATTCAGAGATTCTGCTCTTGTTTTATTATTTAAAGACTACTGTAGACTGCTGTCAACTTTTATGAATCACTGGCTGTTCTAGGTTAGAGATTTTAGCCAACTATCGATTTTAATTGAGGTTATTTTCATGCAGGATTTAATGGGTGTGTGATGTCTCTGTGATAAATTTGAAATATGGATAAGAGGGTATTTGAAACTGAAGTCACAGCTGCTGTGCAAAAATACTACTACTTATATTTGATATGTTTGTTTGATTATCTAGGTGTATAAAAAAATGAAAAATTCAATAACTTTATGCAAATTAAGAATTGTTCTGATATTTGTAATTGCTAAAATTTAGGGCCCTTTAACAGTTACCACGGACCCAATATTAGCTTAATCCAGTGCTGCCTTGGCATGAACGCCTAGTGGTTTACACCCTATGCTTGGTACAGTCAGTTCAAGCCTGGATGTTTACACCCTGTGCCCAGTGCAGTCAGTTCAAGCCTGGATGTTTACACCCTGTGCCCAGTACAGTCAGTTCAAGCCTGGGTGTTCACACCCTGTGCCCAGTGCAGTCGGTCCATGTATTAATGAAATATGCAATGCTTGATAAGTGTTATAAATATACCCAACCACAATCTTCCCAGACTCTGTGAACTAATATTCTTGTTGAGTGGCTGTCTGCTGGAGGAGAGGGGTATCCCGGGACAACAATTGTTGTGGGTGGTATTACAGGGTGGCTGGTGAGGGTGGCATTGCTGAGGAAGCAGTCTTTTGTTAAAGATAGCTTTACTACTGACAAGCTGTGCTTGGTGAAGCTCACACCTGATCGGAAGCAGTGAGTCTGATGGTGTATGTACTTGGCAAGCAGTGGCAACAAACACTGAGGATGATGGGAAGTGTTGAGAATTTTTCAGAGCCTGGGCAGACAAGCTGGCTGCACTAAGGCTAGATAAGTAGGTAAGAGAGATAGATAGGCAGAGGGATCAACTGAAAGTGAAGCACATAGGTAAACATTTATTCTCCATGGGTATCACAGATTTTGCTGACTACTGGAGAGTGGAAAATGATGTAGCATTTACCCCCCCCCCCTTAGTTGGGGTCTGCACCATAGACTACTCAAAACTGTGTATGTGTGTGTGTGCAAGTAAACACATTTTGCAGCCAGTGCTCGAAAGGTTAGTTATTGAAAATAATGTGGATTTGTAATTGAATGAGTTTTGATTGAACCATTTTGAGCAACATAAATGATATTAATCTCTGAATTGATTACTGTCATTGTTGTTAATCTTATGATGTTGCATCTCAAAAATAAGACATTCTCATTGATGTATTATTGAATGGAACAGCAAACTGAACTAAGTAGTTCAAAGTATAAAATAAAATCTTGGATAAATGTTGTTTAATAGAATGCAATCATACTTGTATTATATTAAAACTTGCCCGTACAATTTTGTTATCCATGACTGATAGGCTGTGCCAAAATTATCTTGAAATAATTTCAGTTCCACAAATGCAGAAACTTTCAGTATGAACATATCTTATATATTTAATCATTGGCTTGCATGTGCCTTGAAAATCAGTGAAGAGACTTTGACTTGGTCTTGAACTAAACTTGAACTTCGGGTGCCTGATGTAAAATAATGACCATTCTACCTACCAAGCGCTTTACTTTGGGAAATTAATATATACGTGTGTAAAGATTGAGAATTACCTGAAGAGAGTATGTGCCTTTCTGCTGGAGTTATGGTGTCCTTATAGATCCCAGTTGGCATTGCTAAATCTAGATTTCTCATGCTTTATACATTGAAAAAAAAAGTTTCAATTCATGTAATGGAGTGTATTAAAAGTAATACCTCTTTTTAATCAGTTCCAGAGCTCTTGTATACCTTTTTGAAGCTAATATAATGCTCTGTGTATGGTATCTTTTGATAATCCTGACCCTCCTGAATATTTTTAAGTGCTGGTGGTTGGGTTTTCTTCTTCCTTGCATTTTAAACCATCATAATTGACAACTGATGGTTGTCCACTTCCAGGCTTTATTTGAAGGGATAAGACACTATCCTCAGAATACGGACACCATTTTTGAGCCGTACAGTTAGATGTTGTTTCATTAGCTTCTACTTCTCAAAATCTGTGAACAGTTTCTAGACTCAGTTTAAAATAATGTCTCAAAATTACCAGAATCTTTATGCTTGTATATACCATATTAACTTCTGAAACAAAATGTAAAGCTGATTAGTATTGATAATGATGTCATATATCTAACTATGATATTGAGAATATCATGGAATCTAGTCTTTAGATGTGTACATTAAAATAAGCTACAATGTAAATGTCTGTAAAAAAGAAAAATACTTTTGATTCATTTTTACATTTAATTTTTTTTGTATAGACAATTTAGGAGAGAGTTTGGTAGAAAAATGTTTGATACTTTTCACCTTTTAATTGATTTATTCAGTGATTAGATGAAGTATTGTAATAATTTGACTACTATTTACCTTTTATGTAAATGTTTTAGTTTTTCATCCCTATTTAACTCGCTCTCAATCTATGTGAGTGAACAGCGCAGATAAGAAATAAAGAATAAGCTCCTCTTGTCACAGGGAAGCTTGGTTGAACACACCAGCTGCTTTACCATCTAAGCTGTAAGAACTTTGATGTCCAAATCAGACTTTTGAACCTACTCTGTTTTTAATTTCTCTCACTTCATACTGGAAGTATCAGTAAAGCAATTATTTTATTTCATTTATTCTTAAATAGGACACCAAAGCATGATCCTTGCTAGTTAGTTAAGAAAAAATTTCCAATATTTTTCTAGGTTTACAATGTGAGGATTATGCTAAACTGGGCCCTTACTTTATGTTCGGATGCATTGGCTTTAATTTAAAAATTCATTATTTCTTTAATTCACCAAATGTCTGTCCATTCATTTGTGTTAGCACAATTTAAGTACTGCTAGAGCTATGACCACCAAATTTTCTGTGCTTTACTAATGAACCCCTGAGCATGTTTCTTGTATATTAGTTTTTGAAAAAAATAGTAATAGTGCGGAGTCTGCATTTACCCTCTCCTTGATAATAATGATGTGATGTCTATCCATCCATCTAGATAATATTAAAGTCTGATTCCATTTCTCTGTTTGTGATCTCTGAGTAGCCAAAATGGTGCTTTGTTGCCAGAGTTTTAGCATTAAGTTACCCCGAAAAGGAATGGGTTTTGAACTCTTATTAAGACTAAAAGCCCCATTAAGGCCTTCCACAGGAACTAACTAAAAATGCTTTCAGCTTGTTAATAATAATTGATATTTTTTGTCTTACAAAAAACCTAGCTACTTCTGCTGTCGGTGAATCAGTAAAAGTACACTCATGAAAACTGTTAGTAAAAGTCAGTCAACGAGACCTACTTGGGATTATTTATTTATAAAAATTTTTATGTAAATATCTGAAAAAATTTTTTAATTGAGCTTTGTCCGAGCCAGTAGGGGGTCTTGACTCCCCCAACCCCCCTACCCCACCCGATCTGTGCCTGTAACCTGACAGGCTGTGCTTCACTAACCACCACTAGTGGTAAAGTAGGTCTTGCTGACTGAGTTTTACAGTTTTTGTGATGCATGTACTTTTACAGATTCACTGTCTGCAAACGTAGCTTGGAGGTTTTTTAAGATACAATTATTAAACTTTAAGGTAGAAATTGGTATTTATTGCTCAACAACAAGGGCCTACCAGAGGAGGGGATTGGGGTAGCACACCTCTTCAATGCTCTCTGTTTGCAAATCTTTTCCCTTATTTGTTCTACACAACCTGCTTCTGCTCAACAAGTTCCCCAAATCCCCCAAATGGAAATCAATCTTGAATCTAAAAAGTGAGTGTAGCAGAGTTATAGGGTCTTTCCACACCACTGTTTGCTTTTACTCTGAAAGGGTCTCACTTTTTGTGTAAATAAATAATTTACCACTATTATGCATTACTATTTAAAATTTTTTTTTTGTTTTTTTTGTTGCTTTGCTTTGCTTTTCTGTTGAAGAGAAAAAACTGAACCTGAGAAAGAATCAAAATTGGATGATTCTCGATTATCAAAAATTGGATTTTCAGAATTTAGGCATTTCTGTCTTTATTTTCTTTTTAAATGGCAAATGGATACTGAGTGGTTTCCTCCCCAACCATTTGCAAAGTTATTACTCTCTGCATGGGTATGCACACACACACACACACATCTTAGATTAAGTAATTTCTGACATTGCTTATAAACTATTCAGTATGTTTAATGTTGATCCAGTTGGGGCCTAGAGGATTGGTGCCTGGGTTCAGTTTAGCTCTAAAAGAATTGGTGTCTGTGTGTGGAAAAAAAATCTAAGCATAAAAGTAGGTTTGAGCATCCGTGTAGACAGGGTTTTTTCCTCTCCCATCCTAACTTGATCATGTGACACAAAGAACTTTTCAAGAAATTAATGTTCAGAGGAAAAAGCAGCATAAATTGTTTTCCTTGGCTAAATACAGGCAATGGCAAATAAATTCCAACAATGTGAAAAAAAATTATATTCTACCAATTTCTTATTGGATGGCATGATTTTCCCATCTTAGTTGAATAATTACCAGCTCTGTAGATACAAAACAACTCTTGAAAGCAAAACCAGTGGAATGATGTCTTTTTAATTAAGGGGACTTGCTCAGAATTACCCTCATTCTCACTTCATTTTCATTGACTTAAACAAAACATAAAGAATATTTGTTCGATTTTGATCAGAAAGGAGAAAGTCCAAATCTTTTCCAATGACACACACACACACACACACACACACACACAAAAAAATGCCCGTATGTGTATGTAGACATAAACTTGGTTGAAATCGTTGTTAAAAATTGCATGTGAATAGTTTTGGTTACTTTCTTAGTTTTTACACATGAATAATTGTTTTTGAGATATTTTGGTTTACACATTTTTCAACTTTTCAATTGTCACTCCGTTAATCTCTGACACTGTCTCTCTATTCCCATGTCTTACTGTGTGATTGTGTGTCACTGCCTCTGGCTCTGTGACTGCGGGCCACTACCTCTGGCTCTGTGATTGTGGGTCACTGTCTCTGTTACTCTTGTCACAGTGTGTCTTAGAGAGATGCTCACTTAGTGAATCTCTGTCACTTTGTGTGTGTGTGTGTGTGTGTGTCTCTCTCTCTCTCTCTCTCTGTACCTTTTTTTGTCACTCTTTCCCCCTCTCTATCAGTGTCTCGCGTCTCTCTCTCTCTCTCTCTGTCGCTGTCTCCCCCTGTCTCTCTCTCTCTCTCTGTTACTGTCTCCCCTGTCTCTCTCTGTGTCTCCCCTGTCTTTCTCTCCCTGTCTCTCTGTGTAACCGTCACCCCTGTCTCTCCGTGACATTGTCTCCCCTGTCTCTCCGTGACATTGTCTCCCCGTGTCATTGTCTCCCCTGTCTTACCGTGTCACTGTCTCCCCTGTCTTACCGTGTCACTGTCTCCCCTGTCTTACCGTGTCACTGTCTCCCCTGTCTTACCGTGTCACTGTCTCCCCTGTCTCTCCGTCTCACTGTCTCTCCGTCTCACTGTCTCCCCTGTCTCTCCGTCTCACTGTCTCCCCTGTCTCTCCGTCTCACTGTCTCCCCTGTCTCTCCGTCTCACTGTCTCCCCTGTCTCTCCGTCTCACTGTCTCCATCTCCTTCTCTGTGTCAGTGTGTTGGTGTGTGTGTCTCCTTTATCACTGCTTCTCGGTCGTCTAGAGAGATGAGAAGACTATCTTCTTATCTCTTCTTTCCCTTTTCCTGCCATTTAGAAACTGCCCTGGCAACGCTTACTCCCTCTGTCTCTCAGCGTTTCTCTATCGTCCTGACGATTTTGCTACACCTCATTCCCCGTTTCAGCCACCGCCGCTGCTGCAGTTGGCTTTCTGCACGATGTGTCTCCCCCGCCCCCACTGCCTGTCCGCTGCCGCCACCGCCTGCTCGACTACCCACGCCCACCTCCACCCAGGTGTCTATCCCATTCTCACCTCACCCCCTCCTGGGGGAGGGAGATGGGTCGAGAGAGTAGCAAAAGGGTGGCATTCTACTGACCTAATTCACAAGGAACAGTCGAGGCGGAGGAGGACGTGGAGGCGGTGGCGGCGGGCAACGAACCGCTCCCAACCTGCTAACACAAATATAAACGTACTCAGATACACTGATATACACGCGCGCACACACACACACACACACGCACGCACATGCACGCACAGATTTGCACGCTTGCGTATGCTCCGAGCGGAACACGTCATGGGTTCCCTCAATACGCTATATCTCGAATTCACCAGATGAAGAGTGCCTACCTAAACGTTAGATAAATCTTATATCAAATTCGCACTTCACTGTCTTTGTCTATTGCCGAAAGAAAATGAGCAGAAATATTCTTTTTTTTTTCTTCAAAATCACACAATTTAATCGCGTGGACTTCAATATGAAATTAATATCTCATCTCGGATAAGTTCAAGGACGTAATCAGAAATGTTTGCATATCATATTCACCATTTAAAACTGGTAATGACATTATTGGCAAATGTCCGGGTGGAAAATGTCCAACTGGCAAGTTGCCTTTTTGTGAGGCATCTTCATCTCATAAGATATCCCTGAACCAAGTTAATAGGGACAGATCTGAGTACTTTTACTTTCAGGAAAACTAACCAGTCTTCTGAAATAGCTAGTACAAAACCCATCTAGTCTCAATTAATTAAAACCCTAATAGCCTAACTCGTGATTTTAGCCTCTGTATTCATTCATACTCTATTAATTTTTTCTTCTTCAAGTCATTACCAATTTAATTGTACGCCTTTTTTCTAGTTTTTCACTTGTGCCATTTTACTGGGAACTGGCGAAACAGAGCTTGATCATAGAATTCCGAAATACAGTCAAAATGATTCTGTGCATTTACTGAGACATCCTTGCAGACATGAATCTTCTTTTGATAATTTTTCTCACAAGGCGCGTTCTCTGTGTGGCATTTTTGCAAATGCACATCTTGACTCTGATGAATTTTTTTTTTTTCTTTTCATCTTCCTTCTCATCACACTGGCTACATTCAGTAGGTATGTAGGAGTTGACCAAATTTTTCTTGAGATGTCGCTTTTGGAGTCTGATACTTTCTATACTTTTAACTTCTAAATCCAGTTTCTTTTTTTTTGTTTTTATTATTTAACTTGGATCAGGGAAATAACTTCTGATCAAACTTATTTCTCTTTCACTTTTAGTTAAATTTGTTCTTTTTCTTTTCTTTTTTTTATTCACTTCTCAACGGTTGAATTTGAATTTTTTTTCTATTTCATTCATTGGAGTCAGTGGTTTAGCAAGAGTTACAGTTTTAAGGGGTAGTTACAATATGTCCCAAATTAGGACTTTATTATTGACCAACGGGTATTATAAACTGGGGTAAATTTTTTTTCTCCTTATCACATCTGCGTCTACGGGCAACTGTCCCCTCTTGCCTCCCCCTTTCTTTGTTCCACTGTGTTTAGAAGTAGTTTTAAGCATTTGTGAATTTCAGTCAAAATCCATGATATGCAATTGCTTGAAAATGTTGTTAATATCACATATCATCAGAATAGGCTTGTATGTGACTAATATTTGATTACAAAATGAAGTTTGATGGATTTTGTCAATTTTGTAATGTTGGCTCACATTATCCTCATTTGTTTATTCCTGTAAACTTCTGATGGAGCGTAGGGCTACAACCACACCATCCCAGTGGATTGGTTTCCGGGCAATTCCCCTCAGCTGGGCCGATCTAAGTCTGGCTGCCTTTACCTAATTCTTATCTGATCTTCTCCAGGTCCGGTTTGGCTTTTCAACTCTTCTTTTTCTCTGTGGATTCCAATCCGCCACCTGAGCTGATTTCCTGCTCTCAAAAAGGCTTCTGAAGTTCCAACTTCCAATTCTCTATCCTGGTTTTTGACCTTCTTGTTAAAAGGTTGTTTGATGAACTGACTTTCCATAAGCTTTCACTGACATGCGTCATGAGCCCTTCTGAAAGAAATCTTCTCAACCAGACTCTCGCTGACATGATGCCATTGTGGTTCTAGTAAATAGGTTTTACATTTGGAGTTGCTAGCTGTACACTCAATCCTCCTCCTTCACCCAGGCTTGGGACTGGTAGGATGACTCAAAAGGCACATTTTGGTAGAATTCATAATCCTCAGAACTCATGGATAAATATTGAAAATCTATGTATCAATGTGTGTGTGTACTGACCTATATACTTGGAGCATGTACACAGTTTTGTTCTTTCTCTCAAATCAAATTGGATCTTCTGTCATTTTACCTCTTTACTTGTGGATTTATTAATGATGCTACTCTGTTCAATTGAGAAGTTTGAAATATATTAAACAATACAATTATTTGCTGATAATTCTGGAAAAACAAAGTTAAGATTCTGCCAGACAAGAGTTTAATATTTAGCACTTCGGAGGTGACTTTATAAAATGTTTGTCTTACCATTGTAGCTGACTATGACCACAATCCATTGTGTGTTTGAAGTTTTCAGTTGTCTTCTGTCAATTTTCTATCAACTTTAGGCATACATGGATAGAAAAACAAGTTACAGAAGAATTAATTTTGCAGAAATGAACTGAGTAGGATAGCAAGATTTCTCAAAAGGGATTTTGTGAATTTGGTTAAGATAAAGATGATGATACTTTGATTTGATTTTTTTGTTTTTTCCTCCAAACAGATTTACTACTTTGTGAAAGTTTCAGCAATATTTTTTCTGCCTTCTGAAGTATAACATTTGTACAAATTCTGCTTGTCCTCATGAGAACGATATTGTTGTATAAGGTCTTTCTCTTTTGTGTTGTCTGTTTTAAAAATAGTTTAATGGCCAGAATCCAAGGATATAATCATCCATTGTTTCATATACAACCAGATTGACCTGGAGAGAGAAAGAGAGATATCTGTGTAATGAGGATAACATCATTAAATGAATGTTACTAGTGTGTGTGTGCTTTTTTTCATGTTTTTGCTTTTGTTAGAAGAAAAAATCTAAGGCTTAATTCAAGATACTCAATTGAAAACGGGTGTGCATTATTTCCTTGAAATATATCTAATGAGTATTGGCTTAATTAAAAATATGATTATTGAAGAGATTTAGATTTATGATAAAATTGATCAACTCTAACAGGTGTTGAGATATAGAAGACATTTTAAGCAAACTAATTGTGTTTTCTCTGTTGAGCTGGAAAACAGGAGTTTTTAAATGTTGACGGTGGTCTGTTTCCATTCATTGGCTTCTGAATTTTTCCTGAGATTTGTAAATGACTAACTACTGTTGACTTTTTTAAGTAATCAAGAGTAGAGTGAACTTCTAAGTCACAAAGATTTCTCTAACATTGTTCAAAAGATGGCACTGGGAATTTTTGCATCAACCTGATTTACTGTGTGCAAAACTGGACAGATCAAATGCAAGGAAACAAATTAGTGAAAAATAAGTCACTCATTAGGAAGTCACAAGAAAACAAATAATGAATGATTTGAAGTCTTTAAGAATTGAGCGGATGACACGAGAGTAAAGGAGAAGGTTGAGAGAGACAGAGAGCTCAGTATTTGTTTTCACGTTGTGTTATAAACCAAAAAATTGATACACATTTGGGGAAAAAACTCCAAAATTTGTCTTTGTCAACAGTGTTGCTTAGAGACCTCATAATTCATGTTTGATTTTCAAAGCTTATCTATCTATTTGCAACACAAGCTTTTGAAAATGACTCAACTGAAAATATCTTTCTTACTGATAACTGAAAAAATGGAGCTATTCTCATTTTAGATATTTATATGAGAGCTTTTGAAGTTCTTTTTTTTCATTTTCTCTGTTGTTTATAAAGCTCCACCAAAGTTGTTTGTTCGGATATTTCTTCTCTAACAAAATTTTGATGTACTGGCCTGAAGGCTGATTTCAGTGACTTGTGAACTTGATGTGAGGTCACTATCTGCTTATAAATTTGATTTCATAATTAATTGCGAATACGTAAATAAGGGAAACTACTCTATAATTAGCATTGTTATACGTGGAGTTATCCCCCTTGAGAAATCATATCACTTGTTGGTTTTTAAGATGCCTACACTATTATCATCAACTTGCTAATTGAACTGGAGATAGCTCAAAACATTTTTATCTAGATTATGCCTTCCACCCTAGGAGCAAGGAAAGGAAAACTCATTTGGAAAGCTACTGAACATTCCTGACACAAAACCTGTCGGTCTCTCATTTCTTTAAGCAGGCACAGTAGACTTCAACTAATCCGGCTACTTGGTTGTTTCCCTAATTTGGCACTAATTTCAAATTACCTTGGCAACTACAAATTCCCCACTGTAGCACACCAACCAACCTGCTGCGTACTGTTTTGGTTTGCACTTGTAAACACATTTATTAATCTTCTGCTCTCATTCAACCCTAGTTATGTTTCCAGTGAATTAAGGAAGTGCAACCTGTGCTATAAAATAATGCACATTATTGATTCAATATAAGGTCTATTTGTGCCTTTACAGTACATCATTGCTTCGTTAAAATTTTGCTTGCTTTTTGTTTAATGTTTCTATTCCCTTATTACATAACCTGTACTGATTTACGTGATGTTTAAAAGGTATGTTGAGGTGGTTAGCTATTGTTCAGGGATAATCCTTTTGTGGTATTTTCACTAATCTGGCACTCCTTGGGTCCCAATGGTGCCGGATTAGTGAAGGTCTACCTGTTGAAGTCTAATTTTAAGAAGCAGCCCTGCCGTTCAGCTTTGTTAGGTTTCTATATGAATATACATAACAAAATATACTATTCGGCCCTGTTTCGTTTGTATCATTTTACAATGTAGTCTATACAGCTCTTTTTTAAAAAAAGTTATTCTCTAAGTATAAGCAAAATTTTGTGCTTAACAGTCAATTGAAATGATATGTAGATACATCTCCCTCAAACTGTACCTAGAATTGCGTTACCTATTGGCCGAAAGCCACACTCATTCATCTCATTAAAAGTAGAACGTTAAATTTAGTGAAATACTAAATGTCTATTATCTATTCTATAGTAGTGCTACCTCATTTCAATTTTTTGGATCCAGAGATGAGGGATAAAAAACCTTTGAAAATCCTAATCCTCTAGAAAATAATTTGAAATATAATCTAAAAATACACAACAAATATTTAAAATCAAACTCCACAATTTCTTAAACCTCTGAACGTAGGGAAACCGTGTGTGACTTTTGTACAGATATACAGTCTATTTGGGGCCTACTGAAACGGTTTTATGCACTGGGTCAAGCCAGAAGTTCAAAATAGAAGTCGTTCAACCAAAAATTGACCATTGTGATAATGAACAGTGTGATTTTCTTGGTTCACTGGTCGTAACACTGGACTCCTCCACTTGTGGATTCAAATTTTACTGATAAAAAAAAAAAAATCCAGATAATATGGTGTCTTCAAATGGTACAAATTGTCTCTTTTTTTCTTTTTTTTTTTTTCCTTAAAAAATGATTTCATACAAATATATCCATGAATTTTTTCATGGGTGTTAACTCGTAATATAATAGACAAGTGTGTCATTTACTATGGGCACCCCTCTCTCTCTCTCAACCCCCACCCCACCCCGTTACTGAGATGGTTGATTTAACAAATGTATACATACATCAGTGTATTCAGGCTCTTCAACATATGTCTACATAGAAATACAGTTTCCCCCTTGTAAATCTAATTTGATCAGACGATGTAACATGTTGCACAACAACCGTCGTCCGAACTAAACAACTTTTGTCTTGTTTATTTAGTTCTTGACTAATGTTTATTCCAGAAAATTTTACTGATTTGGGTGGGAAAGTTGTTTTTTGTATTTTTTTTTCTTTTTTCCAATCCATTATATCTTTATATCAAACCTCTGGCAAAGAAGTTGGAAGAGGTATTTGTATTCTCTTGTTTGTCTAAACAATATTTCAAAAAGTTCACAATGAATTTCAATGACGTTATGGAGAAGAGTGGTCCATTGGCAAAGGAAGAAGAGATTAAATTTCAATGAGATTTTCTTCTGGGGTGGGCCATGGACTTGGGGAGAATTGGTCAAAATTTGAGATGGACTAAAGAATTTTCAATTATTGGGAAATTTTTTTTTTTTTTAAATATTTCTCAATGAATTTGAATGATATATTGTGGAAGGCTGGACCATGGGTGAGGGAAGGAGTGATTAAATCTTAAGAAGGATCCAAGGATTTCTGTATGCCCCACCCCACCCCACATCTCATGAATTCTCAACAGATTTCAATGATGTTTTCTGGTATGAAAGGCCATGGGGTACCTGCAACTGATTCAAGTAAAATTCAATTTGTAGAATTCTTTTTCCAATTGAATGTGCTCTCTCCAAGTATCAATTTGACTAAACAAAAAAAATGACAATAGACAAAAGAAATACTTGTAATGTACTTATTTAAAGCGCATTGTCAGCTGGGATGTGTTGAGACCCCATAGATCTAGACTTCAGTATTTCATTAATATTTTTGCCCCAAAATTTCATCAAATGAATTTAGCATTTTGAAAAGAAATTTCATTTGTAATTGAAATATTTTCCTTTGTGAATCCATAGTTTTCTTATGTGATGAAAGTTTTAAATATATCACACTGATTTCAACTTCATCATTTAAAAATTGTTGGACATCAGACACCAGCTAATATCCATAGAGTCTTCAATTTTTATGGATTGTATAAATAAATGATTTTTAGTTTTAGTCGATGAACTTGATAAAAGAAAGTTATACTTTTTATCCTAAATACTCCCTGGGTACAATTGATAAATTTTCAATACCCCACTTCAGGTTCTGCAAATTAAACCCTCTAATGACTTGATAATTAGTGTATGGGTTTTTTTTTTGGTTTTTTTTAATTCACTAAAAAATTAGTCCAAACTGAAATACAGACACAACCGTATTTTGAATAATTTTAGAAAAATTATGGCCTTCAGACTCATTTAATAGATGAGTGATTCTGAAAAATCCACTGGATAACATTGTTATTAATTTTGACTACCTTTCTCCTTCATTTAATTGAAGGCCCTGGGTTTAATTCCCTGTATGAGCTTGGAGAAGTTTTCAATAGGACGAATTTCCGAGTGCACTCGGCAGCAAATCGAGTACACGCTAAGCTGTGGGATTAGGGTAGAAGTATTCCCTTTGGTGTATTTGCATCCTGTCTAGAGGTTGGTCATAAAATTTTGTTATAAAGTTGTCCTAGTCTTGACTAAACTTGAAACTTACAAGGATCACTAAGCTGACGCTGGCAACAAAAACTGAGATTTTGTCACCAACTGTATCCTCCCCTAGGAGATGTTTAACGGACAGATGGCCTAATAAATATACCACGTATCTGCCTATCACAGGGTTGAAATTTTGAATCCTGGCTGGGTTTTGTTAATTTTATGTATTTGTTTGCTCTAGTTTGACAGAAACTGGCAAACAAACAAAAAACTGATTGCAGCTTTTATATTAAAAGGTTTATTTTGTTAAAGATTTGAGGTTGGGTTAAAGTTTGAGGTTGGGTAAAAGATAGAAATGAAATATGCCCTCCATCACCCTTCATTACTCCCAATTAAGAATATCATTGCTCTTTTGTTAGTGGTCATGGCTTCTTGGTCAGAAGCCAAATTATTTTGACACTCTTTAAAAGGCTCAAAACAATGCATGTTTATATCTGCACTGACCACTTGATAGTGAATCATCCACTTTGTAATTGGTCAGTCTACAAGGGTCGCACAAAATACTAGTGTCCATCTTGGTCTTGCAGCAATAGGCAAAGAAAAGAAGATTCTAGTTTTTGACCAGTTTGAGTTTTCCATTTGCCAACTTAAATAGCAGTGGGCAGACCATGTTTCAAGGAATTCAGATGGACATCTTGACTCACAACATAGATCTCTTGAGTAAAAAGCTGGCATAACATGGTTGTGGCTTTAAATGGCTAATGATGAAGGACTTGGATTCTCAGCTGGGTCAAACCACTGGTAGTATTTTCATCCAAATAACTTCACTTTACCACCACTGCTTTAATTACGAGATAAAAAGCAGCATATATGGGTGATGGTGATTCATAATTTCCCTTGGAATGCTTGTTATGACTAAGTTATAGACCACCGCGAGTTTTTTTTTTTTTTCTTTTCATTTGTTCCATAATTCAATACCTCTGGTTATAATGTAGTTCCAGTCACTCAAAGTCACAAACAGAATAAGACTTTTAGTATCAGAGAGAAATGCTAACCATTTGGACAAGGAACTAACTAGACACAAAGAAACATTGTTCCAAAAGAATTTAGTGGATAATTTGAGCCAAACAAAAAGTTTTTCAATTCACTCTTTGGCATTGGTTTGTTTTTTTGTTTGTTTGTTTTTGTTGTGTTTTTTTTGTTTTTTTTTGTTTTTTTGTTTTTTTGCTTCGTTGTAATGGAAGTGCGTAATTTCATCAAAAATTGCTTTTCAGGGCTTGAAACCCTATCTTTTTTGGCATTTCTAATCTTTTATACACACTTGCTTTTCTTATTGTATTACCAAAATGTTATATACATTGTATGTTTTCTCAAGGCTATTGTGAAAATAAAAAGGAAGCTCTGAAATAAAGGAAAATAATTATAGTTTATGAAATGAGAGGAGGAAAATCTGGATATCATGCCATGTTTTACAAGTGAATGCTTTTAGTTCTAAAGATTCTCAGAAGTTGATGGGTTGGGCAAAGCTTTTCAAAGAGGGTGTCACAAAGGAGAACAGACAGAATGAAGTAAAGATAAGATACTGAGTTGAAAAATGGGATGGAAAATATGCATCTATAATTACCTACCAATATACTGATGAATATGTATATAAATCTATATCATTCTTTGCAGCATGTCCATCCGTCATACTCAAGTATAATCAAATTTGATCTATATAACAATGTAAGCCACAAGTCCATTTATCACATCACTCTAGCAAAGAGGGAACAACTTCACAGAAGTTTTTTCCCTGTCCAAATTGATTCAATGAAACTTTTGCTCTGTGATTACTGAATTTATTTATGAAAATGAAAAGGTTATTCTGTAAAAAACAAAAACAAAAAAAACCCTTAATTGCTAAAATGGCTAAAATTGGAGAATTTTAGACTCTTATGTGTGTTGTGTTAACAATTTAACCAATACTTTGTAGATAGGTAAATAATGTTTTGGAACTGTTGCATTAGTTATTAGTATTTGATTTTATTGGGTTCAGTTTCAAATTGCAAGTTCTGTACCCTACCTAGAGATCAAGGTTACATGATCTTATGATGCAGATACTTCAGATACTTGTGAAATCAGATGCCTATTTGGTTCAAATATCTACCTGAACATAGTTCATTTTCTACTGCATTCTGTGTTGAAAGCTTTTTCTCCCCTGTAGATTCCTTGTGGAACATAAGGTCACAACCAAATCCTGTTGAGTAATGTTGCTAGTGATTTTAGTAGCATGTACATTTTAAGGATTGGAGCTGCTAGCCCTATGCCCCATTCTCCACCTTTTATCATTTGGGACCAGCTGGATGGTCTTCTCTATTTACCCATAGTTTGCCAATGCCTCTTTCCATACTGGTTATCAATATGCCATCCATACCTCCCCTGTGCATGGATATGATAGCATTTTATGTTGTTGATTTTGTGAATGCATAAATAATGTAACCTGAAACCCTGGAGTTGAAGTTGCGAGGGAGAATGATAAATGAAAAGTTATTACTTATTTGATTGTTGTCCTTGCGCATGTTTTCCAGTTATACAACCCGCATACTCTCCAAACTTCACTATAAGTTATTAGCTTGGTTGAACATGGGTGCACTTGACCTTTAGAAAGTTAAAGCTGAGTGGTCAGTTACAATCCACTCCCATTCAGAAGCAACTAGCCTAGAAGGACAGCTCTGAATTCAAAACCACAGACTGCTCTGCTATTTTACCCAGAGTTGGAGGAAGAAGATATAGATTCATGTCTTTCTCAAGGGCATTAGTGCTTTAGTCTGAGTTTGAACTTGGCTTTCTAATTCCATTGTGTGTGCTGTTTACCGTTATGCTACTGGCACATCAGTCAATCATCCAACCCCAAAGTCACGAGAATGTATGAAAATAGTCTCGGATCAATAATGAATCCATGCATAACTAAACTTGGATCAATGAAGCATTTCTCTTTCTCTCTGATATTTATTCTCAGTCCAATAAAAATATCTCACTTGGTAGTTTACAAAGGTTGTCATACACCATCTCATTGCAGCCATTCAGCCAACACACAGACAGTATTATTCAGTCTAATATTTACTCTTCTTTTTATTCAACCCCACTTTGGTTTCTCAAAGGAGGGAGCTGTAACTGACAAAATGTATTTGCATTACAGCTCAGGGTGCCTGTGGTCACTTTTACTACAGGTGTCCTTTGATATAATGCGGGTTACGATATAAGGCAGGTGGAATGTTGGATCCCAACATTTTTGCCAAAATCATGATTTACTTAATATGATTAAAATATTAGATTTCTTCAATTTGCAATCAATAAACACTTGATTGCATGGTGTTTTATGCATAATTTCTTTGATTTTTGTATTGAAAACACATGGGATTTGCTTATCCATGGCTCAGTTGAAATGCAGTCTTTCTTGGACCCTAACACCCACATTATAAAGGGATCTACTGAATTATCCTTAGGAAAGGCATGAATTTACCTCTCCCTTCACATTATGTCATCTCTGAAATATCTTGACAAAAGCTCTTCTCACTTGCATGTCAGAATAGTTGGCGGAGAATAATGGGTGGGTTAGCAGCCAACTGCTCAAGTAGTAGTAATTAAGCCCATAACTTAATCCCATTTTGCAGTTGAGGGATGTGTTAGGCCAAAAGCTTTGCTCTGCAGATTCTCTACCATATAACTTGCAGATGTTAAGACCTGCTTTTAACATATTGGCACTAGATTGCATAGAAAACATTCAGAGGTCTTGTAGAGTTCATGCCTAATCCAGTAAGAGCTGTTTAGCCAAGACATAAAAAACCAAAACCTTATTAGACAGGTGGTCAGAAGGTTTTAGCTCATTAGTGTATTTTTGTTTGAGGATGAAGGATGATTTTGCATATTTAAGTGTTTGCAGCTGTGTGTGAATGTAGACCAAAGCCAAGTAGAATTTCTGTACTTTGAAATGAACTTTTCTTTTCTTTATTTTAAGCATATATGAGGGTGCATCAATTGTTGTGCCACCTGACACATAGTTATTCGCTGAATTTCAATCTGAAATTTCCATTGAATAATGTTCGATTTATGTGAATATTTATCCCTGAATTATCTTGAGAAATTGATATTTGCTGTGTGAAATAAATGTCTTTTTTCTTTCATCAATGAGCTACTAACTTATTGCTGTAACTTATGTGTGTGTGTGTGTGTGTATATATATATATATATATATATATATATATAATGAGCTTGGTTGTAGGAATAAATTTCCACAAAATAGGGGTAACTTGAGAATGAGAACTACTTCCTTCCCTTTATAAAGGAAGAAGAGAATCTCAAGGCCGAAATAATATTGACTTATTTAAGTTGACAGAAAAAAAGTTGTTGTGAAGATTTGAGGGTGAGAGGAGTCAGGGTAGGATGTAAATAGAAAGAAGTTGAGGTGGAGTAGGAAGCTCATGGTAATAAGGGAAGGTAATGAAAGGGTTATTAAAGGATGATTAACCAATTGAGAGAGAGCCTAAAACAAGGAATTAAAATGTTCATTGGTTAAAATTAAAAGCTTTTTTTTCTTTTCTTTTTTCCCCCGAAAAAAAATGGTTCAATTTTAATAGAACTCTTTTTCTGCAAAATCATGAGGAATCAATTTGTCAGTCTACTGAGAGGTGTAGGGTCTGTATCTAAGCTTGAAGAATTGGAATACAAAGTCTTGCAGCAACCTCCATATTCACTGGACATATATCTCCAACAGATTATCATCTTTTTATCATCTTTTGAACTTCTTATCTGTAATAAAAGGTTCTAGAATAGAGAAGGGTCACATGGCATTTTCTGACCGCACTCTACTACTGGTAGTATTCCGCTCTTCATTTTTTACAGTAGAAGAATTTACCAGTTGAAGACATCTCATCATCATATTTTCTTTGTCAACAATATTTCTGGTTGCATTATCCTGGTCACATTTTACTGGTTAAACAATTTACCAGCCTACAAAATTGCCCAGTCAAGCAGGTTACATGCTAACAACATACATGCATGTGTATATTTTGTGTGTGCCTGCTTATGTACATGTACTTGTGCGTGCATATCTATCGATGTGTGTGCATGTCTGTGTGTTAGTGTATATGTGAGTATGTATGCAGGTATGCCCATTTCTTTAAAATGTAGTGTATGTTTGCTAGTGTGTATGCAGACATGTGCAAAATGCAACTGGTTATGTCTATAGTGGGTAAATTGTTACACTGAGAAATTTTGTCTACTGGTAATTTGCCTGACGGCAAAATGTGATCAGGAAATATCCTCGGAATATATGTAACTGGGAAATGTTGTTGGCTGGTAAATTGTTTGACCAGGAACATGAAGAGTGAGATATTACCGGACTGGAAAATGTAATGGAACTATATGGAAGCCATAAGTTGTACTTTTATTGATTTTGTGATCACTAAACTTAAATAATTTTATAGAGATGGCATATCATTTTTTGAGGATTGTTGTTATCGCTTCAAATGGGTCATATTTTTATTAGATATTCACTGTTTTCTATTGTCTATATCATCCTTACTATCTAAACAGGCCTTCAAGTTAGACCATAAATGTGCAAGTTTCACACTTTGCCCAAAACAGGGGATCAATCTAACTCCAAAAGAGCTAAATCTGTTAATTTTCTTTTGGTATGTCAGCTAGTCAGTACTGGAGATGCTCTCATATCTACAAATGACATTTCATATGTGACACATACTAGATGTCGCTTTGCCAGAGATTGTCATCTGCTGTCTCTGTGTATGGTATGATATTGGACAAATGCCTGATTTGATACAAACCCATATCTTATGAAGTAGCAATGTTTATAACGGTCACCTTGAAAAGCTTGATCAGCTTGCTTTAGGCTTTGAATTGATCCAAGCCTATTGAATTGACCAAAACAAATTAGGATGGGATAGAATCTTTTGATTGTAACAATAAACAGACAATATTTTAGAAGCATATTAAACAGTATTGACTCTGATATAGGACTTGTATGTATGTATATATATATATATATATATATTACATATCCTGCAACCGAGTGCAGTCGTTGGGGTACCACAATATGAACATGAACTGTCTCAACCAATGCGTATTCTCAGTTCACGATTTCCATTTTCTGTGCTGTCACACAATCAGCCACTCTGCACTTTTTGAATCATTAAAAATGCTTTGACCAATTTACACTTAAAACTGAACAACTCTTTTTTTAAATTTCAAACACTCAAACTTTCAACTTCAGAGTTTAATGAATCATCCCCACTTGTATGCATGCAGATTTCTTTGAAATATTCAGGCTGACACTCACACACACATGCATGACTCAATAAAAAATATGACAGCAGGGAGTCAGATGCTTTTGGGGTGCCTGATAATGAAATTAATTTGCATCTTTTCAAAACTGACCCAGCCCCAGCCTTTGGGGTGGGATGTTACTGTAGTATCGGTTACGTTGTGTTCTCATCAATATGACATGAACAAGGGGAGCCTTGTCCTTGGGATCATAACTCCAGTGTAGCACTTTCCCATTGCACTATAAGCGGAGAGTTATGGAAAATTATACTGGTAACAGGAAATGTCCTTGTCCTTATCCTCATGTAGGTGTTTGGACCCCCACGTGGGTGTGTCCCTGCCCAAGTTAAAATTGACTTTGTGTCACATTCCTTCTTCATGGGGAGGGAATTAAATAACTACTTCTTATCAAAATCCTTTGAGCCATGAATGCTTATTCCTCATGATCCCCCCCCCCCTTTGCCCGGCCCAATTTGATTTGCTTGTTGGTGAATCATGTCCATGTGTTAACTTGAAAATAATTGTCAACTCCTCATTTCCAACTTAACCCTTAAGTACAAATACCTTTCCCTCCTTCCATAAATTAATAACACTGACCACACTCCAATCATATCCCAAACATAATATTTTTGTTACAAATTTTGACAGCCTGTCCTCTGTGACCTTAATTGATGATTGAGAAGTTAAAATTAAAACCCAGGTCAACTCAAGTCATCCAAGCAACTATTACCTTGCAGCCTCACAAATTTTGTCCAATTTGGGTTGAGGTTTGGAGTGGGGGTTCTCATGCCCCCCCCCACCCGTCTCTCTCTAATTCACCAAACTAACAAACAAATGATGACCCAGCAATATGGCAGAGGAAGGAACCACTTGGTCAAAGTGCCCATTAATTTATCTTTTGGGTGTGGATGTCTATGTGGGGGAAAAAAAGGAAAACATTACTGGCTCACCCAAACTGACCTCTCCTTCCTAAGATTTGGCTGTCCTTAAATTTAAACTTTACAACAATCCCATTATTTTTGAACATTCAGAGGCTTAGCTAGGGAGGAAGAGATGGTAGCTTTTTGGAAACACCCCTCCTTCAGTCTCCCAATTGAAAGGAGGGGGTTCAAGAGCTTATAAAAAGTAGTTCACCTACTGAATTTCTACTGACAAGTTTGAGTTAATGTTAGAAGGGGCCCCTCAAGGAGCCAAGTCCAAAAATCACCCCACACTTTTTAACACCTGTCTCCATTTCAAATAAACCATTTAATGCTTTTTAACTCAGTTTGTTGGAAATTTTGAAGTTATCAGAAAAGAAAAAAAATGATAATCAGTTAAGCTTGTATTTTTGCGAAGTACTTGTAAACATACACATATATTATATATATATATATATATATATATATATATATATATAAAAACATATATATATAAATAAAAACATATATATATATATATATATATATTATTGTGTCATCCACAGACAGCTGTTTCGATGTATCACATTTCTTCAATGTGGCTATAGACTTTCCATTATCCCATCCAGTACCGCAAGGTAGAATTGAAACCTTCACATCGGACATGTAGGCCGATATCCTACCTCTGGACTACGGAACTGGACAGGCAGTTAGGCAGAATTTAAGTACGCAGAAATCCCTCATCCACCCGAGTGCTCAAGAGCATTATATATATAAAGGTTTCATTGCTTCTAGTTTTGAGGCAGAGGACTAGGGAGTGACACTTTCATTTGAGGCAGAACGCACAGATGCTCTGATTCGAGGCAGAAGTGCCAATTCATTAGCAAAATAATCCAGTTATTTTTGACAGGTTCAGTAGACCTTCACTAATCCGGCACTGGTGGGACCTAAGTGCCGGATTGATGAAATTGCTGAGTCATGGAAGGATTACCTCAAAACAACAGGTAATCACCTCATCAGACCTTTTAAATGTAAATTATTACAAGTTGGACAATAAAGGAACATAAACATCAAATATAATCCCAATTCTTCATGAAACACTTTTGCTTGTTTTTTTTTTCTCTATATCCCCTGATATTTCAACATCTCCATTTACGTGAAGCTTAATCACTTTATCTAATCCAAACTTAGGTTCATGTCACTTCAAGTTTTGCAAATTGAAGATAATGGTGATCCTTTGTCTCTGTAAAATAATGTAAAATATAGTTGTTGGACATATACGTTGTGCATAAAAGTATTATTATACAACATATTGATCAGATGTTAACACAATAATGATGTTGAAAGCTATCAATTAGTTCTTTATCAGACACTCAGACCGTTGAAGATCTTTGGATACACCTAAAAGAGAAATTACAACAACATTTTGACTTGTCAGATGCGCTGTTTCCGTCATACCTAAATGTGTTAATGGTGCGCAATATTCTGATAAAGACCAGATCAATGACCTGTAACTCTATTATTGCATTAACATCTAATCAATATATTGTGTAGTTATACTTGGGGATGGCATATTTATTTGTATGCTGTTTAAAAAGTACCATATTTTGCAACTGTAAGAACGAGGATTATCGTTACTTCGAATTTGCTAGACTCAATGTAATTTGAACCCAAACCTTTTCAAAGATACTGGAATCAGTGCCGAATTAGAGAAGGAACTGGACTACAGGTAGCCGACTTAGTGAAGGTCTACTGTACTATGCTAGTCTTGAGAGCTGCGTTCTCGCTGTTCATGATATCCACTGCTGTTTTTAGGCTTTTGTTTCGTGTAGCCCAAATGGTTACATAACATCGTCGCTGGGTCATAGATAAGCCAGTTTTCTCTTTCTCTCTCTCCCCGACATCGTTTGTGTTTCTACCCTGCATATGCCAAAATATCTGAGTCAGAACTTCTGGTGCTGATTACCTTCACCGCCACCATGGCCTTCGAGACAAGTTGGTCAAGCTTCCCCCACCCACTCAGTGACCCCCTTCCCCGACCACTGGCAGCCTACACTGATAATAAAGACAAATAAATAAACAGGGTGGGAGTAAAAAAAAAACAAAAACAGGTCAGGTACTCGGCCCAGCCCAGCCCACCGTCTTTCCCGCCCAGCCTTACCCCTCCCCTCACCCTAATGTACGGTAGCTTTGACGCTCAATAAGATTTGCTTTTTTTTCGTTGTTGTGGAGATGTAGCGGCCGGGGCTAATTTTTCTCTTCGAGCAACCATCACGTATAGCTGCCGGAGGGAATGTCTGATCAGCGGGTCTTAAACTTTTACCCATCGCTTTTGCAATGTTATTTCGAACTAGTATTTCCTGGCCAGCGCGAAGCATTCTTGTTAGAAAAAAATACCTTTAAAGAGGTAAAATAATGTGCTGCGTTACCAGAGCCTGATTAATCAAACAACCACCTTGTAACCAGGTGTGCAGTGCAGCTGTAGCTCACCGGAAGTCATTGAAAAAATAAAGGAGATAAAACGCTCTGGTACCTAAAAAGTTAACATTGCACCCCTGATTATAATTGAAAACCACCTAAATTCTATACTTCAAATGTTTATAATCTATCAATGAATTCATGGCAAACCAATTTTCATCATGAAGCAATTGAACCGATGATTTTCGAATATGTCATGCAATAGATCACCCTTTTCGATTTTCTTTATGAATTTCTCGGCAAATTTCAATTAAATTTTGTTCAAGTGTGATCAGTAGGCTACAAAAGAAGTCAGGAAATTTTGGAGTGGATCCCATGAAATTTTGTTGAAAGGTGGACCGTGAGCTACAGAAGAGGTGATTAAATTTTCGAATGGACCTCTCAACTATGTTAAAGCCATCTGTCTACACAGGTGTTCATTTTAAAACGAGTATTTATAATATTTTATTGTAAATTGCTCAAATTGACCCGCTACTGGGAATATGAGTCTTGTGAATTTTTTTCTTCCAACGATATGCAATGTGCCCATATCTGACAAAGAATATTTTTTCTGAATTGGGCCCCCAGCAAAAATCCGTCATCATGAAAAACGGCGATAAATTTTTTTTTTTTTTTTTTCGTCCCTTTAGCATGTCCAATTGATTTCATTAGTCAACTCAAAAAGTCTTACGGGGCTCTATTAATGTACAAGGATTCTTCTCGTTGGTTTGAGATTCTGAGGAAGAATCCTTTTCATTCCTGGGAGAATAAAGCCCAAAACTTTGATCTGTATTCATATTTAATTAAGATTGTAGTATCAAAAACTAATCCGGAATTGTGTTCATTCAGATGAGATTGGGAATTAACAACTAGAAGTTGTTATGTCCGTTCTCAAACAGTTCAGACATTATCACTCCCGGTTGTCAGCTCTTGATGTATAAGCGGGTCGTACTTTTTGACTACAACTTTATTCTGTTTTAATGATGATTCCGCCTTGAAAAATTTATTAAAAATCGTTGAATTATTCAGAAGTGAGTGTTCTTGTACTATTTAACTTCTTTCGTTTTTGGATAAAATCAAAATGGGCACAGAAAACCACTTGAGTCAAGGTGTTGAATTTTCTAACAAAAGAAAACCGGGTATCGTTTCATATATGACTTGATCCTAAAACATCTTCACACAAACTCCTTCTTATGTATCCTTCCTTTGTGTGAAAGTCTAATGATAAAAGAGACAAAAAAAATGCTGGGACTGATAATTACTTCTTTTCAAACCAATGTCTGTGGCATTTAGAGAAAGACGCAAATATGTCCTTTCTTTACGTTTTTTCTACTCACTTTAATGCCCGAGGGAACTCGATATGGCTCGATACTGTTTGCATAGTCCGGAATGGTCTCAATATTCTTTATGGCATCCATGCTGAAACAGATCGTACCCCAAAACCTATTATATAAATTATTAATGCAGAGCCAAGAAGTAAAGGTGATAAGTTCTCCAAAGAGCCAGAAGCTTACTTGGTGGGGGCGGGGGGCGGGGGGGTCATCATGTTTATGTTTGAAGTTATTAAAGTTTTGGACCGACGTGTCCGTATCTATCCTTGCTCTTCAGTGATAAAGACTCAAGTGATTCAGTTTCGATAATCCTCGGAATTAAAGTGGTCTTAGAAAATCAGACGAGATTTAATAATTCAGAAGACTAAGACCACGTTGAAAAAATATGATTGTGTTAATCATCTGAACAGAATATTACAAAACATCTAAATAGTGTGTGGGTATGTCTATAAAGCTTTACAGATTTAAACACTAATATATAAAAACTTTTTTCCAAAAATTTGTCATTTCGGTCTATCATTTGCCCATATCCATTGATGTAATTTATTTCAGCATTTTTAAATGTTTTACATTCAAATTGATTTCATGATACTATGTTAGAATTTTTCTTGTCGGGATTATCAATTGTTTACCAAGAAACTGCTTCGGGAATTTAAAAACTAAACAGTTATGTTATCATGGCTTCCCAGCTCTGTTGATCAAACACCACCTCCCTCAGCTATGGTATATATATATATATATATATATAATGTCGTACTACATAGTTTGTTATTTTGTAGTGTATTGTACATGGATGTTATTCTATGCTGCTCTTAATTTAATTTTTTTGAAACACTGGGTTTACTCACGGAGGCTACCCCCCCCCCAAAAAAAAACGTACTTGACGATGAGGGATCAATAGATATAACAGACATGACTGGTCTGTCGTACCACTTCTATGAATATCAAATTCGTTTGGTCGGTTTTAATCTCGGACTTCATGCAAACCAACTAATGATATAACATCTTTAGGAATACTAGTTACATAGAAAGACTCTGAGTTGACGCTCAGCCAACATAATCAACCGAAGAATTCGACAATTTTTCCACTAACTTATATATGGGGAAATTAATATGCGCACGAAAGATTTCCAATTCTGTTGATATTGAAAAAGGTCTTGATACACTAATTTGAATCCGAAAATTAGTCGAAGGAAAACAAGATTTTTTGCACCCGCTGACTACTTGGGGGAATATTCAACAGACACAATACCCGTTGCTTTGCTAACGTTATACACGAGGACGGAAATCTAAACCATTATAGTATCTAAGAAAAAAAAAAAAAGAAAATAACTCGTGGGAGTTACCTGAAGTGACTATCTCAGCACTGGAACAAATCTTCCACCCACACACTCGAAAGTGTATTCAATTTCATTTCATTTTATTTTCTCTCCTTTCCTCGATGGCTCAGGTCAGTCGTTCTCTTTAGCAGACATCTTTGTTTCTCCTCCTATGCTTTTACAAGCCCCTCCTCTGCCCCTCTCTCTCTACCCCGTCCTTATCACGGTGTTGCAATTCCATTTGCACAACCAATCTGCTACCCCATCCCCTTTCAACGCAATTTTAAAAGTATTGATTCTACTGGTGTCTCTGTAAAAGGAAAGAAAACAAATTTAGGCATCTCTGATTTTTTACTGTTTTTTTTTTTTTGTAAAAATTCATCTATAATAAAGTACATTTATGTGTGATTTATTCATGCATAAATAATTCCATCATTTTTTTACGGGTACTCTGCTGGTACTTGTACATTTCGTGAAGCGAATACAACAACCTTAGGCGACTTGCATGGTCTCCGCTTGGTACAGACATACTGAAGTGTTCTTGTTCCACTTGAACTTGGTATCGTTCACTGCTTTCTCTTGAATGCTACTGTGTACGTGTGTGTCGTCAGTCGGTGTCATTTTTAAAGGAACGGCACACAAGCATACGCACTTGTCGAGTTCCACTCATGTCTACCTTCCTCCTAAGATTACGGTGTCTCCATTATCTCCCCATGTCCTTATGGTCTCGATTCCTGATTATTTATCTCTCTCTCTCTCTCTCTCTTCCTTTCTTATCGTCTCTGCCCCCCTTCTCTCTCTCACCGTTTGGGGGTCTACTTTCTACGGCGTCTTTTCACTGTCTCCCCCCCCCATTTTCCTTCCTTCCTCTCCGTCCCAAATACTTCCTTCTCTTCTCCCTCCTTTCTTTCCTTCTCTTCTCCCTCCTTTCTTTCCTTCTCTTCTCCCTCCTTTCTTTCCTTCTCTTCCCCCTCCTTTCTTTCCTTCTCTTCCCCCTCCTTTCTTTCCTTCTCTTCCCCCTCCTTTCTTTCCTTCTCTTCCCCCTCCTTTCTTTCCTTCTCTTCCCCCTCCTTTCTTTCCTTCTCTTCCCCCTCCTTTCTTTCCTTCTCTTCCCCCTCCTTTCTTTCCTTCTCTTCCCCTTCTTTCCTTCCTTCTCCCCCCTTCTTTCCTTCCTTCTCCCCCCTTCTTTCCTTCCTTCTCCCCCCTTCTTTCCTTCCTTCTTCCCCCTTCTTTCCTTCCTTCTTCTCCGTTCTTTCCTTCCTTCTTCTCCGTTCTTTCCTTCCTTCTTCTCCCTTCTTTCCTTCCTTCTTCCCTCTTCTTTCCTTCCTTCTTCCCTCTTCTTTCCTTCCTTCTTCCCTCTTCTTTCCTTCCTTCTTCCCTCTTCTTTCCTTCCTTCTTCCCTCTTCTTTCCTTCCTTCTTCCCCCTTCTTTCCTTCCTTCTTCCCCCTTCTTTCCTTCCTTCTTCCCCCTTCTTTCCTTCCTTCTTCCCCCTTCTTTCCTTCCTTCTTCCCCCTTCTTTCCTTCCTTCTTTCTCCCCCTCCTCCTTTCCTTCTTCTTTCTCCTCCTCCTTTCCTTCCTTCTTTCCTTCCTTCTTTCTCTTCCTCCTCTTTTCCTTCTTTCTCTTTCTCCTCTTTTCCTTCTTTCTCTTCCCCCCTTTCCCTTCTTCCCTCCTTTCTCCTCCTCCTTTGTTTCTTTCCTTTTCATTCTCCTCCTCCTTTGCTTCCTCCCCCTCCTTTCTTTCCACTTCCTTACCTCCCTTTTGCTTCTTTTTCACTTACCCTTGCTCTCTTCCCACCTCCATCTGCAGATTTTCAAAAGATAATGACATTCTTTTAGGCTCTGTATTCATTTTTATTAACTCATTCGAACTTCAGTCAATGCAGCTAGTTTTATTGAACTGATAGCTAGAGTGTAACCCAAAGCCTCTCAGCCAATTGGTCACTAATCTACTACTGAACTGATACTTATGTGTATAAATACTAATATCTCCAGATTATTGACATGGTTGCTGCTTTTGTCCCAAATGCTGGGATGGTTAGGTTCCTTACCACCGACTACTATTATTTAAAGCTCTGTTGTCAAACTATGCTTGGGTGTCTTTCCTGGAGCTATTTTTCAAGATGATTTTGTTCTGTACATTTGGATCAATCAAAATCTTTTCCTGAGCAAATTAAAAAGATGTACAAACTGAATCAATAAACAAGAGTAATTACATATCTACAGATGGTGTTGCTATCACTGCAGATGCTAATAATTGGAGTGCAATTTGTTGAAACTTGTATAACTTGATTATTAATTCTGAGTTTTAACTTCAGTATCAGATTTATTACTTTTTCAAATTTACTGAATTATGCTTTTGATGTTGGCCAGTGTGAATTCAGGTTGTAAATCATCTTCTAAACAAAAGAGACAAGTTTCAACTAATTTCACTTTGAAAAATTAACATTTGCTGTGACTTTAGCAGTACTAGAAACTATCAACCAAAACTGTCTACATACGTTTCTCAAGTTTTCAAATTATGTTGCCTGGCTATATATGTATTTATGTATCATGTATACAGGCCACTTAAATGGAGCTAGTTTTTCTAGTGGAGGGTTCAATCTGCAATGTAAGTTTATGCTAAATTTATCACTACTTAGTGTCTAGTGATCACACTTGTTTTTTGAAAAATCAGACTTTCATAATGACCTCTATCCAATAAATTGCAAAGAAAGTGACATTCCTTGATCACCCTTTTTCCAATTTTTCATTTGATCACCCTCAACTTGGCATGCTACCAAAAGATGTTGGTCATATGACTTTTTCTATTGTGACTAACCAGACTAGTATGTGATTATTACTCATGTTCATTGATTCAGTTCACTGTTCTTTTTAATTTGCTTGGCAAAAGGTATTGAAAGAAACACTGATTTCAAAATATAGTGAAGTAGTACTTTGTCAAGTATTCACTTTAGTGCTTTGTAATGTTAGTAGTTTGTTTTATTACTCACTGCTTGTAGCATGCAACAGAAAAGTACATTACAAAGCCTATCTGATCAGTCGGGCAGAAAACTGGGTCAGTTTTGTAAAGTTTGCTTTCATTTGCTGTTTCACTAAGTTCTAGGTCACCATTGGGCATGATATATACCTTGCTGGTGTTTTAGTGAATTGAGGCTTGAATATTTCATCAATTTTGAGAATCATCTTGCGTCACAAAGCTACAGAAATCTCTGGAAAACATGTTCCCTATAATGATTTACTTATTTCTCCCAAATTTCACCCTGGAAAGTGGGCAAATTCCATTATAAAAGGATTTTCTTTGTGCATTATTTTTCTATTTTTAGCTGTGTGGAATGGCTAGATTCCATCACGTCAATTTCTAATTTTTTTTCATAAATTGCAACTTCAAACCATCATAACTTTTGATCTAATGACCGGATTTAGGTCAAATGAAGTACTTTGTGCTAAGCAAAATACCCTTTATATTTTACAATTACTTTCAGTAATTCTTCTCACTCAACTACAATTCACCTGACTTCCCTTATAATAAGGATATCTTTGTACATACATGAATTACATAACTAATAATCATACCTTTGGGTTCGTTTTTCCTCAATTAAGTAATAGTGCACGTCTATATATTGTGACTTTCCCTTTTTCATCAAATCTCACGAAGTGTTGAAGGAGGCACCTGAAGGAGCCAATCACTGGACCCTCAAATCTCTAGCTATTAGCTCTGCCACTGTTGCTCAGTTGTGTGGCTAAATCTATTTTATCACCCTTGCTTGTCAAAGATACAGACTTGTATATATATATTCAAAGATGATGATTATCAGCCTCTCCATAAGGACAGAAGATGATACAACATTGACTTTTGTTCGAAGCCCTTACATGTACATATGAATGGTGCCAAAAGTTAGCTCAGCAATTCCTTATGGCATGCCTCAGGCCTCAGGGATTGATCCTACCTCTACCCTTTTGAGTGCAATGGAAAGGTCCAGCCCGGTGGGCATTTTTTCATCTATCAAATGAAGCAGTCTATGTTTGTTTTTTTTCTGTTAATTGCTTGTGATATTCCTAAAAGAAAACAAATTTGCTGTGGAAAAATTTGCCTCGAAAGTAGTAAGAATTCTTCATAATTTGTTGATCCCGTTTTCTTTGGTACCTTTTTTTGTGCCTATGTGATTTTTTTCTCTCTTATGCAAATTGTGGACCCAGCCAATCTCTCTTTAGAAAACTGTTGGCTTGTTTCACAAACCTTGGACGTTTGATTAAATCATTAGCTTTATATCACTATTGACAGTTACCAGCACACAAAAATGAAATTAGTAAACCAAGTACAAGTTACATCTGAGATAGCTTGTATTTACTTCAAACTAATGCTTAAGGTAAAGGCATGAAATCAAACCCACCCACCCCACTATGGGTAAATAGTTGGGCAGTCGAAGCACACTATTCCTGTAAGACAGTCCATCTAAGAGAAAATTACTCTGACTGAAGACAAAACCCTTGGGTGTGTGGCCTTTAAAACTCCACCCGGTAAAACCTACTTGCTTCTGAAATCACAAAAAAGTGGCCTGTGCTCCACAAAGAGTTCATAGGAATTAACAACAGAAACAAAACTATGACCATTATGTCAGAGTCTGTGCCCAACTAAATAGATTTTATAAGTTGTATCAAACAGGTCGTGTGTCCTCAATATGCTAACTTGATTAGGTCAGTAGGTAAGTAAATATTACTGATAAATCAACTGGTAGTATGACTGCGTTGCTGTCTGTCTGTTCATGTGACACGCGGTGGTGACTAATTCAGCCTTGCACGTCTATTGGGGCATGTATTGATTTTCCTTTCTCTAGTGAAAACAGGACTGAAGTGATGTAAGCATTGGCCATCTTGGCGGGGAGGGAGAGTTGCCGTCATCAGGGTTAGGGACTGGGTGTCAGCTGACAACCACACATGCGCAAAACTCTTTGTAATGCTTAAAGACTAGGATTATCATCATTGTACATATGTACACAAATTTGGTGACATGCCTTGACTGTGTAGATCCATACTAACACACAAGTTTTCTTCAATTTTAAAGATAATAGTATATTAGAAAGTTTCATATTCTTCAATGTATATTGCACACACACACACACACAGAGTGAGATTTGTGACAGGGGCGGATCCAGGATTATGAAAAGTGTGTGTGTGTGTGGGGGTTTGCAAATAGAAAAACTTATTTTTGCAAATAAATGTGTGAAAAAGAAAAATTCGAAACAAAGAACAAGACAGAACATATCTTGATGAAAAGATAAAATTAATTTTTGTCTTTAATGTCAATTCATGATTATTCATATTTATTCATAAAATTTCTTTATCTAAATATTAAAAAAAAAAAACAAATTTTATTTTGTGCTCTTCCCAGGAGGGGTAGTTTTGGACCCTTACCCTAAATTTGCACCAGACAAAGTTTTCCTTTAATCAATGTAACATTGTGTACAAATAAACCGACATAAATAAAAACAGGAATATTGAATAAAAGAATATACACGTATATATTTGTATTTAAAGATGTAATTACACACACACATACCTACAAAGAATCAGAGATAAATCGTTTACTCATGTGATTGAATGAATAACAAATATATTGTACTTCAGAATGTATCTACACACATATACTTTTACACTGAAAATCTTTGATAAGACACATTTTGTTATTAAAAATGTTGCAGACAACTCAGTGACCGATTGGTTCATCATTTGAGAGAAAATAAGTGCAGTCTTATGTAACCCAAAGGAACCTGTATTTTTATCCATTTGCAAATGACTGATTAAATTAGGAAGAGAACTCCATGAGTTGCAAATTTAGCAAATCAGATATTTTAATATAGATATGGGTGAGAGCAAACGCAGACCCCTCACTACTATTAAGCTGCAAATCATCTGCATTTTTTTGCATTCTTTAAGATTGGACATTTTAGGGATACCTTCATTCATTTGCTATGCCACTTTTGACAAACATGAGAACTTCTGCAGATATTCCAAGTTCATGTACAATTATTAAGCTTGGCATTTGTATATAAATCATCTGCTCTTCATCTTCTCTGGTAATGGTCTCTTGGTATTCAAGACTGGTGACCCTTCACTAAGGGTCACTTTATTGGTGGGGGGGGGTTGCACAAGTTATTAGTTAGAAGTGTCTAACATGTCTCAGCTATCAAGAAATCTTTCCTTTTTTTACTGCTTTTTTTTTCTTTCAATTTTCTGAAATTTTTCCTAGTAAAATATTACATAGCACATTTCATTCCTGGAATGTGTGGAAGCATTAGGGTTGGGGGTAAGGTCTGAAAAAGTAATTGATTCCTAGGGACACAAGTTACAAATTATGAACAAACCCTTTTCTTACTTCCCTGGCATCTTATTTAAAATTTTTTAAAAGTGGTTTTGGGAATTCTATATCAAGGTTATTTTACACTTGGTGGCTTCGATATTTTCTCCTCCATCTTTTTTTTCTTTTCTTTTTTTTTATTTCTATTGAATTGAGCAAGAACTCAAAACTCTTTTTATCTTTAATCTCTGAGTCAGATGAGAAAACTGAAAATATCCAAAATTAATTTTATGTCAATAAGTTTGATTCTCACTCACCAATCTCACTGCAAATGCCATAAGTTGTTGGAGGCCATTTTGACTTTATCAAAATTGCCCTTGCAAAGCCCGAGACTGCAACTATTTCATACTAATAGATTATCTTCATTAGTAGGTTACTAGATTTATTGGTCGTTGTCAATGGTGCTTGACAAAGAAGAATCTTGTAGCTATCATTTGATCGGCTCAAGTGACAAAACCTGATGAAAGAGATCCGGGTCTTGTTACATGAATAAAGCATGTAAACCATGTCAGAAATTACATTTGCAATCACTCAACCACACTGATCCCAACTAAAGTTTTCTGGATATCTACAATATGTAGGTATTTTCTTTCAGCAAGAAAGAAAAAAAGGTAAAAAATAGAGATTTACAAGTTTTGTCTGAATCTGCTGCAAAGGCTTGAAAAATTAAATGTACAAAGTTGATTTTGATTTTCTAAAATATGGTTTTATTTAAGAGTTCATTTGAATATTTCTCAAATATTCAAACATGTTTTTAGATTTCTCACCAATTTCAATAAATGCTGTAAAGTTATGTTGAAATTAATCTGCGTATTCTGCTAAAAACCTCTTGGTTGCTCGCATATAGGTATTCCAAGTGTATCTTTGCAAGTGAGGAAAAATAAGTGTGTTTGAGTGTCCCTTCATCTCCGGTAAAGATCCTAATGCAATACTGCTGAAATCGAGTATTAACTACAAAATTTGATAAATACTTATGTGCAGCAGTGCTTGTCCACTCTGTGTGTGTGTGTAAGTGTTAGCTTTTTGACCACTTTAATCTGACAGGTTGTTGGCTCTGGAGAAAAAGACTTTTTGATTAAACTAAAATACCAAGACTGTCATTTTTCTATTTCCTTTGGTAAGACGTCAACTTCATTTTCAACATGCACTTATTTTTCTTAAAATTATCCTTTTTTGAAATTTTCTGCTTGAACTGCACTCAGTAACGTGAATGCATGTTTTTGTAGTAACAGTAGATTTCCTTTTGAATGTGATACAATTTGTTGTTCACATGGAACTCTTTGCAGTTTCGATCAATGTATCTTGAAAAATCAATGCCAATTGGCACCCACCTTTCCTTACCCACTGTCTACATTCAAAAATTCTTTAACTAGTAGAACCCATGAAAATTCTATTGTGTATCTTTGCAATTTAGAAACAAGAAGTAAATTGATATATTCCAATATTAAAGGCAAAAGAAATCCTTAGTTACATTCTTCATTTAATCAAGTTACCATTAGGTTGGTGCAAAAATAACTTGGGTTTTTGTTATTTCAAAATGTTCATGGAATATGCCTGTTTTAAGTGACTTTCTTCTCACTATTTATTTGGGTTTATTTTAGGCTGTCAAATCTTAGATGGAAAAAAAAAAAGTGAATTTGAACAATATTCTTGTACAAGTTCAAAATGGATTGTAAAGCAGAAGAGACTGCTTACAATATCAACCAAGTATTTGGCCAGGGCACCCTCAACAAACATACAGCTCAACATTGTTTAAAAAATTGTGGAACTGCAGATGAGATGTGCACGTCCTTCTGTGATTGATTAAATCCAGTTGAGGGCCATTCTTGAGGCAGACCCAAGTGAAACAACTCAATTGGTTGCAGAAGAACTAAATGTTGACCATTCAACTCTTGTTCAACATTCATATCAAATTTGAAAAAGTGCTTGCATGTTGTACAAATGACCTTGTAGAAATCGAACAAACTAGGCTACAAAACTCTACCTTACCCAGCTTACTCAGCTTACTCACCAGACCACACTTCAACCGACTACCACTTTTTCAAGCCTTTCAACTACTTCCTGCATGGAAGGTCTTCAACTACGAAGCAGAAGCTCAAAATGTATTTGGAGAATTCATTGATTCCAGGACCCCTAAATTCTCTGCTTCTGAAATAAATGGACTTGTTTCTAGTTTGCAAAAATGTGTTCTTATTTCAATTAATAACTTTTATTCTAAGCTGAGATGTACAACTTTAAAGTTGGTGAAAAACTGCAATTGTTTTTCTACCAAGAATATTGTAAGAGAATCATTACCAAAGTGTTTGGAATAGGCATGAACATTTCCCATTTTGCACTTCAAATGTAAATACTCACAAACCTTGGAATATATATGTCCCAGAAGTTTTGAAAGGGTTAATGCTTTTTTGAGATGCGTCTAAGAAATCCACATCTTTTTATCGCACTAAATTGATAAATTTGAATAATTTGCATGCAGGTTTCACAAAATCACGATTTTTCTCCTACTTTGCAAAATTAATAATAATGGTATTTTTCAGATAATTTCCAAATTGTGAGACTCTCTGACAAATCCAATTTTGTTCTTTTTCCTCTGCCTCCAAATCTATTTCTTTCCTTCTAGAATTTTTTTTAAACAAAATTATCTAACAAATCATCTTGGTTCATTTATTCTTCCTCTCTCTGCTTCTCTGTTTTTTTGTTTGTTTTTTTCATAAAAAGTTTCAAGTGATTGACATTCACCTCACGCATGATACATTCAGTTCAATTTGCACAAGGTTTTCTACCAGAAAACAAAATGAGCAAAACTGCTGGTTTTGCTCTGTCCAGTTTTCATACATATGATTTATTTTTCTGAGAAGGACACCTATGTCTTCATCTCTGTAGACATTTACTCAGGCCATAGTTTAGGGGTTTAGCTACTCCAAAAAAAATGAGTAAAAATTTTGGTTCCTCTATTATCTTTTGGGGGGTCTCATTCCATAAAGAGTAGGCAGCTCTTGAAGTCTGATTTTAAGCTTACAATGCAAATTCCCCTCTAATTGTGTGAGGTGTTTTCTCAATACTACACCTCCCCATTTGTTTATTATGTGTACATTTGCTTCAATACAAATAAACCAGAAAAATGTTCTTACCTCAAGAGACATTCTTTTTTTTACCATTTTTATTTGTTTTTATATATATAAATAAATTCTTTTCTTAATAATTTTTTCTTTCTTCTTTTCAGATCTTTACTTGCCAATGAGGATTTAAAAAAATTTTATTTAATATTTTCAACACCAAACACCTAAAAACGGATTAAATTTTACATCAAAATAATGGCTGGATTCACTGAACTATTCTGGAATTTGAATTAAAAAAATTACGATTTTTACAGCCCCTTCTCAAGAATCAAATCTCTAACAGGTAAATATTGTCTTTTCAATATTCTTATCCAATCAATTAATTCTCCTTGGTTCATTCATCCATCCATTTTTTTTTTTAAATTTTTTATCACTCACAGCCAGTCAGTGGGTGCAAAGCTGGCAGGGGGGTGGGACTTCAGTTTTGTATTATTGTGCATAGTGTAGAGATTGGTTTCCTTCTAAGAGGAATTACAGGATTGCCATGGAAGGCTCTCAACATAGTTGATCACCCGTCTATATACTGCTGAGGCTTGATGTTACTTAATCTGTGATTGTATGCAAACCAGTGTATAACATGATTTGGTCACAATTTTTTTCTTGGTAGCTCCAGCATATATAATTGTGTAACAACAGTGCATATAGTTGACTGCTGGGATATATATATCCCATACATCTTTCTTAGAGGTCTACTGGGACATTCTAGTTCAGGAATCAGGCACACTAATATCTTGAAATAAGCAAAAGCATTTCTCATTTATCCAATATGGCAAACATTTATGACTTATAGCTGATGCAGAAGGATTTAGCTGCCTCTTTGCTTGGGGTTTATACAGAGAAAGATAGAAAAATATAGATGCTTTTTCCAATCAGTCCCTCTGGCTTGTATGATGTTTATCTTTTACTATTTGCTTCTGTCTGGTCACATTTTGCCCGTTCTCTCCGTTGCTTTTTATCATCAGTTGATTCTACCCCATTTAGAATTTTCCTTTCTCCCATTTCTGAGTTCTTCTGGATAAATGGATTTTCGGATATCCAAGAGTATCCAGGAATATGGATAGTCGTTAAGAAAATAAAAGAAAAAAACTTATTAAAAATGCCAATTTTATTGCATTTAGAAAATGTACAATTAAAAGTCCTCAGAATGACAAGAACATGGTCCCCCAACATACACAAGGCTAAATGAAATGAAGTCTTACTGGGGAATTCTTATATCCTATTCTATATATAATGTTGATATTACAGCAATATTTTGTATTGTGCAATTTTGATGTAGTACAGTTGAGGTATTGCTGTAGAAAATAATGGAACTGAGTAAAAACTGAAAACTAAAACACATCAAATTATGATAACACTTAGGACTGCAATGAAAATTTTGGAACGAAACTGCTTTAAACAAGTAATACCTGTAACTGTTTTACTAGTCCAAATTCGATTTAGTCATAATGAACTTCTTTGAAATTGTCTATTGATTTTTCAGATTATTGTCTTCATCTGTGTACTGTTTTTTTAAAATTTTTTTTTACACTCAACGTTTCAGCTGCTGCACTGTACAGTCTCTGTCAACTGTACGTCTTGATCAAGAATATTGTCAGACTTTCTGGGTGACAACCCTATTCAATTTGTTGGGATAGATTTTCATCATTCTACCATCTATGTCCAGATGGGGTCTGGTATCTAGCCAGGTCTCTTTATTGATGCCTTTTTGGGGTTTCGTTTTGGGAGAGATGGAATGGTTACTCCAACCCAAAGGTGTCCTCATATTCTACTTTTCCCCAAAATATATCATTCAATGCATTGAAAACAAAACTTTTGCTGAAAAATAAAATTTTCAAGCAAAAAGTACCTACTTTGGTACAGTAATTACCTACCAAGGCTCAGTTTTGTTTCATAATGATGTTAGTGAGATAGTATAAGTATATTATTTTCACCTGGAAATGAGTAGGTAATGTATAGCTATAACCACAAAATATATTTCAAAAGTGAAGAAAAATTTGATATAATCGCTAATAAATAAATATATAAATATGATTTACTATTCGTGTATCAGTGATAATAAAGTTTCAAGATTATTTACAGTTAGCCTTGGTGGAATATTTTTAAGAAAAACATCATTTATGCGGTGCAATGTAGCCAAATGGTAAACAGTATGAAGCATTGGGATGGCAAGGCAAGTTCGAAACAATTTCACCTTTGATGTACCCATGATGAAATTATCTGTGGTGCCTCAGCAACCTTGCACTAGGTTATAATGAAAAGCCTTTTTTAGAATTGATAATTATTTAAGTGGTTTCCATTGAATCTCTCATTAAGTGTTCTGCTTTTATTTACAACTCAGCTTGAGTTGAAGAAAAATGGAATCAAATTCAGCCAAACTAATTCTAATATAAAACTCACCATCACAGTCAATAATTGTGCTACCGTAGCGTCAAAATTTGAAGTCATATGAAAAAATTCCATCAAAGAATATGGTCCAAATAAATTATATTTATTACATCACGAAAAAAATAAGATTTTTTCAAAAAAATCCCCCCAAAACATTTTAAAAAATGGTCTAGTATAATACTGAGTCTTTATAGATAATCGTATGGCTATGAGTGGTAGAACACACTCACACACACACACACACACACACATTTAAAAGGGAACAGAACTCTTATCTTTCTTTGGTGGCTACAGTAGTTCAATTTTATGGTTTGTCCCTGGCTGCAAAGGGCTGTGTTGTGATTGTAATCTGAAAGCAAAATATTGAGTTTAACTTTTGGACTGTCTTCCAATAAATCTTATGCGTGGACAATAAACTGATATCTATCGTTGTTATTCATTCACTGACCATCTGGAGGTTTCCATTTAGCCTTGTTTGCTTCCATACAACTAGTTGAACCCATAGGAATTCTATGTTGACAACTCTGATTATCCATCATCTTATGCATCTGGTTTTTGCTCCCCTCTTTCTGTATTTCCTTGTCCTCTCCCTACTCATCCTCTCTCTAATACTCTCAAATCTTTGTTACCTATCCATGTTTTTATCTAAACTTTAAACAAATATGGATTTGTTTCATATGCTAAAATCTTCCCTCTTCTTCAGTAAACTACCTAACTTTCTTTCTTCACCCTCTGTCTTCCTACATCCCATAACAAAACTACCTGACTCCTTTTCTGTCGTCTCTCTTCCTACCCTCCTTAAACTACCTAACCTTTCCCTTTATCTTATTACTGAAAGTGTAACATTTGATTGTAGGTAGGAACTAGCAGAATAATATTGTAGATAGTTGGCTTTATCGACATGACAGTCTGAATAAAAGCTTGTGTATTATAACGCTCTGTTTTTCATTGTAGAGAAGAAACCTTCATGAGGTTTATAGGAAACACATTTCTCAACATTTTCCCACAGAAAAAGAAACTAAAGAATAAATGATAAAAAGTTTTTGGAGGATTCTTTTTTGTTAGGATAATTTATCTAAATTTTCCAATCTACACCAAACATAAAGTCTGGAAAGATGATGGAAAGCACTTGTTAATTTTAATTTATTCATATTTTCTTTTAATTCTTACTTTTTTTTTTAATTAGGAAAGTTTAAATGAAAGAGTTTGTTGGGAAGTATTTCTGACGATTCATTTGATGACTCCTTGAATTTTTCTCTAAATCAAAGAAATCTCAAGGTTAATGGAAAACATCCTTCTCCTCAAATTCTTATTATAAAGGGAGGAAAAAGGCTGAGAATGTAGACTGCAAAAATTCTCCAAGAAAGTCAGAACTAGAAAAGCCTGCTAGAATATTTTGCATTTGTATTCAAAAAGTTTGTAGAAATTTTTATGAGGAACTTTATGGTTTTGTTGCCTTAACTCTTGTCTCCATGGAGGCCACTAAATTTAAGTAAATTATTGAATTTCATTTTACTCTCTATTAATCTATCTATATTATAACTTGCAATGTGCCTGTATGTCTGTCTGTCTGGCACACCACCTACACTAGACAATTCTTTGATTACTGAATTTACTTATGAAAAGGTTACTTTAGAAAAGAAATTAGTGGAATAATTTTTATGTAAGACCCTCACCCCCCTTTGATTTTATGACTTCTCAATAAATATCAAACTGAACAATTAATCCTATTCCTATACAATGGAGGAAAATAATTTTTATTTAAGATTTTTCTCCGTTTGGTTTTATGACCCAAACCCACTTTATGCAGACTAATCTAATGACAAAGCCCAAGGCCAACCATTGTACAACGAAGCTTTTCTGCTGGTTCAAGTTTGATACAAAATAAGTACAAGAATTTTAGGTAACAATCATCATCAGTCTTGTAACATCCGTCGTTGGACATAGACCTTCCCAAGGATCTGACACATTTCTCTATCATGGGTGTCATGGAGCCAGTATTTTCTGAATTTGTCTAGTTCATCCCTCAGTCTTGTATTTTGTCGGTCTCGGCTTCGCATGTAACTCTGGGGATCCATGTTGCGAGTTGTGATGTCCATCGGTTGTCTTTCATTCTCGCAACATGACTAGCCCATAGCCATTTGATTTTTTTTTAATAGATTCTATGATGTCTTGGACCCCCATTTTCTTCCTCGTGTATTGTGCTGTCTTGTGATCTCACCATGTGAGGTTGCGTTTGATTCTCTCATGAGCACGTTGCATGCTTCTCAGTTTGTGGGCCTGTCTCATGGTTAGGTATAGATTCAAGTATACCATCAGCAAAGCAACTAGTTTCTACAATTTTCTTTTATTCATTTCAAAACCATTTGATAATAATGGCTACATTAACTGAGTATAATAATTGCTGTTGGTCTCTCTTTGTCTTGGACAATGAAGCGTGTGCCAGGGATTAGCCTATGATTGATCTGCTGCCCTGCTGTGATCGGGCCACCTGATTCTCAAGTGAGAAAACTCTATTGCAGCTTCTGCAGGTGTAGTCCATATCCAGCTTGGTTGGTGTTGTCACTGCCTGTGCCGTTTGCACTTTCTCCACTCTGCCCACAAGACCCTCTCTTTCCCTTGCCTATCTGAATGCCTGCCTTGATGGCATGCCTCTATCTCCTGCGGTCGGCTAATTCAAAAATATCATTCAAAGATTTTGGTGATAAAGTCTCTACAGCCCTCTCTCTTAGGATGTAAAGCTTTGAAATTATATAATTCGGCCAACTTGAATCCTATGGCAGAAGTTTGGAGTTACTGTTCTCATTTCCATTTTTATTTGGAGCAATTGAAATTCTCAAATGTCTTCTCATTCAATTCTTGCCTTTCATTGTAATATGACCAGAAAATGAAATTAATTGCAAAAAAAAAAGTTTAATTGCCAAGTTAACTTTGAGAATGATAGGTTGGGCCTTCCAGCTTGCCTTTGCACTCTAACTTCTTGTTATCAACTAGAAAGCACTGTAATGCTTACCTCCAAAGTGTCATACATTAACTAAAAGCTGAATAAAAAATCACTTCATATATAGCTATGATGTGAAAAAGATAATTGTATATTTTGATTTCCCATCTTTAAGCCTATTGTCTTGATATATGAAAAAAATATCTACCTATCAGAAAAAGGTTCCTGGATCTAGCTCAAAATTTCATCAATTTTTCATAAATCTTTATCTAACCCTTCCACATGATTTCATTGAAATATACTTCTTCCAACTACATTGGCAGAGGTTAATCATTTGCTTTGTATACTAAAAAAATATGTTTAAACCATAAAAGCCATTGAGATGATTGGCAAATATGACATGGACAATGGATTAAGCTTAGTATATATTCACTCCCTAACCCTGAACTTGGTCACACAAGGTGGGTAGGAAGATTGTATTGCATCAGTCTTTCAAGTTGGGAGGGTCTTCATCTTCACCTATCCTGTAACCCTTTGCAGATTATTTCATCCTGGTTTTGCCTAGGACAAAACAGCTGAACAGAACCTATCCTTCCTCTGGCTTGTTTGCAATCAGTTGTTTATCTCTCAGACTAGTTGCCAACCATGGCTACAAAGTGCAGTCTGCCTCTTAACTATTTACCCATAGCTGGGGGAAAAAAGAGATAGATTCTTACTTTCCTCAAGGTTATTATTGTGATGTGAACATGAACTCGGCTATAGTTAGAATTTACCAATTTCATTTTGCGTGTCACTCCACCTATTTGCCTTCAAGATCAGCATTTGAAATCCTGGCTTTTTACCTCTGCTGAAACACCAACCTCTGGTACTGGTGAGATTTATGCAACTACTTTAGCTACAAGGTAGGCTCACTGAACTAAGTTTAATCATCCTCTACTTCGAGTAAGAGTGGAAAATGCCAACAGGTCTGTTTCATGTTTTTATTTTGCTTTTCAGATGTGTGTAGCAATGGATGATCTACCCCCAAGCCCCCCAAGCTGAGCTTTAGTAAGACTCCCCCAAGACCTTGCCACACCCTTCATTGGATAGAACAAAGTGATGTTGTCAAGTTATAGGAATTGTTATACTCAGTATGCATGTTGTAGTTTATACTATCACCAAAATATGAATCCTTTACAGAATCACAAATACTCACATAGACACTCGACTAAACATTTTTTTGTTCACACAATTGAACCGATTTTTTTTTTTCATGCACTCAGTTAAACCATTCTTTTCTTTTGTACATTCAGTTAAACTATTCATTTCTTTGCCCTGAGCCCATCTTTCCTCCCAGCCCCTAGGTTTGAGCCCACTCAACCAAATGGTTAATACACGATGGGATGTGTGCCTATAATGTTCTTTAAAGATTAGAATTTTCTTGAAAGATTTGGAGAAAATAAGTTAGTCACACTAAGAATAACTTTCAGAGTTTCAGCTTTTTTTAAACTGTTGCAGGCATAAAAGCTTGAAACATTTTAGAAAGTTCAAGAAAATGATCTTTACTTCGGCCAAAAAGAATAGATCCAATTGACAATTCATGGATATATTTGAATTTTTATGAAATGATTATTTTAGGAAAACTGCTGGACTCATTTCAGTGAAGGAGTCCATTGTTTCAAATGGTGGGTAAGAGATATTTTTATCACCAAAATTGTTACCTTCAAGTAAGAGAGTCCATTGTTGCAGATAGAGAAACACACCAGTGATTGTGTGTCGAGGCAAAGCTAGAAATTCGGGCTTTACTTTCTTTCAGCATTAAGTGAGATTACGTGAAATAAGGAACCTGCAATAAATAGATATATGCTATCATTTAATCAGTGAAAAATCAACCCCAATGGCTGATCCATTGGATTGAGGATTCATATGTATATATATATATATATATATATATATCTCCTGGTTATTGTATAATGTTAATAGAAATGCATTAGGTGAACTACTATTTATAAAGCTTTTGAAGCCCCCCCCCCTCAACACCACCTCCTAAGCTTTACCTCTGATTGTGAATGTAAACTAAAAAGGTGAATGAGTGTATCATCCAAACAGAAATGTACTTTTCGTGTCATGAATATTGCACTAAGTGTCTGCTTCTATCCCGAGATTAGTGTATTTGTAATAAACTTTTCTACTTGAGATAACCAGTTAATCCTATAATAGAAATTCTTCTCGATCCAGTGGATTCTGCTAATCCTTGTTAAATGGAATCACTTGTATTTGAAGTTGTCTTGCAATTACTCCATCGTGAGCTGATCTCTTTATCAATAATAACCCAGCTTTGACTTCTGCGAAATGCATCTAATATCGTCATCATTAAATTTCTTATTTTTGGCCAACATCCAACACAACCATACAACTGTTTGACATTACTTTTTGAATCGGAACAATTTCAGTTTTTATATAATTTTGAGCGTTAAGAATCATAAAGTTACTACTCGTAAAATACCCATTGTTTTGTTAATGGTATAGCAAAGGATGGAAATCTCAAACACAGTTGTACCTGGAAAAACTCAGAAAGTTGCCTGAAGTGACCATCCCCAACATCTAACCGAATCTTCTACTCACAGACATTCGGAAAGTCGTGTGATTCCACCTCATTTTACTTTCTAGCTCATCTTTTCTCAATGACTGAATTTTCCTTTAGCGAATATCTTTGCGTGTCTCCCTTCACCCCGCTCTGTTTATGGTCTTTGTGTTGTAATTTCATTCTCATTACCTCTCCTATACCCCACACCCGTTTTTGACGTAGAATATTTGATATTAAAATGTGACAGACTGATGTGTGACGGACAGACACATTGCTTATCATAATGTAGGTACTGATCATGTTGGCCTTTGGTTCTGAATTTGAACTTAATTTGGTGCCCAATCAATACGGCTTTCTACCAGTCTTGGTTAAATCAATTTAATTCTTGTTGGATTTGGCCAATTCTGGCATTTCTGGGGCATTCAGTAAGAACTGAAAATTTTAATAACAATCACAAAAAAATTCAAGTTTACTCAGAGCTCTTTCAGCTCCAAAAAAGGATACCAGCTCATCCAAACTGTTTACAGCCTGCCTCAAGATGATCTTCAGAAATCTAGCCAGGGAAAACAAAGAATTCAGAAAAGACAGCGAATACCTCAGTATGATTTTTCAGACAACATCATCCTTTTTGCAGAGAACCTGCAGGACCTCCAACTAATGCTAGACAAACTGAACGAAGAAAGTTGGCTTTCCCATGAACTTCAGCAAAACAAAGGTCATGTACAACAAACATGTTGGAAATAAATGCACCAATCAAAATAAAAAACGCAGTTCTGGAGAAAGTAGACCACTACGTCTACCTAGGTCAACGAATCTTCATGGAATCCTCAAAAGAAGATGAAATCAAGCAAAGAATCACTCTAGGATGGCAAGCTTGTTGTAGACCAAGTTTAACCTTAGAGAACAAGAAAATACCGTTAGTCCTAAAAAGAATGGTATTCAACCAATGCATCCTCCCAATAGTCAACCACATTGCTGAAACATGGAACCTAACTAAGAGTCTGACCTGCAAACTAAGAACCATTCAATGTGCACACAGAAAGCCCTGCGTGTTTTGCTGTTTACCCATAGCGGGGAAGGGGGGTATAGATTCATGCCTTTCCCATGAGCTTTAGATTAGAAAATTCAAAAACATAGTGCATATAAAACAAAACTGAGCGAATCAAAATAATTCAAAAACATCTCTAAATCAATATCAACAAATAGATCTGCAGCATTTGAATTTAACAGAATTATTCTTCATCATCATCATCATCATCATCATCATCATCATCAGTCTTTTAGCGTCCGTCGTTGGACATGGTTCCTTACTTTTGGTGACCAAATTAGGTTTTTATTATTGGACAAAATATCGTTACTCAATATTTTTATTAAATCTTATTAGTTTTTACCTTCATTTCAATTAGATTTTATTGAAACAAGTTGTGCAGCTGCCCCATCTGAAAAAATGTGATATGAATTAGCGTGTAATTAACATGCGGCAAATCAACAGCCGGCACATCAATAATATCCATGATAACAAGGCCAGTTGTGATAGAGCAATGAAATATCTCAATTATTGATGAACGTGGTTGTTTCAACTTCACTTGACAACTGGTTTTCTGATTACAATTCTTGCAATATTAATCTTAATATCTCAATTTGATTCTGACGTTCAATTTTTGAAGAATTATTTTCATGTGTATTGGAAATTTATTTTGACTAGTATCATCTGTCATTTTTTAAAATCCATTTTTATTTATTTATTTTTTTTTTTCAGTTTCTGAAGAATGAAACTCAAATGTTGTTTTCAAAATTATTCAACTTTTTTGATTGCTGAACATTTGATTTTATTCTTTATTCATCTGTTGGTTTACCAATTCCATTTTCTGCCCTGGTTATCATAATATCTCTCTTTACCTCTTTTACTGAAGAGTACAAGATACAGATTATCATCAACTTAGTACTAATAACCCTGAGAAAGGCAGATACCTTGAAACTCTCTACTCAAGTAAACATTCCAAGATGAAAATATCAATGTATATATATTTTATTGAATATCCTCTAATTTTAATTTCACTTGCTGCAGACTTACTTATATATTGTCAACTGCAATATTTTTACACATAAACACATGAATCATTCGATAAATTTATGGCATACAGTTGCCATAATATTTTACCTCTGCTAACAAAGTTGGCAGATGTATATATCCACTCATTTTTGTCTGTTGGTCCACACAATATATCTAAAAGTTCCAATGAATTTAAATGACATTTTTTGAAAGGGTAGGCCATGAGCAGAGTTGTTGTAGCTGTATATGAACTGATTTTCATTCAGTTTTTAGTTAGTATATTGTGTTGGCATATGTATTTGCTTTTTGAGTACTTTCTAGTTTGAATTTCGTCTAGAAGAAATGTGGGGGGGGGTACAAATAAGAAACAAAATTCCAATATTCAGATAAATAGATTTTATAGATAAAAAAAATCCCAAATAATTCCAAGTAATCATGAATTGATTTTCAAAACAAAAACAAAAAATTTTTTCATCTAATATAAATAAAATGTCTTCCATCTTATTCTTTATAAATCTTTTTAATTATTCGTTCTGCAATAAATTTCTTTGATTGAATTTTTTCTATTTTATTCTTTTGTCTATTCTAGTACAAAAAGCTATGACTCAAATGTAAATTAAAAACGCTGGATTGCGCATTACTGAAAAGAAATTCCATTTGGATACCCCCTCCCCCCATTTCAAATCCTGGATCCGCCCCTGTAGACACTGATGTTCATATCTAAGTCTAGTTAAAGGATTTTCACAAAAAGGAATATTCAAAGAAAATTGGTTAAATTCAATGATCCTAACAGACCCTGGTAACTTGGGAGTTTTTCAAATAAATCTGATTTTAATTGTTGGTTTTCTTGTTTCCTCTAAGCCACAATTCTCAGCCCCAAATTTTTTAAAGAACAAAAATGTAAGGGATAGAATTTTTCTTCCTTTCTTCCTCTCTTTTCCTCTCTGGCAACTTCATTTTATGAAACTTCTTCCACATTTTGTAACCAAATATTTCACTCCATTTCCTTCGTACTCTGCTTGACATTTCAATTCTTTCACAGCTGCTTTTAACTTCCACACACTCTCCTTACCAATAAGTTTCATTTCAAAGTCAAATTTAATACCACATTTGTTTTCCTTTTATATTTGTTTTCTAATGACCCACCCATATTTCTAGCTACCTCCCTCCTGGCTGCTTAGCCTTAGTGGAGTTTTCAGACTGCTCTACATCATTGGGTTTTGGTCTCTTGTTCTATCATTCTTATTTCTGTTCATGATTTTTGGTCTTTAATAAATCTCACATTGTAGTTTGATACTTCACTTGTATGGTATTCTACTTGGGATTTCAGATTTGCCTGTCTTGAAGGAAGCTTTCAATTTGAAGTAAATCAGACATATCATCTAATGGAGAGTTACATGGGGGGGGGGGTAGTCCTCTTGAAGTCTCTTCTCCTTCCTTCTTTTCATTAGTATTATAAGAAATTGAGAGATGTACTGATTAGAAGAGAATGAGAGATATGGGTTTTGCCATTCACATAAATCTCACCCCTTTTACTCCATGCCAAAATAAGGTTACAAACCGAAAAGATAAAACTTTTGACTTTTTTTGTTTTCATGAAACATTTACCTATCCCATTGCAGGGTTGTTGGGACACCACAGACAATTTCATCTTTGGTGTGTCAAATGCAAGAGCCCATCCCTCTTCAGGCTGTTTTAGAATCAGTTGTCAGTCTCTTAAACTGTTAGTCAACCATTGCTAGAGAGCCAAATCTGCCCTAATATTCACACATAACTCGGGTGATTCATGATATTTCCAAGGATATTAGTCCAAACTGAATCCAAACAGTCTCAGCCAGAGTTTAAGTTCCATTCTCTGCGCCATTAACAGATTACCAACTGTACTCTCCTTTCTTTACTTATTGCCCAAGTAAACTCAGAAAGAAAAGATTTTTAATGCTCCTTTCATGCGGTAAGTTAAGCTTGAATGTAATTCATTATTGCTTCACAATATAACCTTTTTTTTGTTCTATTCTCTTTTTCCTTTGACTTAAATCTTTCTCTCTTTGTCAATGAATAACTCTTTCACAATTCTTCTTTCCTTCTATTTCTCTTTTTATATTCAATGATTATTTTGCCTTTTTTTGTTTTTTGTTTTATGTGTTTCAGTCTCTGTCTTCAGCTTCATCTGACCCTCTTCCCTGTTCTTTCTACCAAGCTGATCTCATTATTTCTGTCAGGAAAAGCTCCTTTTAAAAGTCGAAATTGTATTTAATTTCTATTTTTAAGGTGATGTAAATAAACTGAAATATTAGCAAACCTTTTTTTTTTTCCTTAAAAATATTACTTATGAGTGTTTTAAAGAATTTCTTTCATTATTTGAGTTCAAAAAAATTTTCTATCGTATAGGATTTCATGGAAAACCATAAAATTTATGTCATGAAAAGTCTGATTTCATTTTTCAGTTTGTATCTGAAGTGGCCAAAATAGTGGATTGTTGTCAGGTTTTGAATTGAGGCACACTTGAAATGCCATAACTTGAAGAATGGCCCCTAAAATCTGGGTGATTTGCTGCTTAATGATGATAATGTAGGGTCTGTGTTTGTGATCATTCCTATCTTTATTACAATGATTGATTAGTCAAGGAGGATTATTGAATGCTTATTATAGAGCAGTCACCCTTATTTATTTATTTGCAAATGGGAAAAAACCTGGATTCATTCTGCTGGCATCAAATTACACTAATTTCCTCCCAGAAGTTGATCCAATGATATTCAGTTTGGAATAAAAAGGTTAAAAACCTGAAGGTTTTTTACCAGAAATGATAGAATATTGCGTAAAATCTCTCTTATCCATCTCTTGAATAAAATCTGAGTGCAAAATGAAGATATATTTTTAGAGCTGAAAGGTCAGATCTTACTTTGGCCTCATCTGATTATTGTGCTACCATGTAATTACCTATTTTGTAGGATTATCTTGTAATTGAAAACAATTTGTAGAAGTTGAAGGCAGTAAAAGCAATGATTGTCCTGGAGTTACAAATATTTTGTGTATATCATGTCACGCACATATATATCCCAGTCCAAAGAGGTTAATTTCATAGTCAAGTGTGAACAAATAGATACATACTTTGTGTTAAGAAAGATTTTCGCTATTACTTCATCAAATTATCTTATCCTATCTACGGGTGAGGATTTTACACCAACATTTCACTGCAGTAATGCATTAGAATTTTTGCCAGATTATGTTGGACTTTGAAGCTTCATTTCTCTGCAAGAAAACAGGACGGGCCTTTGGTTTCCTGAAGCCCTGACTAGAGCTGAACTTGGTGTCCTTTAGAGTAGAGTTTTATCTTATTTAATTAGCTTGTTGTTGGTCTTGAGAATTTCTTTTGCCAATCAGTTCTCTTACTTCCTCTACAGCAGAAATAACCAACTTTCAGATATTCCTGAAAATTTGACTTTTCTTATTTTAACTGTATCTATTCTGTTTAATCTAATAATTTTTCCATTGGTATTTGGTAAGTCCCATTGTCTCAGGCAACTACCTGTGTTGCCGGTTACTTTGAGTGGATACCTCTGCCAACATTGTCACTAAAATCTGAACAATTGAGTTACAGATCCCAGACTATGCCTTGACCATACTTCTATTATAATGAAGTCACCTTTACTGTGATGTCATATGTATAACTTTCTTTGCATTCTGCCATCATTTTTTTTAAACATAGACAATTGGACAAATTGGTATCGTTTATTGATTTATTTAAGGATTCAAAATAATTTGATAAACAACTCCAATGGAAGTTCAGTTATATAAAGCAAAGTAGCCTCAGAAAGTCTTCACCGTGTCCTGTCATGGGTCATTGAGAAAATTTGGAGGGAACCATTAGTGAGATTGGACAATAAGGTCTTCACATGATAACTCCTCGAGCAATTGTTGTGATGGTTTTTATATCCATTGAAAATTATGGCAAGCTATTGTTTTGTCTTTCATTACTTCATTTTTATGTGCATAGGATGAAAAAATATCTTTAAAAGCAATCTTTAGAGACCTTTTGCTGCTGTGATGACACTATCTACTACCACATTTGTGTACCAATCTTGCATGAGTGTAATTTTCTCTGTGAGAAGCTCTTTTTGTGGCTGAATCAGGCTCGGGTACTCCCACTGCTGCTGTGATGGGAAACCAAAAAATAGATTCAGGCTATTCATTCTGAAGTTTTTCAATCAGTAATTGTTGTATATTATGCAGTAAGGAAGGAATTTCTCTAAAAAAAAAAAAGAAGCTCAACGGTGTATGCCCATTCTTCATGTCTGTTATAGGGTTTTTTTGCTAAACATTGTATGACCAAGGTCTGTCAGCCCCAAAGTCCCACTTTTTGCTTTTCCCCAATGCTGAATTGGACAATGGATGAGAATAATGAGAATGTGACAAAGCAGCTGATGGCGATCCTGAAAAAAGGACCTTGTAGACTCTTTTGAAATATGGAAGGGATACTATTATAAGTGTGTAATGGAGTAATTGACTGGAAATTAAGGTGCCAGGAACCAACAGGACACTTTTTCTTTAATACTTAATGATTGAATACTCTGTGAACAGACATTTTATTTCCATCTCCCTCGACATAATGTTTGATGCATCTTTGGTGCATACCAACATTTGCATTTGATTCTGTGTGTACAGTACTGCTTCTCTTTGAAATCATTGTTTTTCTTGTTTGTGTATAGCTTTTCCTCTGTATATGTGGAGTGTCTGAGAATATGAGTCAGTGGACACTTGCCATCTTCTAATTTTCTTTGTCCTATTTGTCAGTCAAGATCCTTTCTTATGAAACACTTCCTCTATAAGCACTGACTAACATTTCCTCTCCAGTCTTAAGTAGACCTCCTCCCCACAGAGGCTCTATTGTGGAGGTGGTTGTGGTATATTTCAGCTGGACATACTAGTCACTGTAGTGGTCAATGACCAACAGATCTAGACACCTGCCACTTGTTTCTCTGTATAATCTAACTGACCCTCTTGGTCAAGAATTGGCTGAAGTACAAAGAAAAGCACTCTTTCATTACTTGACAAGTCAATGAGCTTTTCCTCAGCTCAAAACTTTTTTCCAGAACACTTTGCTTTTTTTTTTTTGTTGTTGTGTTCTTGACTACTGACCATGAACTGTACTTTGACGAGAATTAATGAAACTAACGCCCCCGCATTTGTTCAACTGCTCTGTATAATTTTACCCGTCACTGCTACTTTTTATTTCCATTGAATCATCAACAAGTTGCCTTATTCAACTATAGTCAAGAGAAAATTTCCATGTGATTCCTGATTAGATTTATTTCATACTCACATAATTCTGTCACTGTTTACAGGCACTATCTGCATATGGATTGGCATTTCTGTCTAGGATCAAAGTTTTGCTCCCCAGCGCTTCTGCAGAGGATCAGAGTGTAATATCTGTGCTCTCCTCAAACAGTGTTACACACACACACACATATATATATATGTATGTAACACCATCTCTAAAACCCTTAAATTCTTCCAACCCTGCAACAAAAGAAATACTCAATGCTATAGCCACCTTAAGCATACCAACACCTTCACTAGCTCTACCGCTAAAAAAAATCTTTATATCTACCATAATTCTAACTGCAGAATCAAAAATGTCATCTACCTCCTAGAATGTAATAAATCCAAATTACAATAGGCAAGTCTGAGTGGCAATTCAATATTAGACTTGATAACTATTAGCAAAGAATTAAATCACCCTATCATCCCAACCTACTCCCAGTAGAACTACACTTCTGTACCTCTGGCCAAAATTTCAGCACCAACGCTAGGTTCACGATCATTAAAAAAATAGAAAAAATACACCTCCTGACATGATTAAAATCCTAGAAATACATGCAGATATATGGACTAACAAACTTGAAACTCTCTCCCCTAAAGGATTCCACACTAAACCTAACAACTCCAAAGACATTGATCTCTAATACCATCATCCTTTCACGACTAATTACTCAATACTCACCAACTTACTATTCTTCATACCATACTTTTAACCTGGTCCAAACACCGCTTAATATTTTTATATTCTCATTCCCCCTCACCCCCCCCGTGCACACCTATTCCCCTTTTAAGTATATCCGACATTAAGAACTTCACATAATCATACAGACCCCTACCAATTGAAACCTATGTATGATATTTCTTTTGTAGAAATCAAGGCCATGAAACTTTTCAGAACATCCACCATGTTCTGTGTACTTGATAGTCATACATTTCCCGATAGATATTCAATCATACATAACAAGGGCTCCCTTACACAACTATATGGATTAACACCAGAAATAGCCTCATTCCCAACTTACCAAGTACCCAAACAGTCTAAAACTGAACTACTATCCGGCTCCCCAGTATCTATGACAAACAATGCTTAAAAATGCCCGCCACCAGCACAACCATTGAAATACCTGTCACTGCTACTCCTACTTCCAACAGAATATCCAATCATACCATACCACCTCAGATTTCTTCACAGACACAATACAGTTGGAATTCACCATTATGACCTCCAATGAATCCTCTTTCTTAACTTCCATTTTAGCTTTTAAAGCAAAACATCTCATGCTAAATTTGTTTTCTATGAAGCTTTCAACCGCTAAGTTACACACATGCTACTGAAGATAAGAAACCCCCTGAAACATGTATAGCATCCTAATTAATTCATTGATGAATTTATCAAAAATAAATTCTTTGTATTCTTCCACTCCTGAGTCTGTCTCATTCCCAATTGTTCACTTATTCATAAGTATCAGAAAATGGATATTAAAGAGAATCTGATTTTCTTATTTTTGTTTCTTTTTCAGACAAAGGTCCATCCAACTTCAAGGTAAAAAGAAAAATTTTCACTTTTATACAATAATCTATCTATCTTATAATAAGCAACGTGTCCATCACACATCAGAAATATTAAGATTTTGTCAAGGGAATATAGCTATAGAATGTCAAGGGAGAGTAGTCCCCCATGTTTATTTGCAAATGTTTAAAACAAAATCCATGGTCAGAATTGTCACATCGAATTGCTATAATTTTCTTTACTTGAAAGGCCTTATTTTAATGTAACCTGAATGTAAGGAATACGTAGGTATCATAACGAAGGAGAGAGGAAACTAATAAGAACTGTGATCTAAAAAGAAATGATTGGTTACCATGCATGTAAGTGGGGGGAATATATATATATATATATATATATATATATATGATCATAAATTGCATTACACCACTTATTTGAAATGATCTCACATCATAAATAATCAAAGAACAAATAATCAGACAAAATGGGGCTGCAGCAACCTAATTTTCTTCAATAGTTTATTCTATTTGCATTCTCAAGGGTGAGTGATAGATTAACCATGTAATGACAGGAGATATTTTCAAATGAGTTTCTATATAGTATAACACAATTTATAATCATTCTGTCAGATTATATACGACGATTTCTTAATGCATAGATATAACTGATTGATGACAATGATCATTTTAAGTAATATGACTTCATAAACATTGGCAAAGGGATGGGTCATTGACTAGTGTCTTTGTAAATACAACTTTTAGGCCAGTTTCACAAGTGTGCCACAGTCTAATCGTCCATCGTTGGACGTAGACCTTCCCCTCGATTCACCACACCTCTCTATCGTGGGCATAGTGCAGCTAGTACTTTCTGAATTTATCTAGTTTGTCTCTCCATCTTGTATTCTATTGGCCTTGGTTGGGCATGTGATATCTGGGGATTCATGTTGTGAGTTGTGATGTCCATTGGTTGTCTGATATTCTTGCAACATGACCAACCCATTGCCATTTGAATTTTCTAATGGATTTTATGATGTCTCTGACTCCCTTTTCCTCCCTGATATATTGTATATGATGTTGAGTATGATTCTTTCATGTGAATGTTGCATGATTCTCAGTCTGCAGATCAGTCTCTTGGTTAGGTTCCATGTTTTAGCTCCATAGGTGACTATCAGATATATATATATAGTGTCACCCACAGACAGCTCTTTGGTCATATTTTGACTCTTCAGTGAGGTTATTGATTTAATATCCACTTCAGTGTTGCTAAGTGTGATCGAAACCTTTGCTCCAGTCCTGTATTTTACCCCTGCTCTATGCAGAATCCACTTTAGTATTAAATCCATAAAATTTATGAAGGGGAAATAACTCCTGATTGAAATTATTCCCCTCAGACCATTAGGTGACTGTGAGAAATAGAATAAATGAATAAATAAAATAAAAAATATACTGTCCAATTCACTGAAGCGTTCTATTATTTCTAATTCTATTCATTGAAGGATTCCACTGTCAATACAAGCAGTCCATAAATTTGAGATTCAAAGGCCTCCATCATCCCACCCACCCCCAAAATGGTCAGACTGACCTGCCTGTTAATTTGTAACTAATTAATTGAAATGTTTTGTTAATTAAAATTTTGTTTTAATTTCTTTGCCTAATGATCTGTTTTTTGAAATTTAGTTTGGAATATTCAACCCAGGAGCAAAAAGCCAATTTTGAAACAACAACAAAATTATCAACTCTGTCTGAATTATTTTTCTTAATTTGTTTTCTAATTTGCGTTGAAGAATGGAAACAGACAGTCAATATCTTCCATCTTGCACTGCTTTCTTGTATTGAACTGAAATAGTGGTAGTTGATAAACTCAGTGAAGTAGAAAGGGTTCTCAGTACTGAGAGTGAAGACAATGCCTGGGGCAGTTGCACTTTTTCCTAGGGAAGGGCATAATTATCAATTAATAGGCATTAGAAGGCAGAGGAAATTTCTTGCCCCTTCACATATGCATCTAGGGTGACTGCGCCCTCTCACCCCACTCTTCCTATGCTACTGGATGTACATCCTTTGGACTTTTCTTATTCTTTCAAATGGCTTTGTGGACCCTAAACCGCTTCTGATTATTCTCTTTTATGATCATCTTTATAGAAGAATTTTAGTGGTCAGCAGATTCGATCATCATCCAAGATTAATCATTCTGAGTGCAGCAAATATTTCTTTCATTTTGTTGGTGTCCCACAACTTGCTTCCTGCCTCCCCTCAAGTCTTGACCTCTTGACTCTTCAAACATCATTCCAGAGGAATGAACTCCTGCAAAGCTCTACAGTTGGTCACAAGGCCAGGGCAGAGGTCCATTGAAGTTGATCCGAAAATCATAGAGAAACGAAAGAAAAAAACATGACATGTATGGGAGGGGATGTGTATGCTCCTCCTGGAACAAAATTTCACATTCAAGGTCAAAAGAAACCTAATGAAGGCTGGAGGGTGCACTGCTGCAGCATCAGCAAAGGCAAGGAAAATAGTCCAACTAAACTATATTGTTTGATTAAAAAAAAAACTGTTTGCAAAATTCAGACAAGGCAAGAGCTGCAAATATTTTTCTTTTTTTGTTTGTGCCCCTCCCTTTTTATCTGCCCCCACGTCTTCGTCTTGACCCTTGTGGTCCTTGGAACTGTAACTTATGGGTTCTTGACAAATATCTGCCATCCTTTACAAATAGATTGCAACACCAAAGGTCAGCTCAGTCCATTCTTATCTCTCTGTCTGCATTTCTTACTTCCTTTTCTACTTTTTCCTACTTTCTGTGTGGCTCAAGTGGTGGAACAATGATTCCCAAAGAGAGTGCTACCATCCCCTCAGGGATATTGGAAGGTAAAGAAGTAGCAGTGGGGTTGGGCGTATGAGGACAAGGGATGTCGAGAGGGGCAATGGGGCAAAGCTACCCCCTATGCATAAAGTCAGGTCAGATAGTTATTTTTGAAATAATTAATTGATTAATTTTAAATAATTTTGTATAATCATATTTTAGATTATAGAATAGATGCTTAAGTTTGGAAAAAATCATTCAAATTCAATTTTGTAGTCTGAAAGGATTGAGAGTTGAAAGGTTTTGAGATTATTGTCCATTCCAAGTAAAAGACTGTTCGGTCATCTTAATCAGGGTCTAGGATAGGATGTGCAACAGATACATCATGCTCAGGAGGGAGAACAAGGGGCCTGTCACTCAAAGGGGGACCTAGAATTCCTCGAGATTTCAGAAAATGTGCATATATTGAAGTAGATGAAAAAAAGATTACTATTATAGTAGGGAAGCTTTGTAACCCCTGATAAAATTCCTCTCAGAGGTCCTGCTCTCAATAAAAAATGAATCCTATTGGAAAACATCTCAACATAGGGCTAGTATCTCTTTCACACCAAGTAGTGATTCTAGTACTTTTACAATCAACATAACTCGGTAATACGAATACGTTATTATAGAATGAGAGAGAAGCAAATAAAGAAACAAAAGTCATGAATATTTCAAGTTTTGTTCAGACAATTGAATCTATTTTTCCCATCCTTGATGTTATCCATATAAAGTTTCAGTCGATTCATTCTTCAGCCCTCATCAGGTGTATAACTCATGAAAAGAGGTGAATTCAGATTGTAAAAGAATTAATTTTTCTGAGGTTTTGTAAGCCAATAACGATACCTAGAACCAGTAAATAACAATTTATCCCAGTCTGATGAAAACTGTATATTCCAGTTGATAATGCAATTTTCCGAGAAGACAAGTTTGAATTTCATGGTTTTAGCTCACTGTTCAGTCACCTGACCTATTGGACACCTATGTTGGAGAGGTCTGGCAAATCCCCTGGGAAGGTCTGTCCACCGTATAAAAGGATGATAATACAATTTGAAATTGTCATGAAGGCTGAATAGAAGTGGAGTCAAAGGTGGTTTAATAATCAGTTAATAGAAAGAGTCTTGCTTAAAGCAGAGAAAGATTCACTTTTGATAGATTCAAGAAAAGGTTGTTTATTTTGTTATGTTTTTTTTAAACCTCTGCAAACAAAGTTGAATGAAGCATGTTTTCAGTTGTCTTTCCGTCTGTTGGTCAGCCCAATCCCCCCACTTTTTTTTTCTTCCAACCTATAGCTAGGGAAAGAGTGGATTTCACTCTTGGTTTTGAAATTCTAGAGTTATCTATCTCCTTGACTGGTTGCCAAACAAGACTAAAGAGCCCAGCCTGCCCTGTTATTTAATCCATAGCTTGGCTGGGGATGGGCAGCGGTGGATAGATCCATGTCTTTTCTAGTCTGACGTGAATGCTTATAACCTCAACCAGACCTTGACCTCATCTTATCAATTCTTTTTTTCTGTGCAGGTAACCATTAGGCCACTCCAACCTCCTGGTATGCTGTCTAATATTGTCAGAAATGATATCAGGGGAATTAGTTATTAAATTCTTGGACTGAAGTCTCCATCAGAAGATAAAAAAAACTTATTTGGTTTATGTAAATACCTTGGTTTTGAAAACTGCCTCTATCTAACAATTGAAAAAGAAAACCTTTTTTTTCTCCTCACGAACAGAAGTGATAATCCATTGTTTTAAACATATTTACTACTTTTCACCTTTCATCTTAATCTTCAGCTGTTTTTATCACAACTTAGAATTGAGCTGTCATTCTAATTTGTGATGAAAACAACTAAAAATGAAGGTAAAAAGTAGTAAAATTATAAAGATAAACCGGATAGCTTGTAGATTTTTATTTTAATTTTTTTCCATGTTTATTCTTTCTTCTTGATATATCCAAGAATAAAAGGAAAACTTGTCTCTTGTTTTTATTTCTGACGTAGGTAGTGTCTTTTAGATTCCGCTAAAGTGCAAAGAAACCTTTCCCTTCTTCCTTGATTCTTGAAGACATGATGTGACATTTTATCTATGTTTGTTGTCTTGTGTTTGTGGTTGTTGTCCCTTATTAATCCATTTCTCAACATTCTTGTGGCTTTGTTTATCTAGCACCAACCCTTCCTTTTCAGCTTCCTACTCTCAAAACACAGTATTGTGTGTGTGCATATATATAATATATTATAATATGCTATTATATAATATGTATATAACATGAATATAATATGTACATAATATGAATATAATATGATATATATATAATATAATATAATATATTTACATATATATATATATTTCAAATTAGGGATGCAATATAACATGATATGATGGGTTCATTTTATTCAGTGCTCAATCCATTCAACTTTAAATGTTAAGTTGGTTTAAAGTAAAGCTGGAAATGAAGTTGAATGGGCATTTGCTTCACAAATACGTTTGTGTTTCTGCCCTGTTTCAGCCTCTTCGGGCAAATGATTAGGTATATTTTGAATTCCTGTTCGGGAAATTTCAGGAAACTTTTTGTGAGTGAAACTAGATGGGAGGAGTTTTCTCTCATTTCATTGGCTTGTTAGACTTGTAGTTGGGGTGTTTTTAGTGTTTTTGTTGGTGGTTGTAGATTACATGCCAGGGGGTATGGTGTGGGTTTGGTAGTAATCAGCAAGTGGTTGCTTGTTCTATGTACTCTATATAGGAATATTTTATTCATACTTAAATTTATTTCCCCATTCTAGGATCCTTTATGATCAAGGTGGTTTGTGCGATTCTTAATTACCTTAGACAAGAGGAAGTAGACGATGTTGATTAAGCGGTTCTTTGAGATGGCTTTGTGAATAAAATATCTACGTTAGTTATTGTGAGAATATTTATGATTGGGTCATCAGGTTATATTTGTTGATAAAAATTTTGAGTGCTGCTGGAATTTTACCGCTATATCATTTTTTTCTATTTGATAAATCTGTTCTAAGTTTTTTTGTTTTTTTGGCAAAACCAAGTGTTTCAAAAATCTCATTCAGGCATAGGTGGCATGGAGTTCCAATTTTTTTGCATATGTAGGTCTGTCTTAATATTTTCTATTTTACAGTCGGTTTGCGCATTTTCCAGTTATATTTAGATAATGATGTACTATTTTCATATTTTTTAACAGTAAAGGATGATGTATGATTGGATAATCCAAGTTTGAAGGGCGTTTTTGATATTCCTATATAATATTTCACTTCTAAGGGCTTTTCTTGGGTTGATATTTTGTTTGGTAAATGATATTTGATCTGAGACTTCTGTTTTGCAGAGGTAACTATTTTTGTTTGTACAATTGCAGTCTTGTTTATTTATGTTTTCTTTGTTAATATTCATTCTAATTACACTACTTTTATGTTTTGTGGTGGGTGTATTGAAATTTTCAGTACAACTAAAGCTAAGTTTTAGTTGTTGAATATTTTACCTGGTTGGTTGCTTGGTAGGAAGTGTTTGTTTTTTTTTTGTTTTTTTCACTATTGGTTGGAAATTTTACCCAAGTTATTTTTACTTGAAAGTTAATCAGTGATGTACCAGATGATTTCTCTATTTCTATTTTTTTCTTATTGCTTCGCTTTTTTGTTTTTTTTTTTGCCGTTGGATTTTACTCTTTCATCATATTCAAAGTTTGTTCAGTGAAACCATGATTATTTAGAGCTTGAGTATAGTCATTCCTAACTTGTTGAATATAATCTTATTCAAGGAGTTGTGTATCACTCTAGTTTCTATCAATATGGTGATCTTTTCAATGATTTTGTTTGGGTGGTTACAGCTAGTGTTGATGTACTTAATCACAGACTTTTTTTGTCTATATGGTTTGTAGGTGTTATTACTTTTATGATATATTTTTTTGTGTTTTTGCATTTTTGCACATTGCTATTTTCTTCGAGTGGTAGACCGTCATCCTGGTATAGTCAGATATTTTTTGAATCTAGTTTTCTGGTGAGGTTATATAAAACATACAGACCGATTAGATCCAACATCTGGGCTGAATTGAGGCTGCTCATAGAGACATCAGAACCGCAGACATCATTTTTTTCTAGTCCATTGTTCTTGATTGTAGAATAGTACCATTCGTCTGCAGTGTTTGGTTACTTCTATGACTCTCTTGTTGATATTGGTTTTAGTTTTGGCAAATTCCTTGGCTTCCTCGAAGATACTTTAGGATAAAGAGGGGTGGGAGTCCATAATGTTGAATTGTATAAAGGTGCAAGTATTTTTTTTTCCCTTAATCTTGCTAAACCAGGTGAGGGCATCATTGGTATTAATCCATTGGTTTAGTTGTGACAACAAACAAAAAGAGTGAAATAGGATATTGCAAACACAAAGTTCTGTTCTGCTCTGTATATGTGTTCATCCACTGGTTACTGATAATATAACACTACAAGTGTTGCTACTGTGTCAATTCCATTTTTTATCCAATATGAAACAAAAATTTTAGTTACCAATATCTTGCATTAATTTTTTGAATTACTGTGCAAACATACTGACACAGAACACTTTCAGCAAAGCAATGGGCATTTATTAGTCTTGATAGGAAGAGTTCTTTGATTCTGATTTGAAAAAAAAACATTTGCTCCCATTCTCTCATCCTGTTTTCATAATCCTGGAATTGTTTTGAATAATTCTGTTAATTTTTGATCAGGGAATCCTGAAAAAGTTTCGTATCATTTTTGGATTGAAATGATGTTAATGAAAAGCAACTCACAACTGAGGTTTTGAAAGGTGAAATTTACCTATGTTTCTACTAAATTATTTGGACTTTTTGATTGTATTTTCACTTGATAATTGTATGTTTCATGATAAGGAAATGTGCTTTTGCACTTGTTTTTGGTGTTTTTGATATTTAAAACTACATAAAAAAAGGAAACCCTGAAGACCTCAACAACTACATACTTATAAGCCTACTGACCTGCATGTACAAACTTTTCACAAGAATCATCACTAACTGGATTGCTGAAACACTAGATGAAAACCAACCACAGGAACAGGCTGGATTTAGAAGTTACTTGACCATAGACCATCTCCATTCAATAAATCAGCTGAAAGAAAAAGCAGCAGAATACGAAATGCCACTCGCTGTAGCATTTATAGACTTCAAGGAGGCATTCGACTCTGTAGAAATTCCCATGGTCATGAAGGCCATCACTCTAACTGGTATAGATCCAGTATATGTCAAAGGACTGCAACATATATACAATCACAGCAACTCCTTCATCAGGCTATGTAAAGAATCTAAACCCTTCCAACTCCAAAAAGGAGTAAGGCAAGGTGATACCAGCTCACCCAAACTCTTCACAGCCTGCCTCAAGATGATCTTCCAAAACGTAGACTGGGAGAATAGAGGAATCAAAAAAGAGGGCAAATATCTGAGCAACCTCAGATTTGCAGATGACATCGTCCTTTCCACAGAGAACCTACACAACCCCAAAATAATGCTTGATGAACTAAACGCAGAAAGCAAAAATTTCGGCCCACTCGTGAACTTATGTAAAACGAAAATCATGTGCAACAATCACATCGAGAATAAGGACATAACTGTCAAAATTGAAGATGCAAAATGGGAAAAGTAGACCACTACATCTACCTAGGATAACGAATCTCCATGAGATCCTTAAAAGAAGAGGAAATCAAGTGGAGAATCACTCTAGGATGGTAGGCCTTCAGCAGAGCAAGCTCAACTTTCAAAAACCAGAAGACCCCAATAATTCTAAAACAAAGAGTATACATCCTCCCGATAGTTACTTATGGAGCTGAAACATGGAACTTAACCAAGAGACAGACATGCAAACTGAGAAGCATGCAACATGCGCATGAGAGAATTATGCTCAACTTAACATGGAGAGATCACAAGACAGCACAATATATAAGGAAGAAAGCGAGGGTCCGAGACAGCGTAGACATTTTTTTCATACATCATAAGAAATTATATTCCTTGTGGGGGAAAAATCCTCTAAAAAGTCTTGGCTGTTGCTCTCCTTCTAGATAAAAATCTGATTTGAGATATCATTCTGTTTTATTTACCTTTTAGAGAATTTTTAGAAAAAGATTAAACGCTACAAAATGCAAATGAATCTTTCTTCAGCAGAATTTGTTTTTTTACTGCTTCTTTCGTATTTTAGTTGGAAGAAGACACAAGGTTTGTTGATGCTGCTTTCTATGGGAGGCCATTTTGAAGTTTTATCATCTTTTTCAAATTTGGTCTGCTTCTTGGTGTACGCATATTGAGTGGGGAGAGATTATTGTCGGATGAGATCAAGATAGCAAAGGAAATATTGCCCAGAAGATTGCAGGAATTAATTATTACCATAAACAAAAGAAAAAAAAATAACAGGTGACGTTGATAGAAACGGGGAAAACAAACAAAATCAAACTAAAAAGCACTCAGAGAGCATAAACCTCTGCCACCATCGTCAATAAAAACTGAATGGAAATTAGCTCCTATATTGCTACGATGTAGGGGAGGTAATTGTGAAAGATTCCTGGATCTGTCCCAAAATCTAATCAATCCTCTCTTAGCTTCTAGAAATGTCATTGAAATTCATTGAGAAATTTCAATGATATTGTGTCAACAAACCTGAGTGAATACTTGAATATATATATGAAGAAAAACGAAAAAAATATCCTTCAGTTGAACAATATCTCTGGATCTACCCCAAAATTTAACCAATTCTTCTTTACCAAACGACCTACCCTTCAATTTTTTTTTTCATTCCATTAACATCGCTAAGTAGGACAATTTTTCAGCTTCTTGAATGCAATAACCCATATTGACGAAGTTACTCAGTCTAAGGGAATTAATCAAATGTTGAAATGAATCAAGGTTCAAAGGGATGTCGTTGAGATATGATTATTACAAGATTTTGTTAGGGTATAGTCTGAGATCAGTAGCCTGATTGTTCAAATGACCAAGCAAACTTCGTCTGAAGTGTAGCCACAATCTCTTATTACTGCCAGGATAAATTGACTGATTGCTGCTTCCTGATGGACAGCTGAGTTGAACCTAAAGAAATGACTTCCAACTGGATTCTTTCCTTCTCCCTTTTTTCCTCTTTTTGTTGAAACATCCAAAAACCCTTATTGGTCACTGATTTCTTGATCTTCCTTTAGAACTAATTTATTTTCACAGATTATGGAGAGAATTTTTATTGGAATGATTTCTTCTGCCTTTATTTCATTAGTTGTCATGGGTGACAATACACAAGATCCAAGGATAGGGACAGTGTCGGAAAAATTACTGCCTAAATATACATCATGTATTAGTAATATGGATGTGTGTGTATGTGTCTGCTATTCCATGGTGAAGAACCTTGACTTTGTCATTAGAGACTTGTACATGTTTAAACTCGGATGATGATGTATAGGCTTTGTTACACTAATGGATGCTCAAGTGAAAATTGTTGCTGAGTCAGTAAAATAATTATGAAGAGAAAAAAAAGTGCTTATTTCCCAATCAGTCAGTCGATGGGACTCCTGGGGGTCTTGGCTTTTGTTTAACAATCAGGAAGTGTTCATGGTCGAGTGCCGACTGTTTGAAATTGCAGGTTACACAAGCCTGACTTTTTCTTCCTTCAGTTCCGCTCTCCAATTACCAATCCAGAAAAAAAGCCTTTATTTGTAACAAAGTCAACTGATTATATTTTTGTTTTATTTAATTTCCTCTTTGAAAGACAAAAATCTTAATAACTTTTGTTCTATTTCTTGATCAAGAGAAAATGAAAATTCAGTTTATTTTGGTATTAAATTTTGCAATTTTTACGAATAAAAGAAAGAATCAAAATGCTTCAAAATAACAATCTTGGAAATTAATTTGAGCTACGAAGATTATGACAGTTTTTTTTCTAATGCTAATATGCAAATATCTTGAAAGGATTTTTTTTTTTTCAAAATAAAGTCTTTTCAAAAATCCAATTTCAATGTAGAGTTTGTTGGTAACTTTTTTTATTCTGAACCAGTCAATTTTTCACGTAAACAAAGGCCGGTATTAAAGGAGAAATTCTTTCCAATTTGAGGAGCCTCTCCAAAGCTTAGACTGTGGATATAATCCTTGTGCAATGACCCTCCTCCTCTGAAAAACATTTACTTACAGGTTGCTATTCAAATCTTAGCACAGTTGTTGACATCATCAGAACGATGGTCCACATCACACATCATTTTATCAAGTTAATGATACTTCAAGATCAAGGCACTGAATGAAAATTTATATAAAATACCAAAACTGTTGAGGAATTTTGAATTTGAGTCAAATGAAACGCCTTGACATTTTTTGGTGCCATGTAACAGCATGGGCGGAATGCAAGTAAAATACAAAATGGTTAGAATAACCATTACAGTTTCATGACATCATTAAATGGTGAAACTTTATCATTTAAATGCAGAATCTGACCGATTTGAAAAAAGCAATTCATCCTTGATAGTCTTGTTAGAAACAGTTTTCCTCAATCACAAAATAAGAACAATGAAAGTGATTCTGAGTAGCATACTGCTTTTTTTCTTTTTTAATGTCTCCTAATAGTTTAACTTCTCACTCCCTTTGTAAAATGTCAAATATTTGATAACTTATGAATTCTTTCTTTCTTTAACAGAACTAAATGAGGCACCAAGAACTTCATGGTAGATTCTGCCAACGATAAAAGAAAAAAGGAAAAACATGTCAAAAGTTTCTTAAAATAACTTTCAAAATGCCATAATATTGCACATATTTTAGTAATTTTTTTACGTAGCTAAAAGTTCTTAGTGTAAAATACAAATAATTTCATTAGAAAGTCAAAACAAAAAACTTCAAATATGTTTAACCATAAATGCACAAATGAAAATTGTGATCACTTTGTGAACAACACCCAATCCTCCCTAGATAGAGCTGACTATGAAGATTTCTACATGCATGGCAGATAGTACCTTGTTATTCTTTGTGCCTCATCTGGTCTTATAATCTATCTAAAAATGGAACGAAAAAAGACGTTGGCTATTTCTTTTGTGTGTATATGTGTTTAGATATTGTGCATGAATATGTTTAGGCTTGTCAAAAAGTCTGTTGCCTAATGATGGGAAAAAAAACATTGATTTTGCACATCAAATATTCATATTTTTCAACTTGATATCCTTCCTGGTCAATGCACTTGACTCAATGCTACCCCATAGATTATAGAGATCAAACATTACACAGTGAAAATTTTAGATCAAAATTCATCTAACTGCATCATGTTTATTGATTCACTTTCATAAATATGTATGCTGATATATGTCTGTATAAATATATATATCGGTAAATATTTATTTAGAGCAAAGCTAAATTTCACTAACTGTATAAAAAAAAAACGTTAAACTTTGACACCAGAGAGTTAAAGAGCTTTTGGGGTTTTTTCATTTGCTCTCTCAATAGTTTTAATAGAAAATTGACAAGTCTCTCACTCTAAAAGTTGTTATTTTTTCTAAATGAATTATTTCAATATATCTTCACTTTTTTATGATACAAGAAGTCTTGTGCTCATAGGTATCACTATGTTAACTGGATATGTCATCAACCTTCAAGATAAACCTGCACTGTTAGTCAGGTATCATCACCACCCTTCTCAGGTCTACTGCTCTCCCCATTATAAGATCATGTTGGTTCTGGTAAGCTGGTGGCTGATTGAACTTACATTTTGCCACTATTTTCTGGTCAGTTGGTTTTGAATTCAGAGCTGTCCTCCTCCTAGATTGGTTGCTTCTCAAGGCTACATAGCCCAGTCCAACATTCTATTTTACATATATGGGATGGATTCATGCCTTTCCTAAGGGCATAAGTGTAAAGTGAACCTAAATAGCTTCAATCGGTTAGAACTCGGCTCATTTATTTCATTGTGAGCACCATTAACTGTTGCACCATTCACTTCTCCTGGTCTGGTATACCAGCAAAAAATATATCTTGTAGGTATCCTCACCCTTCATATTTGCTTTTGCAATCGATAATTTCTTTTTGTGTGACACATTAGAACTCTTCTCCTCATTGTCATCATACATAATCAATAAACGCCAAGGCCATCAGGACTCACATATGTAATTGGGATTCATTTTTTGTTTCCAACTTTTATGTCTTTTCATCTACACATTATTGCAATGCCTCACAATGTTTCTGAGAGAAAAAAAGGACACAAACAAACTTTCAACACATGAGTGAAATGTTGACAAATATTAGTCCATATAATTTATGTGCAAGTAATCTATCTATATAATCATTTATGCAATTTTTTTCTGTTTGATTCTCTGTCCATAACAGTGGACCTTTTCCAATTAAAGGTGACAATTTTGCTGATAGAAATATCTCCTATTCAGCATTTGAAATAGTGTACTCTTCTACTTGAATGTTTCTTTCTAAAGAAAATCATCTCATGGATGTTTTCACAGGGTTTAACTATACAGTAAATCAGTACACTTATCCCTATCTATCTATAATGTATGTACGGCATCTTACACTCCACTAACTAAATCAACTAGACTTCCGCAAGTTACCTTACTACCACTTATTAATTTATAATCAGTACTTACCTACACTGTGCTTTATGTATTCAGTGCTAAAGATTTTTCTCCATTGAGAATACCAAAATATCCATGTCAATTCTATTTAGATAAACGAATCCAGTCAACGTCATTTAGTTCTCCGTGTAAGTTATGCTGTTGGATGGGTAATATTATATTTTGGCCATCAGATGATTGAATTGTTTTTAATACTATCTCATGTTTTGATTAAAGAAGACTTTGTCACTGAGTCCAGCCATTTATACTCAACACAGGAAAATATAAAGTGAGAACGATGCTTAAATCCATTTCATTATTTTACATTCTAGCATCCCAAATGACATGAATTAATGGGACAATCATATTATAAGCGATAACATTCTCACAGAAATATGCTTCTGAACAGATGGATAATGTGATCATTTTAACATCCTCCAACTGTAGAAGGGCCATTTCACTCCCCCCCTCACTAACTCCACCATGTTTTGTCAATTGAGTCTCCTCCTTCACTAAACCAATCTGAAGAGAAAGATGTTCAAGTGATGCATGTCACCTAAATGAAAGAGAAGACTTAAAGGTCAAGTGGGTTGAGGTTCTGAGAACTTTTCTCCAAGTGGAAATGGTAAATTTCATGATATAGGTATTAGTATCTATGTACTTATAATTCTCTTGTTTATGATATCCACCTGCTTAAATCTGATTGCTCTAACACACTTATAGGCTAATCTCCATAGTAACAGTTACTATGTCTTCTCATTGTGTTGTACACAGAAAGTCAATTACTGTTCCACCTGGCAATTTCACCTTGACATTGCTAATCAAAAAAATTAGAACAATTTTCACCTGCCCAGCTTCAGGAACAATTTCTTTCATCATCTTCTAACTACCACCACCCACCCACCCACCCATTACCTATGACCGTCTATTCTCTTTCTCTCTCTTTCTCCATTTCCCTCAGCCTCTCTCTCGATCTCTTTCTCTCCTTCCATCCATCTCCCTCTCTTTCTGACTCTGACTATGTCTCTCTCTCTACTGCAAGTAATATTTTCTTGTCAGTTAAATATTGGTAGGTTCGAAATTGTAAGTTTTGGTAGCCAAGCAGTTAGCAGTGTGGAAAATGAAATTGGCGAACCTGGTTCAAATTCTGTCTGAGATCTTGTGTCAATCCACATTACTGCCCTTCCAGAAGAGCATGGATCCATTTCTTCTCCCCTGCTATGGGTAAAATAGCCGATATATTGAGTGATGCCACTTTGAGTGGTTGTCTCCCCTGAGTAGATTGCTCGTATTGTAACTTTCAAGAACTCCCAAGTCAAACCAAAACGGAAACTTTTGATCTGTGAGGCTTAGGCATGAGCGCATTAATCAGATCCTAAATTCAGATTTTCTAACATCAAGAAGACCATCATGACATCTTGGACTAAGACTATTATGAAGCTTTCTGAAAAGAATTTGAAAAGGAATTGATTTGATTGATTGAATCATCTCTATTCTGTCTTTACAATTGAATGACACTAGAGTGTCCCTTCTAGAGCACATCCCTGGAGATCCTAGGATGCCCAGTATCCCCCCCCCAGTTGTTATAGTCCAGTGAGAAATAGAGAGCGATCTGTCTGGCATCAGCTTAGTTGCTAGAAGGACATCAAGTTGTGTGTCAAACTGCATTTAGTGGGTTCCCTCATTTTGGAATCAGAATTGTCCTTCTCCAAGATTAGAGAACCCAATCTGCACTGCTATTCAACCCATGGCTGGAGGGAGAAGAGATTGATTCATACCTTTCCCAGGGTTATTAATGCAAAATGAGAAACAGCCCTCACCGGAGTTTGAACTTGGTTTGCCGATTCCATTGTCTGTGCTGTTACAGCTACGTCATTCATACCTACCTGATTTGATTGTAACAACATTTACTCATCACTCGTATAAAAAATAATGTTACTCAGCTCAAGGTCTAGGACTGAGGAAACTCTCAGGCTCTGAGGCTAAGGGTTTATAGCCAAAGCATGTCGGATACAACAGATCTTGTAATGTCACCAAAATCAAACAATGTTGAGCCTGTTCAGAACTTAGATAGGTAATCATTGGTACTAAAAACAGAACAAAGCCTTCACAGGCCTGGCAAACTGGAAGTGTTTTCAACTAACAATTTCCCATGTATGCATATGTAACATCTTCGATGAAAGAGGTGAATGATGATGCATGCATACATGCAATTAAATCTATATGAACCTGATATCCTTGCAACATGGTCTGCCCATTGCCATTTAAATTTGCTAATGACTTCTAGGATATTTCTGACACTCATATTTTTCTCTAATGTGTTATGCTGTTTCATGATATTTCCATGTTATATTTAGCATCATTTTTTCTTGTGCACATTGCATGGTTCTTAGTTTGAAAGCCAATTCCTTGGTTAAGTTCCATATTTCAACTCTGTAGGTAACTACAGAGAGGACACACTGGCTGCTTACCCTTCTTTTCAAGATCAATAGGATTTTCTTGTTCTTGAAGACCAAACTTGCTCTACCAAAGTTTTACCAACCCATGATGATTCTTCACTTGATTTCTTCTCCCTTTGAGGATTCCAGGGAGATTTGTTGTCCCAACTAGATGTAGTTATCTACTTTCTTCAGTTCTTTTCAATTCTGATTGGTTGTTTTGTTGTATGAATGCAAGAAATAATTCATTATTTTGTCTCAGATATAGAAACCTAATCCTTAGGGTTTTTTTCCATCTTGTATAACTGTCTGTTGGTCTGATCTGATTTAGGCTGCTAGTATGTCAGGGGAAGAGAAAGTAAAATGAAGTGAAATTGAACTCTGGGAGAGAGAGGGAAGCAGGCTAGGAGTACACAATAGGGTAGGGAGTAAAACAAAAATATTCACAGAAGGAAAATGTCTGAGTGTGTATCACTCCTACTACAACTACTATTTCATTATATATCCGAAGGAAGACCAGGCTCGAAGATAAAGATAGTTTTATTCTATTAAATATGGCTTCATTGTCACTCACACTTCCATGAGCTTTTTTTTTTTTACTCCAGTATTTTGAATTTCCAACCCTAGATATACTGTTATTAGGATTCAACCATTTCTTACTTTGTTAAGGAGCCTCGCCATGCCTTTCAACCTCTATTTTGAAAATGTACTATAACACCACAAAATGATCCAGGACATTGAATTAAAGATTGTTGCCTGTCTCTTCACCCTTTATGATACCGAATCAACAAAATCCTCCTCACCAAATCTGAAATCAACAACATAAACAAAAATATAGGGGTTTTACAATGCCTAAGGAACAGATTCTCTTTATTCTGAATAATTCAAATTTTGAGCTGATTTCTTTTTCTCCAGTAATTTTATTACAATGATTCAAAGATCAAGTTATCTCATCTCCCTTTAAAGGTACTCAACCATCTTTTGGCATGATCTATTCCTGTATCCTTGTGGGGCATAGGGCTGCAACCACCTCAAGCTGCCTTTGCCCCACCCTTGTCTGATCTTCTCAAGGTCCATCTTAGCCTCCCAACTTTTCTCCTTCCCCATGGCTGCCAGTGTTGCCATGGTTTATGTCAGCAAGATTCAACTTGGAAGAAACTGGGATCACAGTCATCCAGTGTTATGCTTATAATAATACTAATATACTAATAACTAATACAACCAAGGAAGAGGCAAAAGAAGGCTTCTACAGAATTTATTTGGCATATGAGACGTACTTTCAATACTAATTTGAAGTATGAACATGTACAATCCTCAATCCATCTGTTGTCTGGTCTCATCCACCTCAGGAGATACCTATGGGAAGATAAGCCTCATTAATGGCAGAAAATAAACTTAATCTGAGATTTTTAGGAGAGCATCAGCTTCCTTATTTTCGTTTTTTTTCAGGGGAAGGGGACTACCAACACTAAAATAGATGGAAATTATTACAAGTGCCCGGAGTGTATGTCTCCTTTACTTGCAGTGTTGAATTAGCCAATATATTAAGGAAGGGCTGAAGTGGGGGAAGTAAGGCTTGAAGCCTGGTTAAAATGTTCATGTAATGAGTGTACTGGTTGAGGCAAGATATCTATGTTATCAAATGAGATGTATGTTTGAATTTTGTTGAGAAAAATAGTGTGTATCTGTATTATGAACATCTGAGCAGGTGGAAAAAAAAGGGTTAATATAGATAGAAATAGACAGACCCTGAATCTATTGATGCTTTTAGATTTTCTAGTAGGCCATAGGATGACCTGTTCAGCTATGGAAAGTAGATTGATATGAGAGCATTATGTCTACGTTTTCATGGTTTTGTGTTTGTATCTGTGTTACATTTATGTTTGTAACAGTGTGTATATGTATGTAGAAAGCTTGGCAAGCCATGAACTCAAGGCGTAAAAGAACTTTTCATTATATATATATAATATATATATATATATATATATATATGTGTATATATATATATATATATATATGTATATATATATATATATATGTATATATATATATATACATATATATATATATATATACATATATATATATATACATATATATATATATATATACATATATATATATATATATATATATACATATATATATATATATATATATATATACATATATACATATATACATATATATATATATATATATATACATATATATATATATATATATATATATACATATATATATATATATATATACATATATATATATATATATATATATATATATATATATATATATATACATATATATATATATATATATATATATACACATATATATACATATATATACATATATATATATATATATATATATAATGTACTTTTAATCTGAAATAGGTTTGTTCAACTCTATCAATTTTACTGAAAGACTCAATGAAATCCTACATGTAGCCTTAGTTATTTTATGCATGTATTGATTGGGTTTCAAAATGGTAAGCTACAGGCAAGACTAAAGTTTTATATTTATAAACAATGAACTTTTAAAAGCAATTTACCTGTTAGGTAATGGAAAGAAACAGTCAAAATAAATCACATATAATGCCTTGGTGTTTAGTCTGTTCACGATTGTATGGCTTTATTTAGAACAAATCATATTTTAAGAAATATAAATTAGATCTTATAGAAATATTCATTTAAAAAAAATTTTTTTTTTTCATAGAAATAGTAAAACTCAAAACTTTAGAAGGGGCCATTAATTATAATCACGAATAATGTTCTGAAACTCTTATCAAAATCAGTTGATCCCAAATACTTCATTGAAAATGAATTGAAGATTCTAATAAAATAACAATTAAATTCCATATTGATTTTTTTATAATTTAAAGTTGTTTATAACAATGAATTTGATAGCAATGAATGTAAATTGTTCCAATTTTCATTTCCTTTGCTTGTTATTTAAAATGCCTTTTACCAAAGTCATCACAATAAGCGACTTCTTCTCTCTCTTATATATATATATATATATAATATATATATATATATATATATATATATATATATATATATATATATATATATATATATATATATATATATATGATCTCCTTTGCTTAATGTTATCAGCCAGCTTTTTTGAAAAAAACCTGTCCTAAAATAATCACAATAAGTAACTTCCTCTGTTTTTGTATGCTTTCATTGAACATTTTTAAAAAAAATCAGAAAGAGACCTGTCTTGGCCTGAAAATGTTATTTAATGCTTTGGGAAAAGCATATATTCTAAACGTTTCAGTGCCCTATCCCATCGCCAGTCCTTTCCAAACTGGCACACCCAATAGAACATGAAAAAAGACTGAAGGGCACATACTACTGTCTTTTTTTTTCTTTACTTCAATTTTACATTCCAGAATCAATCCTCTGAGGGGAATGAAATTGTAGCTAGAAATAAATATAAGTGCAGATATGGAGTTTATGTGTTGTAATTTATATTTCATCTTGTGCCCTTATTTACCTCTGCCAATTAATTTCAATGATCATCCATGGAATGGTGGCCCATGGGCTAAGAAAGAATTGATCGAATTTGGGCTTGGTTCCAAGAATTCTCTTCTGATTGAGTGAGATTTTTTTTATACTTTAAAACAATAGTCTGAATTGTGGAAAATTGAGTTAATTATCTTTCTTGCATTGTAGCTGTATATGAACTGATTTTCATTCAGTTTTGAGTTATTGTATGATGTTGGCAGAGATATGCACTTTCAGAGTGCTTTCTTGTTTGCGTACATCTTTCTTATTCCTTGAGCATCCATGTGTATCTATCCATCTGCCACAAACAGGAAACTCCTATTGAAATGTTTCCAGTCCTTCATACAACAAGCGTTCTCTCTTCAAGGTCTGTCCAGAATTTAACTATTCTGTCTTTGTTGGTTTCAAACAGGTTGAAGTAAATATTTGATGTCCACTTTCCTAAACACTTGTTACATGATCTGCATTAATTAATGAACACATTTCGTACTTTTCCATCACCTTTCTTTCAAATGTGTCCTTGATCTGAAGCGATCAATTTCGATTCATTTATCCTTGAGAATTGCTTTATTGGTCTGTTTAGACCAATGGCTCAAAATCTTTTTACCACTATGTGCCCCCTCAGTAATTGGACCTTGCCTCCCCCACCTCTTATCTTTAACCAAATCATTTTTTTTTAATGGTTACTGGAAATCTGTGAAGAGAATTTTTCTCCAAATATCAAGCAAACTCTTGTTAAGAGAATTTCTACTAAAATTAGAGAAATTTTTATTTTTTTCCTGCCGGCTCATTCCCCCTCTTAAAATCACTCACATACCCCTGGTTGAGAATTAATGGTTGAATCTTTCTCAGTTGGTTTTGATCTTTGTACCTTTGGGTTACAAACCTTTGTCATTAGCAGCTAAGTTACTTGACCATCTTCTCAGTCCTTATCCACCATGACTCTCTTTTCTTACAATGAACTTCCTGGTTTTTAAAGTTCAGGAAAAATTATTTTTTAAGGAACAGTTTGTTTGTGTGGAAGGACTTCCTCCAAAAATGAATGTTTCTATTTGAAGGTGGGATATTGACTGACGTCAGTGTCATTCATTTTTTTTTTATTTACTTTCCTTTCTACTCTTTATTCAACCAAAGCATTTTTATTCACTTCCCCCCTCTCTCTTCTTACTTCTTCTTTTTCACCTCTCTCTTCCTTCATTCTATTTTTTTTTCTTTCTCTAGGAAGGCTATAAAAGTACCATCATTAATATATTTTTTGTTTACCGCTATGGCCTCAGCTGGACATTTCTCTCTTTTGCTCCCAAATTGACAGCTTGTGGCGGAGAAGACGTCAATTCTCCTATGAACCACATCCTTACCAATTTTTTTTTGTGAGTTTCTTTTGTTTATCAAAATGTTATGCCAGCTTTCAACTGGTGGGAGATGACAGCAGATGCTGTCTAACTTTGAAAAAATATTGACAGCCGAAGATGTAAAACTTCATATTTTATTCTGTCTGAATTTTCGGGTTCATGTGTGTCTTTATATCTTAGCAAAGTTAACAATCATTGCCCCAGATGAAGAACATCATTGGTCTTTGATTTTATCTAATCCATATTTAAGAAAGAAAATAGATATTAAAGGAATTTGCAAATGGGAAACCTATGTCTTGTTTATACAAAAATTTTTTCCTGTGAAGCTTTTGTGACTCAAATGTTGATGCCAAATGTTGTCTTTTTTTCAGAGTAGACTGGGGATTACTGAAATTTGAATACTCTAATATTGGATATGAATTGGAAAAGTAATAATTCCTTTTTAGTATCAGCATTGAATTATAAGCAGCAGCAACCATTAATAGCCCATTACTGAACAAATGCCCCTCCTGACTTTTCCTGTAACAATTATATAGGCTAGAGAACCCAGTTTTCTTTGCTATTTTAAGTATAGTTTGGGGGAGATATGGATTCGTGCCTTTCCAAAGACATTAGTGTGAAGTAAACATAAACAGCCTCTGCAAGAATTTGAACACTGCTCACTGATCTCATTGATTCCATACTGTTACCCCACTCACATCTCCATATTGAATATATGGTGATATGAATAATATTTGATGGTCAAATCTTATTGATAGCTATATTTCAATTACTTCTTATTGAGCTAAAAAAAAAATTTTTTGCCCTCCCTTGTTATCAAGTGTATGAACTATTGTTAGTAATGCTCAGGGCTTGCTCAGGGCTATCCCATGGCGTAAGAGAACTACACAGATGCTTAGGGCTCATGACTTTGAAAGGATTGATGCTGATGAAATATATCAGTCTGAAAGAAAGCAAGTTTTGTTATTCCGAACATATCTAATAGTATTGAGATGCATCTTAATTTTTCATCAATCTTTAGCAATGAGGATTAAGCTCCTTATCACATTCAAACTCACATCACTGCTGACATACTGAAACCTGGCTGAATGTGCCAGTTGCTTTGCCTGCTGAGCTACAGAAACTCCAATAACTTGCAGAAGTCCAAATCTGACCTTTTAAATTCACTATCTTGATCTCTCCAGCTCTGTTCACATTGGTTTCTATACTAGAAGTATCAGTGAAGCAATTATTCTATTCATTTTTAATTAGCTGAATTGTTGTAATCCATTATTGGGATTAAACAGAAACATAACTAAACGTCAAGATGAAAGTAAATAGTAATTCAAAATTAATAAAATGATAAAATAGTTCTGAGACAGTTTGTTATTGCAGTCAACCGGCTTGGTCAACAGAGGTCCTCGAAGAGCTCACTTGATAGGATTGGCCGACACAGACCTTCAGGGATCCCTGTGACCCTACAGGTCTTTACAGGCTGAACATTCTTGAGACTGACATGTCCTTGACTTCTGATGACACATGTAATGACCAGAGTCTTAAGTGGCACTTGACAAGAAACTCAATTACAATGCAGGCAGAACTGCTTGGAATCTGAAGTCTTCTTATACCTTAAGGAAGAAAGTTCTTCGTTAGATAAGTATTGCATCTACTTGTTAAATATACATTATAATAAGTCAGGTGGGTCATGTTGTTTCCTTCGTTAGGGGCTTCTAAATTGATGAAACTGGTTTGCATGTACAATAGTGAACCCTTTTGACCTGTATCCTTCTGTAGGTACTCAACATGGTCTCCATTCATGAAATGAGGCTTTTATGTTTATGTCTAAGGAAATTGCAAAATCTTCAGGTCTTCAAAAGTGTTAATATCTATTCTTTGGATTAATAACATGAAAGACTGGAGGCATGAAAGGCTGTGGCTGCAGACTGTAGCAGATAGAGACTTGCCATCAAGGCAGGTGTCCAGATGGCTAGAGAAAGTGCAGATGTAGAGGGAAGTGACAACATCTCCACAGCCAAGTTTTTTCTACTACTACTACTACTGCAAAAGCTGCAACAGAGTTTGTTGCTTGAGAATCAATCTATGCAGTCATAGCAGGTGCTACATCTCAATCTGAAGCTAATCTTTGGCACATGCTTCATTGTCTTCTGAGACAGATGGAGGCTAACAAGTAACTTGAAAAATGAAACAAGACAAAGGCTTTAGGTAAGGCTTTAACTTTCAATCCATTAGAACCCAGTTTTTTGTGCTCTACACATACCCATTTCATACTACTCCACATGTTTAGGCCCTACAACATCTTTTTCTGCTTACTACCAAAGTAGGCAACAGTTTCCAGCTTTTTTTCTTCTATTTTTTTACAAAGTCTTTTATTTCATATACATTCATTGTATCATTAGCCGGTTATCAAATAATTTTCACAGGTTTTCTATGACATTACACTACCTTTCCAGTAAATTAGGCATTCGATTATGAAAGAATATCCTCGTTTTTCATTCAGCAAATCCTTCAATGTCTTGGACTCATTGGAACTGCTCGTCAAACAAGGAATGTTGTATCGAATGAGAGAAGTCTGAAAGTGATAGGTTAGAAAAATATGCCATTTTCAGAAGATATTCCCTTCCCAGGTTCATAATCATTAGCTGCATTGCTTATGCAATATGAAGATAGACTTTGCCTTTCAGTAGAATTACTGATCATCTTTCTTGCCTAGGAAAAGATCTTTTCTTTTCTAATGCATCATACAAACAATCCAATTGCTCACAGTAGCATTGTACTGTGGTAGTTTGTCCAACTTCCAGCATTTCATAAAGAATTCCTTCGAACCCTGCCAAACAAAGAAGACCCCCCCCCAGTAGCTTCTGTTTATGTTGAGATATTGAGAATTGTCTTGGAGCTAACAACAATTTTCTTGATTTTCGATTCTCACGATAAATCCATTTTGCTGAGTCTCTAACTGCCAGAACTGGTTATGACTGATCTGGTCATTATAATCATGGCAAGTTTGAGCCTATAATCAGGTGCTAGATTTCTGTTGATATGAACATGTCTTGGTTTAGATAGTATTTGAGTTCAGTGCTCAAGTTTATTAATTCCCATTGTGTCAAGATTAAGAAGCTGAATGTGAAAAGATCATTGGACTTAGTAGATTTTATGAATACCGTCTATTCTAGCAGGTGAAACAACACTTTGAACATCCAAAAACATCCCAGAAAATGTGGTCAGCTTATGAGCCAGATATAAAGCCAGTGATTAAACTTTAGACTAAAATCATGAAATCCAAACTGAAATAGGGATCTTGTCCTTTTCTTCAAAATATACAGTAATTTTTTGTTCTTTTCACCATGCCTCATATTGTGATTAATATGAAAAATTTATAGAATATTAACTTTTGAGCAAGATACAATACAAATTTTCGTAAATAATGATGCATGGCTATTCATAGTTGGCCAATATTATACAGATGGCCATTTATACGCTTTCATTTCCCAATAAGATCCTCACATGCAAAAACAGGTGTGTTTACTGATAGATCTGCACTGAAAAAACATATCATGGAACCAAAGTAGTCATTGATTAACTGATACAAAATCAGAATACAATGGACATATATAAGTGTTTTGATATATTTTGTAACAATATTGTGCAAACATCAATTTTATGCCTTAGAAATATATTGACCAAAGCAGAAGACAAAGATTCTGATGTTGGTTTTATTATTTATCAAATGCGTCCATCCATACAACAAAAGTCTATTTGGAAACATCAATGCATTTTTTTTTTTTATTGTAAACACATTCTCTATTATGTAAAACAACAGGCTCAGTTTGTTATTGTCTCCCCTTTAAACATTGGCACAGCTCAACCAAATTTCACTTGAATTTCAAGTTCTGAAAGGTGGGTTCTATTCACGATACAACTATCATGCTGAACTGAACCCTTACTTTTTGTTCAATACACATAGAATCTGATAATCTGAGAGCACACACACACACACACACACACACACATGTATGCATTTGTATGGTGTCATGGTAACTTTCAAAGTCAGTCATTAGCTCATAGAACACACGCATATATCTGTGGAGTCAACACTTAAAACTCCTCAAACATATACCAATAGTTGTCTGCATGCAAACATCTCCCCCCCCTGACGCAAGATCCAATCCTTTTTGCCTCCTCCACACTTCCTCATCCCATCCCCAAGACTAATCCCGCTGCTGATGGTCTCTTCCAGTGTGATTCCGATTCCGTGGAGATGATGTCTGATGATGATGGTGGTAGAAAAGCAGATAGTCTGTTGTTGTTACACCGGGCAGTAGAGGCAAGAAAGAAGACTGGGTACAGCGGGTCGGTGGAGGCGGGCACAAGTTGATGATGATGATGATGATAGATACAAGCTTCTAGGGCAAGCCAGAAAAAAAGAGTGGGCTGTAATAGTATGCCAAAAAAAAAAAAATGTACGCACACACACAGATACACATACACACATTACTAAAACTGCTGGCCGATCTGGGGGTAGAAAAATCATGTTGGGGGTGGAAGAGAGACAGAAGATATCCAGTAACATCTGAATGCTTTTTTTTTATTTTGCATTTAATTTTTGCTTTTTTTTCCCCCCTTTCTCTGTGTCCGTGTTAAAAAGACATTTTCTTTTCTTTTCTTTTGTTGAGAGGGAATGTTAAGGGAACGATAAACAGAAAAAGGAGGAAAGAAAGAAAGAGAAAATGGAAAAGAAGGATAAAGGAAGAAGATGATAGAGAAAGAATTAAGAAAACCAGGAAAGAAATAAGGAAAAGGGGGGGGGGAATAGCCAAGTAAGAAGAGAGGGGAATGAAAAAAAAAAAATGGAAAGATATAAAGAATAAAAAGGTTGTTCAGATAGTTAGACCAGAGAATGAAAAGTGAAGTAAAAAGATGAAGTCATAAAAAAAAATCAACCAGAAGAGGGTGCGGGGTTGAAGGGAAGAAAGAGGGGCAGGACTGTGAGGGAAGAGAAGGAGAAAGTGTGGGAAAGAAGAGGAGAGAAGGAAGTAGAAGGAATATGCAAAAAGGGAAAGGTGAAGGGGGAAGAGAAAAGTTGGGAAAAGGAAAGCGAGTAAGCACTAAGAAGCAAAAAAAAATTGTGTGTGTAAACGCAATCGGTTTTTTTTTTTTTTCCTTCTGGTTTGAAGGAATCAAAATACAAGTGCGTTGTTTTCGTCTCATTCTAGAGTGTTGCATGTCCGCTCTTCTTGATAAGAAGGAAGAGAGAGTGAATCTAGGCCACTGGGACAGAGAGAACCTGCTGGTTGCTGCTGATTGGGCTGAACTGACCCTCTGCACCCAATGACCCCCTGCCACAGCAGAGCTGGGTAACGCCTCCTCTTCTTCGTCACTCTACTTCTTCTCACCTGACACTTTCTCGCTTTTCATCTTACTTTCTCTCCCTCTTCTTCCCCTCCTCAACCTCCTCCTCGGTCTCCCCCGTTCTCTCTCTATCTCTATCGATGTTCGCTCTCTATCTATCTTCCTGGTTCTCTCTCTCCCCCTCTCTTTCTCTCCCCCTCTCTTTCTCTCCCCCTCTCTTTCTCTCCCCCTCTCTTTCTCTCCCCCTCTCTTTCTCCTCCCCCTCTCTTTCTTCCTTCTCTCTCTTTCTTCCTTCTCTCTCTTTCTTCCTCCCCTCTCTTTCTTCCTCCCCTCTCTTTCTTCCTCCCCTCTCTTTCTTCCTCCCCTCTCTTTCTTCCTTTTCTCTCTTTCTTCCTTTTCTCTCTTTCTTCCTTTTCTCTCTTTCTTCCTTTTCTCTCTTTCTTCCTTTTCTCTCTTTCTTCCTTTTCTCTCTTTCTTCCTTTTCTCTCTTTCTTCCTTTTCTCTCTTTCTTCCTTTTCTCTCTTTCTTCCTTCTCTCTCTTTCTTCCTTCTCTCTCTCTTCTCCTCTCTCTTTTCCCCTCTCTCTCTTCCCCTCTCTCTTCCTCTCTTTCTTTCTCTCTCACCCTTTCTCTCTTTCTTTCTCTTTCTTTCTCTCTCTCCTTTTCTCTCTTTCTTTCTCTCTCTCCTTTTCTCTCTTTCTCTCTCTCCCTTTCTTTCTCTCTCTCCCTTTCTCTCTTTCTCTTTCCCTGTCTTCCCTGCTCGCTCTCTCTCCCATTCTTTCGATCAGTTTTGCTCGCTCTCCCTTCCCTGCTCTCTCTTCCTCTGTCTTCCCTGCTCTCTCGCTCCCTCTCACTGTCCTGCTCTCTTGCTCTCTCACACTGTCCTGCTCTCTCTCTCACACTGTCCTGCTCTCTCTCTCACACTGTCCTGCTCTCTCTCTCACACTGTCCTGCTCTCTCTCTCACACTGTCCTGCTCTCTTGCTCTCTCACACTGTCCTGCTCTCTTGCTCTCTCACACTGTCCTGCTCTCTTGCTCTCTCACACTGTCCTGCTCTCTCTCTCACACTGTCCTGCTCTCTCTCTCACACTGTCCTGCTCTCTCTCTCACACTGTCCTGCTCTCACTCTCTCACTGTCCTGCTCTCTCTCTCACTCTCTCACTGTCCTGCTCTCTCTCTCACTCTCTCACTGTCCTGCTCTCTCTCTCACACTGTCCTGCTCTCTCTCTCACTCTCTCACTGTCCTGCTCTCTCTCTCACTCTCTCACTGTCCTGCTCTCTCTCTCACTCTCTCACTGTCCTGCTCTCTCTCTCACTGTCCTGCTCTCTCTCTCACTGTCCTGCTCTCTCTCTCACTGTCCTGCTCTCTCTCTCTCTGTCCTGCTCTCTCTCTCTCTGTCCTGCTCTCTCTCTCTCTCTGTCCTGCTCTCTCTCTCTGTCCTGCTCTCTCTCTCTCTCTCTCTGTCCTGCTCTCTCTCTCTCTCTCTCTGTCCTGCTCTCTCTCTCTCTCTGTCCTGCTCTCTCTCTCTCTCTGTCCTGCTCTCTCTCTCTCTCTGTCCTGCTCTCTCTCTCTCTCTGTCCTGCTCTCTCTCTCTCTGTCCTGCTCTCTCTCTCTCATTGTCCTGCTCTCTCTCTCTCCCTCTCTTTCTCTCTCTCTCCCTCTCTCCTGCTCTCTCACTATCTCTCTCTGTGTCCTGCTCTGTATCTCTCTATCCGGCACCCTCTCTTCTCTCTTTGTCTTTTTGTGACATCTGGAGAGAGATGCAATGAAAGAAGGTGAGAAACTTTGCATCTCAAATCCAGGTATGCAGGTTGTCAAGCCCCACCTGACCCCTCCTTTCCTTCTCCGCAGACAGACCGCAGGGGGTAGGGGAAGATAACGAGAAGTACAACCACCTACATCATGTACTTACGTCACATTACAGCTCCTGCTACTAGCTACCACACACATACATAGACCCATACATTTATTGTTTCTATGTGAACAATTCTTGAAAGAAAATATAAAAATAACCCAAAAGAAAGTAGCACTCCCTATCAGACAGTTGTTAACGACGAGGAAAACGGTGGGAAAAAAACAAAAACAAACTTTGTTTGCTGTGAAGAAAGAATTAAATAATTATTTAAATGCATACGTATGTGTTCAAAGTAGACCACACACATTTTCTCATGCATATACATAATTCGCACACTCTCCCTACGAAACGTCCGTGAATAAATACCTATTCATCTCATCTGTGTTTTCCTCATTGTCTTCTAGTTTTCACCTCACTTGGATACATACACACAGAAATAGTCAACCCTCGCATTTGTTGACAAACTTGAGGACACGCAGTCGCGAGTACTCTCCTACTTTCAAAATAGGAGATGAAAAATTATCATTAAAAACTTGAAGAATTTAAAAGAAAAAAAGCCAAGAACAACTCATCTGATCCTAACCCCACATCGCTCTTACCCCTCTATCTTTTGTTGAGTGGGTGGATGGGCTGTTTGACTACTTTTTGCCTTCAGTGCGTACGTGTGTCTTTATTTTATCTATTTTTTTTTAATGCTAAGAACAGTTGTACCTAACAACAGTTGTAATGGTCGGAGTTGGAACCGTCCCACATACTTCTACTAATACTATACAGCTACTACTACTACTAACAATATAGTTGTTACTGCTGCTGTTACCACTTCCTCCCCCGCCTTGATCCAATTTGATCCTTCAGAGAGATCCGATTCCCCTTACAAATAACACAATAATTCTTACCTAAGTAGGAGCGGGTTCCAACGGGTCCGGATCTCTTCTTCCTGCCCCTGCTCTAAGCAGAAATTTCATTTGTACAAAGAACTTTCTCTTATTGGACCTCCAACTTGATATCCTGGATCCGGCCCTGCAAAGTCAAAATTGAGCCAATTAATGTAATCTTCTGTATTTGTCTTCACCGTTGGTCATTATTAGTAGAATTAGTATTATCACTATTACTACAGCAACTTAGCAAGGTTACTTGACATTTTCCTGGTTTAATTTTTGATGTATTATCTTCAATTCAGTGTAAAATTAATCTCTAAAAAATCGTTTTCTTTTTTCCCTCCTTGTACTGCAAAATTTTTCAGATGTTTTCCTCCTGGTTAAAATCGATTTTATCCTTTTAAAATCAACCATGTCCAAAGAATGTAGATTGAAACAAGTAAGCACTCAGACAGCACATACCTCTTATGCCATTGTCTATACTTCATACATAGCTACGATGCAGGGGAAGTAACTTCAACAAAATTCCTTGATCTACCCCAAAATGCAATCCATTCTTCTTTATTTAAAGGCCCACCCTTCCATAAATTTCAGTGAGAACTTTTAGAGATGTGTCGACAACTGCAGGTGAACACAAAAATGTATCTTTTTTTAAACGAAGAAAATATCTCTCAATCAAAAGCTAATTCCTGGATCAGCCCCCTAATTTGACCAATTCCTCCTTATCCCATGGCCTAACCACCCTCAAAGTTTTATTCAAATCGAGAACCTTTTGAAGTATTGTGTGGACAGATATATTTCTACAATAGGAGAGGTAATTGAAATAATCCACTGAATCCGAAGTAGGATGGATTCAATCAAATTTTTACTCTTTAATAATCACTTTGAAAAGTATGAAATTATATTTTATTGATTTGCATCTTGAAGTATTTGTCAGTTAAAGGTACCTGATATTGAAATATTTTCTTTACAAGCCAAATCAAATGAAAACCAAAACAATATACTATCAACATTTTTTGTCATTGATTTCCAACCGAAAGCCTTTACAAAATCCAACGAAGCTTTAAACAAGTGGAGGAGATTTCTAAACACTTTGTTGTACACCTTTTGATTCTTCCAAACCTTTTCCAATCATCCATACCCAATGCTGTTAAGAATGCTACTGCTGTTTGGGGGCAAAGTCCAAGGAGACATTTTCAGCACATTCCTTCAAGATGACTCTAAGATTCTTGGTGGCTTTGTGGTCAGTTCAATTTCCTCACTGCTATATTTTTTGGGAAAAAAATCAAGCTTTTCCCAAGTGTGTGTAGCACTAAAGACAGCACTTGTGATCCATTCCTACACCAATGAGTTAGCCATCAATTTCAACTGAAAGACAAATAACTATGTGCATAGCTTGTGTCAAAAATGTCAGGAAAATCTAAGAAGACCATGTACACAATAATCAATGTTTAGATCTCATTAAGAGTGGTATACATACTCTTTTGGGAGCAAAACAGCTTCTTGTATAAAGAAGTCAGTATTATCACAAGACACCAACTATTGAATTCATGGAAGAAAAATTGAATGTTAATACCAGGGAATAACTTCTGATTAAAATCATCTCCCTTTGACCATTAGATAAATTTTTTCTTATTTTTTCATTCGATTCATAGAAGAGTTTTCTTTCATTTTCATGCTATTCATTGAAGAGTTTACAAGAGTTATTAAAGAAATTAAAAAGTGACTTATTGAAAAATGGTCTAAATAGTAAGAAAGAAGTATTCATGGTACTCCTTACTGTCTAAACCTGGTATCATTATTTAACAAGTATTATTCAATTGAGAATTGAAGTTTAACTGTATTATTTTTAATCAGACCCAGAATTCTGAAGGCATTAACAAATGTTTTATCTCGTGAGTAACTATGTCAATTGAGACACCAATTGTTGACAGGCATTTCATTTTGGTTATTAAAAGTGATGTTGCTGGGGTTTCTATACAAAACTATCTACACAACCCAACTGTTCAATACAATCAAGAAAATGAAAATTCTTTCATTTGGATTAACTACATTTGTGGCCATCAAATAATTCATAGCCAGTTAGAAGTAAGTTTAGTGTGTTTTTGGCCTAGATTTACACCCCATGTCATCACCAGCTTTGGTACCCCCTTTAAGGCTGAACTCAAAGATGCGGACCGCAAACAATTGGCACATGATGCAATCTGTGGTGGGGTGGACCTAGGAATTCACGTCCTCTCCATGAGATTTCTGAATGGAAAGAATACTCTCTAAAATGCAAGCATTATTTGCTAGGAACACATGACAAAGTAAAATTTTTTAGGGGGAGGGGTATTTACTTTTCATCGTGGTGAAAAAAATGCCATTTAATGATTGCATTTTGGTAACTAAAAAAAATCATCAGCGGATGGAATGAAAAATTTGGTATAATTTTATGCAAAGACGTCATCTGCCAAGTTTGGAACTAGAGGTGACCGGCATTTCTGGATTTCTAGACTGAGGCTTAACATATACATGAGATATGAAATGAACAGAAATTGTATTCATTTTATTGTGATACTTTTTCTTTTCTTTTTCTTTTTTTTTTCTTCATTCATAGAAATGCATGGGTGCCTTGTCATGGTGCAGTGGTTAATGAGCAGAATATTATTACTTCGTTCAATCATGATTATATTCTCAACATTTGTGCCCTTGTATTTTGCTTAAACTAATCATGTGTAATAACTCACAAAATATCGTCTTTCAGCCTCTTTTTCCTGAATAACATTTGAAAAGAATCAAAGATATTTGAGAAAACCAGCTTATTACAATCCAATATTTGATAAACAAGTAAAAAGTATGATTTATTCTGTTAATATTTTGATACTTATCTTCATCTTCAAAACATCACTTGATATATTAATAATCAGATGATGATGATGCAACTGCTCCATAAAACACCAATATCGTTGTTCCAAATTGATGTTTTCTTTTTAAGCTTGACTTTTTATTGTTGTTTCTTTTATTTTGACATTTCATTTGTTGACAATTCAATCAATTTCTATCTTTAGGCAAATATTAAAAGTCTCTCATGATCATTATGTTTCCTACTTGCTTGAGAGCTGTAATGAAGATTTCCTATAATCATGTTTAATTTTTATGAAATTAATCTGTTTTGTATCATGAGAAATGGATTTGTATTATTATAATAACCGGAGAAGATCAACACAATGACTGGAACTACACTATCAGCCCTGCAGGTCAGATATGATTCAGCATTCGGCTATTCAGTGTCGAGGCATATGATGCTTATCTAAGTCATTGATTTTATCAATTGTTTTGCGTTTTTTGGGGTTTTTTTTATCTTGAATAATTTTCCTAAAATATTTAAATTTAGTTTTTATCTTAATTTCACTTGCATTATAGTTTTACAGTTATTATTATGAGAATTTTTTTTATTTTACTGGTTGATTTTGTTTTCAATTTGCCGCTAAATCTTGTAACACATTTTCAATCTTATAATAATTCATAATGATATTAGTGGAATTGAACTAAAAACTATGGAAAATATTTCTATAAAAATGATTTGAAATAAAAGAAATCAATGAACAAATTTTAAGGACTGATCACTACGTCCAAATGTGTGAAATGCATAACAACAAAATGTCTCAGCACTGAACTTGGCTTTCCTCTGTCCCTGGAAGGTTATAGTGAATATTTGATCATACAACGTCCTTCAAAGTGTTCAAACAACCTAGGCCCGCCTGAAATATGGCAATCAAACCTCAAACCATTTGGTAAATAGAGAGGGTGTTAAAATAATGCCCTCACCCCCACGACTTCATGTTACAGTAACACCTTGATAAAACTGAATGCTGCCTATTTATCCAACCTTTTTTGTAAGGGTTGCCATTTGTCAAGCATTTTACTGGCTTGTACTTGTTTAATCAGAATCAAATTGAAGAATAAAAGAATTAGAGATGTGGAGTGATTTACCAGTTACTGGAATCGAGAATAGAATTGAGGATGAGAGTTCAAGTTTCTGCTGAGGCTTCTTATATTCACTTTGCACTAATGCCCTTTAGAAAAGGAATGAATTCACTTCTTCCCCAAACAATGGGTAAGTTGTCTGTGCAGTTGGAGCCTTTCAGCTCTGTGAGGTAGTCTGTTGTATTTGAGTAAAACTTGTTTGCTATTGAAACTGCAATGTGGCCCTATGCTCCCCAAGGAGTGTCTACAGGAATGAAAAAAATGATGAAAAGCTTGATTGAATTTGGTTCTTTTGATGAAACATTCTTCAAGCAGGGTACTAATGATTTTCTGCCAAGATGAAATATAATATACAACTGCTGAGAATATTTTGATAAGATTATAAAAAAAAATTGTTCCAGTTACATAAATCGACATTTTTATGTTGAACAAATTGATGTTATCAAACTTAGCCTCGCTTATTTGTTAATCTGATATTCATTTCATATAATGATGCTTTTCAGAATCATTTTTCACCTTGACACCGTTTAAAGCTTACTGCATCAAAACTCTTATGATCTAAGGGAGATAATTTACATATTTTTCGTTCTCATACATAAATGAAATGAAAATAAATATTATTGGGCACGTGATAAGATTGCCAAACAGACTACTCGGGGGCGAATCTAGGATTTTGTGTCAGGAGGAGGGGTCCAAATCAAGAAATTTTCTCTACAAATAAATACACACACACACACACAAAAAAAATTAAAACCTTAAAAACAAGGAAGTAATATGTATTCTAACATTTTTCACCTACTTTTGAGTTGTACCTTTTTAGCACTGAAATCGACTGAAGAGTAAAGGAAAGAAATTTGCCACAGAACCAATAGATAAAAAAAAAATCATAAAGGATAAACAAAGACATCTTAATTAAATTAGATCAAAAACAAAATTGTTTTGTTTTTCAAGAGTTTTTATGATTACTCAGGGTTTAATATCTTTATCTCAATATTTAAAAATTTTTCCAGTTGTGCTTAGCCTGAGCAGGGAAGGGGGGTGGGGGTCCGGACTCCTCCTCTTGGACGTGCACCTGCTTATTCATGTAGAAACAAATACATCGTCTACCTAAATCATGCATCATCTGACTGGACAGCCAACTAACCTGTTAATGTGCCTTTAGTCATCGGTCCATGGGAAATTGATGATAAATATAGACTCTTAAGTTCAATTATTTTTTCTTCTTTTTCATGCATAAAGCACCTCAACATTTCAACAAAAGTATGAAATTAAAATGATTGCTTTAATGTTTCACTGTATCTATCAACCCTAATAACTAACGGTGTGATTTTCTTGCTTCATAGTTCATGATATTTTACTCTTCCACTCAGAGATGAAAATTTTGCTGATGAAAAAATACCTCTTAACCACTATTCGAAACTATGCACTCTTCAAGTGAAACAAATTGACCACTTTCTTCTTAAAAAAAAAAATGTTTAGCAGAGATTCAAATACATCCATTAATTTTTTTCACACAGGTACTAATTTATATAGTACTAAAAGTCTGATTTGCTTATCTATTAGTAGCTTCTAACTAGCTGAAACAGTGCATTGTAGCCAGGGGTTTTGTATCTCTAAAATATGCCAACTTGAAATAGTACTAGTGTGGGATTTGTATTCCCACTCACCTGTATCTAAATCATAATGCCTGATTTGTCAAGAGAGAAAACTAAAGAATGTAAATTATAGAATAGTTATTTATTTCTTGCAAATGCATAAAACATCTTTGACTCTAGCTGATCTCATCAAATTGCACAGATTTCCTTCTTTGGGGCTGTTTAGTATTAATCAAATAGAAGCAAACAAGTTGATTGTTAAATGGTTGCCAAAATTTTGCCCTGTTTTCAGCTGCAATTGAAGAATCTGATTTGGGTAAAACCAAACTTCTGTAGATAATTTCTGAGTTTAACATAGGTTATCCAAAATATCCGTAGCTATAGACGTAGTAACCTTATTTACTCTGCTGCTTTTGGCATTGAGTCATCCTGCACCCCACTGGCCCCAGAACCAGAATCAAACATGGATCTGGCCCTATGCGTAACATTTCTTTGGGCTCCTTCTATTTTTGTGTTCAACTATTATTTTTAAATTAATTGAAATAAGTTGAAATATTCATAAAATTATGATTTTTGATTTAAAGAAATGGCCTTTATGGATCAATAATGAGTCTCTTTGTAATATGATTAATCTTAATACTAGTTTAATCGAGACATGTTAAAATATTAAAATATTTTTGAGGAGCCCTTAAAATCTTGGGTCCTTGTTTGCACTGCTTTGAGTACAGACCTTACCCTGGCTCATTGCAATGTAATGATTCATAACTGATGGCAATAATAAATGTTTTTAAAAATGAGTTATTGAAAAACATCTGCTTTCAGATAGAGGAATGTCATAGTATATGGTTTTAGTTGAACTATTTTCCCTGGCTTTGTTCACTTTTCTTTTTTTTTTCACACTATTTCAGCTTTGTGCCATCTGGCCTTTCTTGGGCGTGTCTTTATTGAAGGGTGCATAGCCAATATGTTGGGGTGGGTGACAAAAATTCAGACAAGGATTGGGGAACATGTTCTGTATCGAAAACATTTTGAATACATAACTCTTTCCCTCCTCTTGCTGAGATCAGATTGTGATGTATGTTCTCACTCAGTTCAGTTTTATATCTGCTTTAATGTGAAATCAAAATATCATGTCTCCTCCCAGAGGCGTGATTGGGGTGTTTACTGCCAGAATTAGCTGAAAACCTCCCAATAAGGTGATATTCTGCTAGTTATATATAAGAGATGATTTCAAAACTTTAGGTATAGTCAGAAAGACTTTGTCAAAAATATTTATTTCATTGAAACATTAAAAAATTTTGAAATAAAAAATTAAGTTTCTCTTTTTTCCTGTAAGAAAATGTATGAAAAATGGGAAATTGAAGCATTATATGTTGTTCCCATACTTAATGGAATTATGTGGCTTATTAATTGATGTCTTTTCAATACGTATGCAGTTAGAAAGACAGTACATGCCAACATTCAACAAAGCAAGTGTGTTTTAGAAAGAAATTATAAAAATAATATAAAAACTAAAAAATATTGCATTGTAACAAACTTCAAAAACCAACCAAGATAGAATTTTATATCTCTTGGCTATTGATATTTTTGATTAAAGCTCAAATATAATTGTCTAAATTCTGTATGTGAATGTGACTGATTTAAGAAATACCTGATGAATCTTTTAGATTAGGTGTTTGTCCTGATTTGAAGTAAACCTTCTTCCAACAACTTCAATATTTGGAAATGAGCATCATCAACTCTACACCAATGATAGAATCTACAACCTTTCACCTTTTGATTATGAATTCAAACCAGTGAGCTATATTTGCAATTTTTCATTATATTTATATGTGTATGTTCTCTGAGTATTGGAGATTTCACTTGACAGACCGATCGCTAAGGGAAGTGGAGTATCATTCTATTCATTATAAAATTTTGTTAAGGATCCTCACTGTGTACAGAATGGAATCTTGAACTTTTCAACTATTTTTGGCACTGAACTAGACCTGTTAGAGGTTCTGAGAATGGAATCACAGCACAAAGATCATGAAGAGAGTGAGCAAAGGAAAAGAGAAGCAGGATAGGGATGTGCAAAATAGGGGGAGGTGAAACATAAAGATATTTGCTAAAGGGGAATGGCTAAAGTAAGAAGAAAATTGAGAATGTCAAATGAGGTTGAATTGAACTTGCTTTCAAGTGTTGGTGATTGGAAGATTTAATTAGGTGCCAGGAATGGTCACTTCGGGCAACTGCCATGAGTTTTTCCAGAAGCTACTGTAATTCAGATTCCCACCCCTAGGCATACAAAAAACAGAGCAATGGGTATTTTACTTGTTTAGAATAGACCTCTATATTTCAGCTGGCTGTTCCAACTATCAAGCCAAACCCGCATGAGCTGCTTATTCATGGTTATTAAGGTTTTGTTATTGACCAAATAGAATGTGCTGAGGCATTGTTGTCTACCACATGACTTTTCTGTTTTTATCATTCATTCATTCTATCTATCTTCATAAAAGCATAACCAGATGTATAAAGATGTACACATTTGTATTTATTAATCCTTTTTTTTTCCCCTAGCATTCATCTTATGGTTATTTTTACCCACTTGATTAATGTTATAAAACAACAAAAAAAGAGAAATCACTTTCTTCCTGAATTCTAAGGAAAAATAATGAATAAGTCCGGATCTACTTCGGTAGATTAATTCACCTCTTATCTCTTCACTGACCAAACAGTGATGACTTAGTCACATGCACGAGTGAACCAATAGAATGTATTATTAGCCATGTGCTTCATTTTCATTGGTTAACAAAACAGTATTGCAGTCACATGCATGAGTGAACCAATAGAATTTATTGTTGAACAAATTTTTTTTGATTGGCTGACAAAAAAAATCCCCCGACAGCCAACTGGATGAATTGTTTATATTGACTATTGACTACTTTCAATAAATTATTGCATGAAAAATCCTTTTTCTTGTTTGTATTGTTAATGGGAATTATTCTTCTCAAATATCAAGAAATATATCAATTTTCTAATGATTATAGTGAATATACTTAATTATTTCAAGACAATGTTCATCCAAGTTCTGGACTGAGAGAGGTATGTAAGCTGAAATTACTGATTTGATCAAATTGAATTTTATTTGTCAAATTTGAATTTTCAGGATATATTGTAATCTTCAGTAGGTGACTAATTCCCTATGTTTTAATTTGTATATATGGCATGTTGTACAGAAAGATGAATAATTATAAAAGTTTTAGTTTGTATGGCAACTTTGGCTCAGACAATCCTATTTCTTCTTCACATCTTTAGATAATGTTTCAGCCAATTCATTCTATGTTCTTCCTCAGAATACCTGAAGAAGGCTGTTGAATGAATCCTCCAAAATGTAATGCTAAAACAAAGATGGGGTGAAAAAGAGATTAGATCATCTAAACAAAAGTTGGTATTTTAATGACTCTTCTCAAAGTTATAGACAATACATTTTAGTTCGTAGTTTAGAACTCTCTGCGTTATGGATCAAAAAGAAAAACGGCCAAAACTGTTCGTTGGAATCTTCTACTGGAATTTCGATAAATACCACTGGACAGCAAATTACCTGATGATGACTAGAGAGATATTGGTTGTAACCTGATTATGGTTCAACATGTATTATGGTATTTATCGCTTTCCCACAAGAGTGAAATGTGACACAAAGTAGAGTTTCTAATATGGACCTACACACGCACACATACATGCAGGCAAGGATGAAAATTTCTCCATTCCCATGACCTGTGTCATGCAGGCATCAGAATTGTCCCTCCAACCCTTCCTTTTTAGTGTTATGGGGAGGTACTGCCACAGGATGGAATCCCCAGGATTATACATATACACAAACATTCCATTACTGAAACACACACACACACGTATAACTGCACTGACAGAATTAGATAGTTCACATACTATTAAGTTCATTTGATTGACAATATAGACAAAACACTGCACAATTTGCATGTTTGAAACAATCACGGTGCAGATATATACTCATTATGACATAACCTAACATAATATACATACACACAGCTGTCTGTCAGTCTGAACCAGGAACACATACTTCCATTATAGTCAAACATATCCACACACTTACACATTAATACCTATACAGATCAAAGAAGCATACCATGGTTTCAAAAATAACACATAATTCAAAATTTCCAACTAAGGAGAGTTGTCTCCTTGTTTCCTCGTATGATTTGCCTTTGAAGAAGTCCAGAAAATGGTGGAACCGTCAGGAATAAAATTTCAATAATTTAAAATAAAACTTCTAATATTGTGATTCGTTTCTCATGTAAGAGTCTCCATGTATTCTTTTATGTTTGTATTGTTTTAGCATGAATAGAAATTGAATTAAAATCATTTATCAATGTACCAATAAGTCTGAAGGTACAAGTGACATAATGGTCAATGATGCAGATGATGGAATCAGTGAGCAGGGTTCAAAATTTGGTCAGGGCTACTTATGTTCACTTTGCACTAGCTTTTGAGAAAGACGTGAAGTCATCTTTTCTCTTCCTAGCTATTGGTAAAATAGCAGAGCAAACTCGGCTCTCTAGCCTTGGGCAGCAACCAGTATAGGGGAAAGGCAAGTTTTTATTTCAAATTAGCTCACCCAAAAATGTTGGCTGGCAGTGTGTTCACTTAGCCACTACCTTCCCCACCCTTGAAAAAATCATGGCCGTCCAATCATCATGGGAGTTGCTGGGTGAGGCCTTTGTCCAGCAGTGAACCTGAAATTGCTGCTGCTGATTCTAAATGTTGTTTTTGCTACTAAAATCTTATCTTTAGTTATAATTTGGTCAATGAACACATTAGTTTCATAGAAAACAATTCGATAACCCTATTGCTCTAAGCAAGGGAAGTTTTGTTCCTTTTATTTCGACTCATTTCAGATTATTTCAGCTCAATTCTGCAGCATCATTTTTGGTATTTATTTTCTGCTTTTTTCCATATGAATCTTTTTACTAGGCCTGTGAGAAAAAAATTTTCTTTCATACCAAATTGAAAAAGGTTAAAAGTTGCTTAAGGTATCCTAATGAGAGAGAAGGTAAAGAAAGAAGCTACTTGCAAAGTGAGGAAGAGGAAGAGTGTGGGAGGAGGATATTCACTTTCTTTCAAACCAAATTGAAAAAAGATCGAAAGCATTCATATTTCCATTTTTGATAACAATTATCAGCATTTTGGCAACTATTGCTTCGGTAATAAAACTATTTGTTTCAGTTTTTTTTTCTATGAAAAAAATGGATAAACAATGTTGCAGGTTTTGAACAAGGTCTGTTCTTGTTTTTTGGTCAATTTCATGTTTGCCAATTTTTATTCATTCCTTTCCTCATTGAAAAGTTTCAATTCAATTTTTTTTCTTTTCTGTTTCAGGTTCCCATAAATTCATGTGTATTTTTATACAAGAGTCTCTTTCTCTATATATAAATACATATGCATACACAATGGTTTGTTTGTGTGTGAGCATGTGTATTGTTTCCCTGTGGCCAGAAAAGCTCACAGTCACCTGACTAAATCTGGTAAGTTGAAACTCATTTTGACTCATTTATATTTTGCTTATATCTTTTCATCATTTTTGTACATTTTTATATAATTGGGACTTCTAACTTCTAACTTCCTGTCTCACATGATGCTATACTTTATTCTTGGTGTATTCCTTATGAACCACAGAACTAAGGTTATTTCCTATAAAAACAATTATGGTAGCTAAACATTTAACCACTGATTTTTTTTTTTTTCTTCAAAACTCTGAGGGCAGTAGAGCAAGAAGCCAAGAGTTGAACAACTTTAACTCTTGAAGGCTTCTTTGTGTTAACTTGTACATGCAAAAAGCAATTATTTGCATCTCTTTAATGTTAATATAAATGACAACCCGAGTGCAGTATAGTCTGCTATTTATGCCAAAATAATAAAGATGGTTCTTGATGCCTCATGACTTACAAACTTCAAATTGTTTTGCACCAAGTTTAGCAAAAATTATACAACAAAGAATTACTGATGCCAAACATGCATCTTCTTTGGCTTGGATTGTAAAATATCTCGGATTCAACAAGGTCTCTTTCAACATTTTTTTTTACTATGAAAGTTATAAATGGTTTTGTTAAGAGAGGAATCTTTCCTCAAATAACTTTTCTTTTTTTTCAAATTAATTGAGAATGTATTCTGCACTTAGCCAAAGTATTCCATACCCTGTAATTCTTTGATCCTTGCTGCTAGCACCCAGTACAATCTGTCACGTGTTACTTGGAGAGGAGATTGGCACCCACTAGTAACTACCATTGCCCTGAGAAATGCCACAAAGGTGTTGTTCTTAGCATAGAAGCCTACAATTTAGTATGTGTTGAATTGGAACTGGAAATCTTTGGATGTTTTTTAATTAGCAAGTTAATTTTCCAGAGTGAAAATGATTTTAATTGTTTCTAAAATCAACATTCAATTAATAGAAATCATTTCTTTGATGAATTATCTTTTGACATTGATGATGGTAAAATTGATGAAAACTGCTGGTATGTTAAGAGACAAAAAAATTGATTTTATCTTAAAAGTGCAGCATAAAACCCTTTTCTGTTGCTCTTCTTCCTCATTTAGCACACAACTAAACGCAAGTGATCTTACAAGAGTCTTCCTCTTCTTTTCTATGTTTCATGTCCTTTCCTGGATTTGAGCAGTCATGGCTCTATACAGATTCCTTTTTTCTCTTGCTTTTAGCAATTCTTACTTCTTCATGCCCCCCCTCCTTCTGTCACCGATTCTGCTGTCCATTTACTTAAACTTGTCAAGTAGGTTTCCTGCTGTCTACCTCAACTTCTCTCGTCTCCAATACACCTGGTAAGTCTCAAGTTCTCCAAGCCTTCCTTACTAAGTTTCCCCCAAAGTTCCAACTATCTCTTTCTTATTGTTAGCAACAGTTTCCTCGTAGCTCTTACTCCTCTCAAAACTTCCTCATTTCTCACTTTCTCTGTCCATTTTATTCCCAAGATTTGTTGATAAAACCACATCATAGTTGCCACAAGCCTTTTCTTCATTTGTAACAAAATTGTCCAGTTTTTGCTGCCATGTAGGAGATTGGACATCACATAGTAGTCCAGCTTTCTTTTCTTTGTTTCCAGTGTTATTTTTCAATCTTTTGATACTTAACTCAGTTTCTGAAAAGCATCTTTCACATGTGCTCTGATTTTTGTCACACTTTATATCATCTGTTACTATACTTCCTAGATTGTTGGATTTTTATACCTGCTTGATTTTGACGTTTCCACTTTGTGACTCATACCTTAGGTAGTCCCCTTTGCTTACAACCCCACAAGAGCATAAAGCTTATAAAACCAGCTTTTGTTGTTACATACAACATGAAAAGGTCTCAAAGAGAGGAAGTGGTTGGGTTTATGCAGAAATCTTGCTTCAAGATCAATAGTCTTGGAAGAGTCCAAGTTGAGACCCATGCATCTGCTGCAAGTGGACAATGAAAGAAGTCAGATTATTAGCCTTCATTTGTTACTTGATTCAATACTTTTTAAATGACTCAATTTTAAAACTAATTGAAAAATTGTCCATTGGGCAGGGCTTTTCAGCTAAATATCTACTTTATTCAATCAATATGCTAAAAATATGCTCCACAATCCCATTAGTAATCACAGAATTTTAATGGCCATAAGTCTACCTGACCTTAAATTATGCGATGATAGACTGACATCTAGTGAATCATAGTGAGATAGAGAAGTCGTTTTTTGCCACTTTTTTTTCAGAATTGTTTGATTGTCTTGTACCAGTTTTAGAGAAAAGGCTGAGTTTATACTCAGTTTTGGTGGATAAACTATTTTGATATTTTCTGATAATTACCTGATCAAGCTAATCTTTATTGTTGGTTTCAAACCACTTCCTTCAGATGTTTCTTTCATATCAAAGAAACTTTCATTTTGCTAGTGTCTTCGGCTCCTTATCATATTGGTTGATTTGAGCAGATCCTTACCAACCAATCAGATTACTGTTTGTGTGTATTTGTTCTGCAGCCAATGTCTCTCATTGCATAATTATCTCAAATTAGTCACTTATGTTTCTTGTAAAATAGCAATGTGCGTGCATATTGGACCACTGCACAATATATCAGAGAAAAACAGGTGTCAGATATCCTAAAAGTCATCGGTAAACTTGTCTGGCGGTAGGCAGGCCATACTGCAAGGATATCAGATAAATGCTGGACATCACAAACGGGGCTAAATTAAGGTTACATGGGGCCCCTGGCTGTAATTTGAACAGGTGCCCTCCCATCAAAATGATTACTAGTGTGAGTTAACAAGAAAATATATTGAATTGTGATTATATTGAATTTAATCTGTATATTTGTTATTATTACATTATATGTTTACAAATTTTTTATGGTAATTTTTGGATCTCTCATAATACTTGTTCAAATTGTGGTTGGCAAAACGTAGGATACTATGATGATCAGACAAATTCAGAATGTTTTAGCATTGATGCTCAGAAGTGAAAAATTGGCTGGCCATTGAGAAGGCCTACATCCAGCAATGGACTTTGAAAGGCTGATGATGATGATGACTAGCTTGCAAGGCCTCTCTTTCCTTGCGGACGCTTACACCCAAATCATCTGTTCTTGTTCACCCCAGATTGCTATGTACAAAACTAGTCCTTCTCTTTACTGTTTGTTTCACTCGATGAGTCAGATATTTCTGCTTGTGCTTTAGTAATTTTAATCTTATCACATGATTTGATTGATTACCAGCTTGTGTGAAACTTTCTGAATTTTTCTCTTCATTTGATCGCCTTAACAATATTTAACATCTTCGTGTGCAAGAATTGAAACTCCCAACACACAAAAATACACATTCAAAAAGGGGGGGTTGATGCTTTTTTTTGTGCTGTTTGTGCATTGGTAGACTTTTTTCTCCTCTTTTTGATAAAGGGTGAAAGTTAAGACTGGTTAGTAATTCTTTGCAAATATAAAGATTTACAATAAGTTTTCGATTTAATGATACATTGAAAAAATGAGTTGTCAGCGTTCAATAAACAAGCATTAAAAACTATTATCTAAACATGGTATGAACAGAATATAAATGATTTCTCTAAAAGTAAGTTGCTATTAAATTTTGGTCTTTTATTCAGAACCAATCTGATATTGAAAGAAAAATGCTTTGGTGTGTCACCCAATTTCAAATTTTTTTTCCGTACTCTGTTAGTGGAGCATCAAGTAGCATTCATGTTTCAGTATTAAGTAGATTTTACAGGTTTGGGTCACTAGACCATGCCAAAAATGAACTGCCTTGCAGGGATAAAGGGTTTCAACTTCCCTGCTTCTGACCCAAAGCTGTTAATTTGGATTCATGCCTTTCCCAAGTGCATTAGTGCTAAGTTGATGTTAGCAGCCATTATTGAAATTTTGCCCAGGATTCACACTAAATTCATTGCGGTAAATACATCACCTGTAATTTCATGGCCTGGTAACCCCCATAGCAGGCCAATACGTTGTCGGTAATTACGGCATATTTTTCCCCCCCACCATAACACCTGAACCTTACCTTGCAGGGGTTTCAATGTATAGTGTATAGATACAATGTATTGAAAATGTTTGGCAGTGTATTCTTGATGGATTTACCTTGTGATGAATTTACCTGCTGTCAAATTTTAAATCTGTAAGAATTAAAAATTTCACCAGCATATTTTAGCTTGAAACTCCTTTTTTTTGAGTTAACTGATGCTGTCAGATAAGATGTCTGTCTGATTAAAAGTTGCATCTTTAAGATTCTGTGTTTCCCTACTACAAAATTGATTGTCTTGAAAACTTTGTTGTTGAAAAAGCTAAGGGCCAAATGGAAACATGGAAGGACTAAACAATGAAAGACAGAATTCTCTCTCCCTTTTGGAACACATGGAAACAAGTGAACAAAATCCCATCTGAAGGCAACCCAAATAGAAATCTCTTCAAACCTCCATTGAAATAGGGTTGTAACTTTATAGTGTACAAATGCAATCCATTCCAATTAGTGGTGAATGATGACGTGGAAAATTCCAGAAACTGGTTTTTCTTTTTGTATCCTTGAAGGTTTCCCCATGCAGGATGAAGTCTAATGTTTCAAGTGGGAAAAAGTTCAAATGTCCGTATTGAAAAATCGACTTGTTTTTCCTCTGGTTAAATCTCACATTTCTAACTTTTATGGAGACTCATGCTCTTCTCAGAAGGTTGTACATAAATACATGCAAATTTAAAACCAGTTTTATCTTAATTAGCTTTAACCCCAGTCTGACACAATGGAATATTAAGGAGTATTCAGTCTGGATTGAACTTAAAATCAGTAGCTTGTAAGATAAGCATGTTTACACCCTAATCTTTCTGATGCATTCAAAATTTCTTTCATCTGAAATGAAGCAAAAGCTGAAATAGACAAACTGTAACAAGCAACAAAAGCCCAGCTGATACAATAGAACCGCATTACCATAAATAGGACAGTGTGTTCATTTTGTGAAAAATTGTAATTTCTCTCTGAAAATATATTTGAAATCAAGAAGATTAAGTCAGATAATGGCGTATCTTGCCTGGCTAGATGACCCAAAGTTTAATGTATAAATGTTTTTTTCAATGTAGGTAAAATATCAATAATCCAAAAAAGGTTGATAATTGTTAAGATTTTAACTGATCCATATATGAATATTTTGTATTAGACTTGCTCGCTGACCATCCTTGCAAAGAGAAAATTAAAACTGAAATAAAACTGGTTAAACTGGATTTTTAATCTCAATCAAAAGTTTTCATTTTAACTCAGAGGTTCTTTCTTAGATGCTGATGTTTTTCATCATTTTTAGATTTTTTTACAACTATTCGCTTTCATCTTACATTTTTAGTTGCCTATTTTTGACTCTTTACTTCCATCTTGATTTTTGTTACTTTTTATCGCAACTTTTATTCCCTCTGATAATAAGTAAATACTCTTGATCGAAAATAAAAAATAATCTACAGACTCAGATTCATATAAACCTCCTTGGAGTCTGGTATGTGCCCTACTGCTTTGCCAGTTGAGCCAGTGAAGCTTGACTAGTTCTTTATTCAACGTTAATGACATTTATTCAATGCCAAAGAGAAGCCAACCTGAGTAAAATTTGTGATAAAAAGCAACTAAAATATCAAAATGAGTGTAAATAGTAAGAAAATTAATAATGGTTATTTACAATTCTTCATATAATGAAAATAATAAGAAATGGCTATCACAGTCAATAATTGAACAATCATAGCATCAAAATTTGAAATCATGTAGAAAAAAAATTCTATCAAAGAATAAATATGGACAGAATGAATTCTATTTAGGACATCAGTGGTGTTTTTTAAAAAAACATTTAGAAGCATCTAGATTCTGGAGAATCTAGATGTCATTGATAAATCGGTCAGAATAAGGCCCCAAAAAGCTTTTTTTTTTTCCAAAAATAGAAACCATTTTTTGACGGGGTCTAGTGGAGTACTGATGCTAATTTTCAAGTCTGAAGACAAAACAGTATGGTCGAGAGTGCCGGAACACATAAACACTTGCATATATATAAAAAGCATAGAACCCTTTGCCAGTTTTGGTGGCTGTGGTGGTTCAATAATTGCTGTAACATATTTTTCAATTTTGTTTTGTGGCTCATCTATTTGCAAAATTATGTACACTTCATCAAACTTTCATTCTTGAAAACTTGATGAATGCCAATATTCTTTGTAAAACAATTCTACAATGTCATTTTTCTCAGCTCAACAATTACTTTTTGCAATGCCCTGAAAGTGCTCGAAGCAATATGAAGATGTCTGTGGCTTAATGATAGTTGTGGAGAGTATATTCTGATCTTGCCCGAAATTTGTTTTGGGGCCTCATTTATTGTCATCAAATAAATGTCTTTTATCAAAATGAAATCATTAAAGGCACCTTGGGTAACTCTTGACTTATATCAATGTTTTTAGAGAGTGTAAAAAGCAATATATGTACACACAAAATGCGTAGGTCAGTCTGAATGAATCCCTACTTGAGAATTTTTTCATCTAATTGTACCTAATGATTGTGCTAGAATGGAAGTGTCATGAAAGCACTTTTATGATTAAAGACATGAAAGTTAGTTTCTTATAATTGGAGAAAAACATTCATATTTCTTGAAATCTTTGTGGCACCTCTACAAAACTGTTTTACACCCATGATAGCTGTATGTCCCGCACAGGGCTGTACTTGGGACAATACACAAAATGCAACTGCCAAGGGCCTAAATATTTGAGTGCCCCCCCCCCCCCGAAAAAATTATCTTAAAAAAATGATAGCTAAGTTTTTTTAAAATAGCATTTCTTTGGGGCTCTTCTATGGGGTGGGCCCCATCAATAAATTTGGCCCTGGTTGGCACACTAGATGATGAGCATCGCCCTGCTCTTTAGATTTCCCCTGCTATGAAAAGTACAAAAAAAAGCCTTAAATTAGATAAAATCAAAATAGAATCCCTGTTGATTGGCCCTAGCCACAGCCTTTTGAACCTGGTTGAGTTTGTTTTAATCATTTTTGGCAAACATTGGTTTAGTGGTATCCCAAGTTGCCAATTTTGACCTCCATCCTGTCGCTACTGAATCTGTTGAGGTTTGGGTTTCCTGTATGGTTGCCCAGATAGCCTGATTATTCCTGGCTCTTTCTTGCAACAAATTTTGGCACAAGGCAACTCTGGGGAGCTGAATATATGGTGCACATTCAGGTGTGTTGTCATGTTGGGTACCCTTTTCTTGGGCTCCTCACTCTCTCACTCACTCCCTTAAGGGGTGGGGGTATTCTGGCAAGCACTGTTTCCAAATGTTACAGACTGCATTTAGCAGCAGATTAAATACCTGTGTGTATAATTCAGTAACAGATTTTGTTGGCGCTAATAAGTTTTTATATACAAATAAGTCTACAAATAAATCCTGACTAAATAATCTTTCAATTTAGGAAATGTTCAGGTACCACACAAAAAGGCTTTATTGAAAGATGAAAAGTTCCCCTGTTCAAAGGAAAAATATTTTAGAATACTTACACTTGTGTGTGATAAAAAAAAATTATTTATATGTACAATTTTTTTTTTCTTAGAGTTAGGTTATCTATGCATGAAGAGTGCTTAATTTGGGGGATAGAGTATTTATAAATAGGTGTACATAGCAAAATCGGGTCTTTGTGGTGACTCTGAGTTTCATGCCTGTGGTGTAATCATCTGATCATCTACTACATCAGCAAAGGTGCTCCCTATATATAGGACGTTGGAGGTCATATGAGGTTGAGAGCTGATGGGATACATAAAATGTTCTTGGTAAAATTGTTACCTCTAAAAATGTTTATTTATTGAGTGCTGTATTGCTGTTGTTCTATCATCTTATAAAGTCAAGTTTTTAAAAAAAGTTTTTATTAAAAAAAATTCATTTCTTTGTTTTAGATTTAGGACTAATGACAGCTAAGTTAATTTTGGAATGTTATATTAAATCATATTTTGGGAGAGTTACAGTGTTTATATATTTTGGGGCTTAAGTTGTTTATTGTTGTCATTATTATTAATGTTATCATTGTTATAAAAATAACAATTTTTGCCTGGAAAGTTGTTAATCTTTAGAGTTGTGGTGAGGCTTTTGATATTGGAGAAAAAAATTATATATATATATATATATATATATATATATATATATATATATATATACACACACACAAATGTCTTGAAATAGAAATGCTGCATGGGTTCTAGCTGATAAGTGGCATGTGACTGAGGTTACCTCTCTGCAAAAACCAAGTGTGAGTCTATGAGTGAGACACATGAATTAAATTACTAATTGTTTCATGGACATCACTTTAGTTTAGAAACATAAACTTAGAAAGTGTCTTTGATTTTCATCTAAAATTTAATATCATCATAGAAAATTGGAAAAATAATTTTTTTTTTACACAATTTATATTCATCTCGGATTTCTAGTTTTTGACTGTTTACTTTCTTGATTTTTTTAGTTTCATTTTATCACAAGTTTCACTCAAGCTGGCTTCACTCAAGTAGTAAGTAAATGGCATTGATTAAAATAAGAATAAGCTTCTGGTGAGACTTGTACTCAGATAAATTGTAATCAAAAAATGAATAATAATTATTTACAATACTTCATGTAGAACATAGAAAATGATTTAAAAAAAATGTAATTTTTCTAAAAAAGTTTGTGTTAAAACACAAGTTATTTGGGTGAAGAGTAATTGTCGACAGCCTAAGAATAATTCTTCTCCCATGGGAATGGCAGTGTTGCCGATTTTGATGATTTTTTTTTTTTTTTAATTCGGAAATGATTTCCAGATACGAAAAGTTGGGAAAAAAAATCTAAATTGGCAACATTGGAGTGGCTAAGGGAGAGACTGAAGCCAGATTGTAGGTATAAATGAATGAAGATTTTCATCATAAATATGTGTGTTAGAATTTGCATGTAATATCAAATTGCTTGGAAATGAGAGTGTGTGCATTTTAAAAAATGTATGCATATGTGTGCATGCAGAAATATATATATATATATATATATATATATATATATATATGCCTCTGTATGTGTGTACTTGAAAGTACTGTAGAATATACATCAGTGTAAATGTGTTATTTATACACACAAATACATGATTGTATATTTACATTATTTTCTTGAGGTTAGCCTTCTATTCTTCAGATATCTTGTGTACCCATTATGTCTTGACCTTGATCTTCACCTTGACCTTGAAGAGCTATTTTTGGCCAAAAGGTTGCAGGTGTTCCTTCCTTAAGCAAAAAAAAAAAGAGAGGAATAAGAATGCCTCAAGCTCTTCAGTTTTCTTTTTGTTGTTTTTGTTTTCACCTCCTTTTTCTTGATATTGGAGAATTGGCTGGATTAAGTTACACCTCCACATCCAACCCTGGAGGAATGCTACTGCATCCCTCTTCACCTGCCAATGGCTCATACCTTTTTTCTCTTTAATCAACCATGCTATTTCTGCCTGTTGTTTAATTTACTTTCATCTCTAGGTCTTTTACTGTTCCTTGAGAGCTACATTATAGAACATCTTACAGGTGTCTTTTTTTTAAATTTTGACTCGTTTTTTTTTTTTCATGAGAGCACTGGTTACACCTACCCTTAAAAATTAGTGCAACACCTTTTGCCAAAAATCTACCAAAATTTCTGTCTTGGTGTTATGCTTGATTTCATTTGTTTTAGTTGATCAATAGACAAAAATGTGATAAAAAGTTAATCATGAGCAGAATAAAGGTGATGAGTCAGTAATATAATCAATTTTGTTTCTGAAAGAGTTTATCCAACAAATTTAATATTAAGATCCACCTGAGGGGTAAAGCTCAAATATTTTTAAAAAAAGTTTCATTCACTGAAATGCTTTTGTCCAATTTTGGTAGTTGAAAGTAAGTCAAATATATTTCTTAGAAAGGGTGTGGTAGTCATGGCAAAGAATGAGGAAAAGTGCAGCTGACCAATTTTGTTTCATATCGTCAAATCGTATTGGTTCTTCATGGCTCGGTAGCACATGCTTTGTCGCCAATATTGGTTTGTGGTTTGATATTTGGGGACCCCTGCACAAGAGAATGCTACCAGACCATTTTTAATGATTCCTCTTTCAATTCCATTGATTTTTGGTGCTAATTTTTCCTCATTCAAGTGCCATGTACTTTTGACTTCTCCAAAGTGAGTTTGAAACTATCAACCACCAAAATATAGCTTTGTTTTTTTTTTTTCAGTTTTCAAGTGGTTCTGCTTGGCAATTCTATGTATGCATATTGGCCAACCAGTGGAGGTAAAAAGCTAGATATTTCAACATTTCCTCCTTATTATAACTGGAGAAACCCTTTCTCTTTTGTTGTTTTTGGAAAATTTCCTCATAAAAATAGTTTTTAGTGAGGGGGGGGATAAATTTACAATGTAAGTTTATGTTAAATTGGTCCCTTAGTTTGTGCCATCCAATGTTCATGCTGGCTTTTTGAAAATTCTAACATTTCTAATGATCATGGCTCTACAAAAAGTGGGGTAAATAAGTTATCCACCAATTACTCCTTTCTTCAACTTTTTAGATGATCACTCCCAACGTAGAATCCTGCCAAAATACATTGGTCACATGATGGCTTCTACTGAGTGACTAACCAGACCTCTTTCATTTTTGACTTTTCTCATTGCTTTATTTGTTGCTTTGAATTTGTCATATTCCAGATTCTTGTCTCACTTTATGGGCAAATCCCAGATATTCTATTCAGTATTTAATCATCTAACATTTCCGTAGAGCTACAATATTACTAATTGGACTTATTTTCAAGTTCAGTGTAACTATGGATGCACATACATTGAAACAATCAATTTGTTGCAAAATTGTGTTTCCATTCTCTAAGGTATACCCTCGTGAGAATAAATAGAAAATTACTGAGCTTAATATATCACAAGGCTAAATTTTGAGGAAGAAGATTGTGTTGCTCCAATCTCCCAATTGGGGAAGGCCTTCCTGTCTTGGAAATCAGTAATTGAAATCCAGGCTTTTACTTGGGTTTGAAAACCAATCACTGGAAAATACCCAACTATCTCACCTACCAAGCAAGCCTTTGACACTGAGCTTGCTTTAGTCTGGGTTATAATAGAGATATTCAATAAGGACGAAACTCACTCTATCTGGTGATGGTCTATGAGACTAGCTTTCTAACCATTACTTTACAACAGGCACCCTTTGTATATGAATATATAGTTATTTAGTAAGCTTACAGCACAACACCAAATGAGGAGAAATAAGAGTAGAAAGATAGTATTGTGCCAATCTTTCTTGTAGAGAGGGATCTTCTGCCTTGTGATTTAGTATTCAAAAATTCTGCTTTTGCCTGGGCTCGAACACCCAGGATTGGAATACTGGAACTGGTAAGAAATATACATTGCAACTAATACACCAACTCTTCTTTACCACATTACCCAACTGTCCATAAAATTTTATTGGAATTAATTTAGTATTTCCGGAGATATTGTGTGTACAGACAAATGTTGTATATATAGATTATAGTATAGTCTTGCAAGTAAGAAGAATTGTCTTTATCTACATACATAAGCAGGGCCAGTATCCCAGGCAAGTTAAACTTCAATGCCCTTCAAAGTTTGGTATCATTCATTTATTTTATGTTTTACAATGAGAGAAATAACTGTAGAGGAATAAAATGCTTATTACGAAAATATTACCGTGATCAGGTGAAAGGAAATAGTTCTTACATAGCATCTGAATTTCATATCTTATTTTGACTGTTTTTATTCTGTTGTATGTATTCATTTTTCCATTTGCATGCATGTGACAGGCGTCCCCCTAGCACTTGGAGCACTGGGTAACTGCCTGTGTTGCTGGTACCTAGGGCCACCCCTGTGCATGCAGAGTCACTCAAGTTGAAATTATTCTGTAAAAATAATTGCAGAACAATAATTATTTTCACTTAACTGTATTGACCTTTTAACTGTTTAAAGTCTCCTGACAATACGTGGACTTGGATTCAGACTCAGCTGTTTGTGCATCATGCGACACATGAGGCAGTTAGGGCTCTCCACTATGTATAGTCTTCAGCCAGTCTAGTGGTGTCATTCTACCTTCTGTAGACTAGTCAGAGGTCCCTCTCCACTGTCTGTCACCAGCTCATCTTGGGCTATTGGCATCTGTTTAATGACTTTATTAGCAAGTGGGGAGACTCAAAATATTCCAATCAGAGGAGGCACCATTTGCAAATGGTGGTTGATACAAGGAGCTGTTCTGATCTTTCCCTTATCCCTTCATCTGATGCATAGTTCTTCTATTTGATGTCTATAATTCAAGAGGTATGTAGTATTTGACAATACTACAATACAATAAATTGTGGGTGATGTTTTTTTTCTTTTATAGAGCAAAGTAGCTGAGCCAATGAATGATCTATTTGTATGTAATATGAAAAGAAAGACAAATACTATCAATTGAATCATGTCATTATAGAAGAAAATATTTACTGAGAAGGTATCATATATAAATGAATGGCTTTTTCAATTGTAAATCATTTTTCAACTTGAATGTGTATATATTCATATTTTTTATACTATTGGAATATGTAAATATTTATTACTACAGCAAAAAAAAAAAAATGATATATTAATTCAAGTATGACTAAATTATACAAATATATATTTTAGAATAAATTTATTCATTGCCAACAAAAAATGCATACTTTGAACAAAATTTATTTTAGGTCAATTTTTATAAACCTTTTCATGTCTTCGGTTTTTAATTGTATAAAAAATGAATTTCTTTTTTACTATTTCATAAAAAATCAGAGATGCCTATATTTGTTTTCTCTCTTACTATGAAGATAGCAACTATTATGTAGATATGAATGCACATCTCCTTTGCTTTGCTTTACCCCTTTCCTCTCTATTGATTTGCTTTAGAAATATAATGTTAAGGATATATATTTATATATATTCAATTTACACTCTCACACATTTGCATATATAGAGAAATATCTTTGCACTCTAATCATAAACGTACACATCTGATCGCATCAATTCATGTGCATTTCTGTATACGATATGATTACTAATTATAGACATCCATCGTATCTGCAGACATCAAATCTGTATCAAATTTTTAGGAAGGTAATGACTTCTGACCTTTGCTTAATTTTATTTTCCTGTTGTGTCAATTTCCTCCTTAATCTTACAGGCATCATGGCTTCACTAAGAGGAAACAATTGTTTTTTTAAAATTCTATCTATCTCTTCCTTTTTTTTCCACTTTAAATGTGTATCCATCTCTATCCCCTCTTTCTCACACTCTGTGTGCGTGTAGATAGAGGACCAACAGTGGGAGGGTGCTGTCCTGAGTAACACTGTCAGAGGAGGTTGACCCAAGATGATGTGCCTAAAAAGTTTTCATTAAGTTTATTGGTAATTATTTTTTCTAATGTAAGATTTGTCTGTACACACACTGTCTCTGAAAATACTCAATTAATTCCAATGAAATTTTTTGGACAGTTGGGCGATGTGGTAAAGAAGAGTTGTTTAAGTGGGGGGGGGCAGGGATCTCATACATTTATGTATCAGCTCATAATTTTTCATGTTATCTCCTAATGTTCTCAATGAATTATTTGGAGAAAAAAATGAGAATTGGCCACGAAAGAGGTGATTAAATTTGGGAATGGATCCATGCACAATTACTTCCCCTTTGTTATAGTTATATGTCCAGACCACATATTGCCAATATCCCATGTCTGTCCACACAATATCTCCAGAAGTTCTCAACAAATTTTTTCATTATATATTCAATGAAATCTTGTGGAAATGTGGATAACGGGCAATGGAAGAAGTGATCAGATTTTGCGGCTGATCCATCCACAATTACCTCCCCTTCATCATAGCTATGTGTCCACACCACATAATATCGCTAAGGTTTCAAGTCTGTCCACTCAATATCTCCAAATTACTTTGCGAGACAATGATTTTTGTAGAGGTATGCACTCTTTGAGCTCTTTCTAGTTTAATTTTAGAGTTTGTCAAAGATACTGAATAGAATCATTTTCATGGTACCTGTGCTTATTTTCATATTGTTTATGTCAGAACTGAAAAATTGAAAGTTGAAGATGTGAAGAATTGTTGATGAATGAGATTTAATTGAAATTCATTGGGAACGTTTAGAGATATTGTGGACAGACATGATTGAATACAGAAATGTATGAAGAGAAACTGAATGCATAAATATCTCTCAATAAAAAAACAAATTCCTGGATCCATCCCAGAATTTGACTACTTCTTCCTTACAATATGCCTTACCTTTCCTCAAAATTTCATTGACAGTCATGCAGAACTTTTGGCGATAGTATGTAAAGAGACAGGGGCGAATATGGAGATGTATGAAGTATTGTATTTTAAAAAATCATGAATAGACTTGGTCAAATTAGTGAAAGAAGGAAAGGTGTCTATGAAATGAATTTGGTACCGTTGAAACAGCAAAAATGTCCTCTTTCAGAAGCTGAAAAGGCTACTTTTGTCATTCTTAGGGGCTTCTTTATTTGCAATAATATATAGACCCCATTAGGTAGACAGATACAGAAATATGATTCATTCTCTTTTTTTTCTCTCTTCCCTCCTTTTCTCATTGGCTTTCTCTCTCTTCCCTCACGTTAGTTCTCTCTCACTGTCTCCCCTCTTCTTCACATTGGTTCTCTCTCACTGTCTCCCCTCTTCCTCTCTTTTTTCCTCCTCTTTTTATTTGTTCTCCTTCTTTTGTTCCCCCTTTTGTTCACTCTTTCTCTTTTCTCTCTTTTGTTTATTTTCTCTTCTCATTTTGTTCATTCTCTATCTCTCTCATTCAGTTCATTTTCTCTTCTCAATTTGTTCATTCTCTCTCTCTTATTTTGTTCACTCTATCTCTCTCGCGCTATCATTTCATTCATTCTCTCTTGCTTCTTTCTTCACTTTCATCCTTTCCACGAGGCGAATTCACATATTCCGACTTCCAGGTCAACTTTCAATTAAAGTGACAAATTATGAACATGGAAGTGCTTGAAATGGGCTGACCCTTGACCTCATCTTGCGACCCATCGTCATCCATTGACATAGTAACATCTTTATGCACACAGTAGCAATGTTTTTGTTGTCTGTGTGTCTGTAACCAGCAAGCTTTCTGATTGGTTGGTCTTCCTGCCAATCACCATCCGCTATGATTATGATGTTAACAACTATCACCACCATCAATCATCACAAACTACCTCATCACCAGATCTCTTTTTCTAACGTCATCTGCTATGATGATGATGATAATAATAATAATGATAATAATAATCACCATAATTGTCACCTCCAATTATCTCCTCACCATCCCTGACCTTTTATCTACTCCAACTACAACCACTCTGGACTTTCTCTTAATGACTCATGCTTTCCACTTTAGTGTCTTTTGGTGTTTCATTATCACTTAATAATAATACTTACCCGGCAGAGAATTTTCCTGTTGCCCCAAAAAAGTATGTAATATCCAGTGTGCATCTCCCCATCGCACTCGAAGGGGGTCGGGTCAGGTTCATTGCCTTGAGGTATCCCAAAAACGAAGTGTTGATGGAACTTAACAATTTCAAGCTTAACTTTGTGTCACATTCTGCTCCCCGGGGAGATGAATAACCATTTTATAGAAAGGATAAATAGCTTCACTCGCTTCACTTTTCAATTCATTTGAAAAAGTAACAATGTTAACACTTGGTTCCACTCTTTCTCACTCACTTTTGTATTGAAGTCGGTTTCTTATAACTAACATAACTGCCATTTAGTTACTATTGTCTGAGAAAGTAATTATGGAGATTTGTGTGTTATTCCACAATCATTTACTCACCAATTCCTTTCTGTTTTTTTCTCATCATGGTGTACAAATGACAAAATTATGACCCAAATCACTAAAATTGGAAGAGAAGATAGGGAGAGTAGGAGTCCTGCCTTTTAAAAAAAATTAGCATGAAAATGGCATCAATTTTATAAACTCAAACTGAACTAAGTTTTGCTGCCTTAAATGCATGTGCACACGCACACACACACGTGTCATATTTTAAGATGCCATGTGAGTGAAGCTTAGGTGATGAAAAGAAAGCTAAGCCACACGTTACATACTATATCCAACCAAGCTCGGAAAAAAATGTGTATCTATCTCTATCAATGCATCATGAACCTGCATGACAGGGTGTAGACCATTATTCCCTTCATGTCTTATACTTGAGGAAGGCCTGTGTCCAACAGCAGACCTTAAAGGACAGGTTTAATAAAAATGATGTGTGTATAAGTTAGACATGTTAAAGTTCATATTTTTGGAGCACTTGATATATTCTGTGTGACTTGCAAGACAACTACTCTAACCCCTGCACTTTGCTTCTCAAATCAAATGAATGAAACCCATTATCAAAACTAATTTATTTTTCATCTCCTTCAAAACAGGATGAAGTACCTATTTTCTTTGTTAGATCTACAATGGTCAAATTCTATAGATATGAAGAGTATTTATTTTGCAAATTATTTCGGCTAAATTGTCATTTCATCTCTTCTAAATCTTCTGAATACACAATTCTAAAGATGGGAATACTCTTGAAAAATGTTGACTGTTTCTTGAATTTGGTAACACATTGATTACCTATAAATGAATACATTTTCAAATCTGCTTACAGCTTTGTTCACACACAAAATAATGAACAATGAACTGTAAGAACTTTAATGGCGCCAATAATTTTTTCTTTATTTCCATAAAAAGCAAACATCAGAAACAAATTTTGTAGAAGGGAGAATAATAAATAAAAAATAATGAATATCAGACTCTTATTAAAACAAAATAAACTTTACATTTTCATTAATTTTTACATCATATCCAAGTACAAACCAAATTTCGTATGTCAATAAATTGACGGACCGAAGTTTCTACTATTTATGATCTGGCAATATATCTGCTTATCTTCATTTTATTTATTGTCTCAAAAATTTTTATACATTGGTGCCACAAATTCATTATCCACGGAGCTCAGAAAAATTTCTTGGAATGTGAATATCTGGATTTTTAAAAAAATGTCCAAGATGAAGCAATGAATAATTGACAGATAACTGGCTGTGTGAGGTGTGGAGTAGCTGGATAGCAAATGAAATGGAATTGGCGGGCCAAGTTCAAACTCTGGCTGAGGCAGCTTGGGTTTGATTTGCACTTATCCCTTTGGTAAACACATGAATACATCTCTCCTCCCTGCTATGAGTAAATAGTAGGGTAGACTAGGCTTTCTAGATATGGTTGGTAACTGATCTGGGAGACCGAACTCTGATTCTAAACCACAAAAGTTCAACCCTGTGCCCAGTCGAAAATTCCAAACCATGAAGGGAAGGTCTCCCTCAGCTATCTCACCCTTGACATTCACATGATGAAATCATCTTCAGGGTCCAAATGATCCTACACTGGTTTATGGGATTAAAAAAAGATGTGTTCATGCCTCAATTAATTTTAGTTCTGCCTTCGTAAAATGCTTTTGTTCAAAGTAAATAACAAGTCGAATACTTATAATGTAGAAATCGGTTTTCATGTTGAAAAAACGAATAATAGTAATGTCTATAACTCTGAGAAAAGTCATCAACATACCAATTTTTGTTCAGACAATTCCATCTCTGCTTCTCACGTTTGATTTTCACATGTTTCAAAAGAAAAGATGGATTCATGCGTTACCCAAGAACATTAGTATTGAGTGAAAACTGGCTCAGCTGGAGTTTGAACTCGGTTCGTCGATTCTATTCTTCTAGGATTGCCAAGGGTGGTAACTCTCAAGAAATTATCTATTTCCTGGGTATACTGAGTTGTTTCCCTTGATCTCTCAATCAAGATGGAGCGCTAAACTCTTTTCAATTCTTGAATATTTTTCGTTTTTTATCAAGAAAAAACACGGATTTGTGGGTATATTTATTTATTCACTTTATTTTCCTTCAAATTTATCTTGAAAATTGAATGAGTGATAAGGTTTCATCGATGATTCATCACAAGATGATAAATTTGAAGAACTTTTGATCGATGAGGAAAAACAAAAACAAATTAAAAACAAAACTTGAATGAATCGAGTTTCACTTGATTAATAAATTAATTTTGAGGAGAAAAAATATATTTATTTCATCTTCGTATTTTCTTAATATTTTTATTTGGAAAAAAATTAATTTTTCATTGAGTCAATAAATTTCTCAACGTTCAATTTTTTGATAGAAACATATTTTTTTCCCCTCAAAAAATTTAAAGAATTATTGACTTAAAAATATCTTCTTTTCTTCGTCAGTGGGTGTTCAATTTACAATGTAAGTATATTTGCTAAACTGGACCTTTACTTTATGTCCGTCTACACAGTCATGTTTGCTTAAAGACGTACACAAAATGATGGTCCAGTTAGTATTATTTATACATTGTAAATCGAATATCAAATATCTATGCAGGAAATTACTAAACATGTAGCCCAGAAAAAATGATTAGATGATGTTCACCAAGTTAAAAGATTTTTGGTTTAATAGCTGAATATTCTGGCTTCATGAAATACACCAGGAATCTATTAGATTAAATTAATTGAATTAATGGCATCTTTTTTTAAGTAGAAGAGTTGAGTGAACATGTGTTGATTACCAGGGGCAGTTTATTGCACTTCTCCATTTTATGTTAGAATTAAATAGGAAGAATACAATTTCATTTAAAGTTACTGTCACCCTAAAGTGGGGGTAAAGAATCAGTTAGCAAAACTGTAAATATTTTAGAAAAATATTTTCTCCCTCTGGTTGGATCTGCTTTGACTGAATATGACCTTCATTTTTTTTAGGAATTTTAGGGCAAAAACTACCTCAACAATATTATTGAGAAAAATCTGGTAAAATAGAATATCTTCCTAGTTATGTTGTAAATATGATATTTTTTGTTTCCACAATATCTCCAAAAGTTCTCTACAAGTTTCAATGAAATTCTATGGAATGATGAGCAACAGGCTATGGAAGAGGTGATTAAAATTTGGGATGGATTCATTCACAATGACTTTGTCATATTCAGAAGAAATGTATATTCACAGTCGCCTATTTTGAATTTCAAAATGATAACTTCCATTTTCTGATAGAGTAATAACAGTGTACTTTCACGTTTATGGTTATAACCTCTTTTGTTCAACAGATACAAACTGATAAGATACATCATTGGGAAGCTGACAAAATATTCTTTCCAACTATATATAATGTCCTTAGTAGAAATATTGGGTTTTATGGGCCCAAACAACTTAGAGAGGCGTAATTGGTGGCCATCTCAGATTTTCAACTAGGATTTCTTGGGACTTTTATTATGGTGTTCTGGAGACTTCATAGAAATGCATTGTGGAGAAAAAGTTGTTTTAATTTTTTTCAGCTTCTGACCAAATTGGTCTAGTTTGCTTGGGCTGATAAAAATTGGAGCTCCAGGGCGACAAACTCATGCTTGCATTATGAAATAAACATGGTAACAGGAAAAACGTTGATAATCAAAACAATCTAAAAAAAAATAGATATTTTACATGGTAATCATAGCTTCCCCTCATTTTTTGAATTTACTGACATAAAAATGAAAGTTTGCTGACTTTTTATGACATTTAAAATCAATTGAAATATTCATTAGGTTTCAATTGAAGTACACAACTTACTCTGTCATGGAGTTAAATTCTTGATGAGATGAACAGCAAGAAAATTTCTCTCCAGATGATTTTCCAAACTGATCATGGTACAATGTTGGGAAAATTTTCTTATTCGTGAAGTTTCACACTCTCAATGTTGAAAACAAAAACGTGCAAAAGAAAAACAATTTAATTTACTTAAAGCAATGATAATAAATGAAAAGAGAGCAGTTCTAAACTGAGGTCAAAGGTAAAATCAGGGTCCGAGAATTGATGGAAGTCAAAAACCCAAATTTTCAATTTATGTCAATCAAAAGAAGGATGAAATGTCGAATTCAGACACTTTCAACTACTTAAAAGAATAATTCATGCATTTACTTCTATTTTTCTTTCATGAATTCTCTTATTTCTTTTGTTTTTTTTAAACATTGATTATAACAGACATACAATGATAAATCCAACAAAGGAAAAAAGCTGAGATGTGGAAAAAATATTCAATTTGGTCTGATTTGGCAGCTATTGCTTGGAGTTCTGTCAATATTTCCAGTTAGTAATTATATAACATCTAAATTTTTAACTCTCTACATAAAAGCCTATAGAGGCTGAAACCTCTTTAAACAAGACTAAGTGTCTCTCTCTAAGCATTATGGGATAGATACTAAAATAAGGAAAGCATATTCTTTGTTTTTTTCTTTTCTTTGTTGGGTTTATTGTTGTTTGTCTATTATTCATTTGAAATGACCCTGAACCAACATTTCTGCTATGTTGCAATTTTTGTCCATACATATCTGTTGGGGCAAATTTCTTGAACCCTTAATGAAGACTGAGATCATTCTCAATAGCTTTTGAGAACAGCCCTGTAACCCTCACACTATGATAGATGGTCTTCCATCCTCTCTATAAACAAGCTGATGCTTAATATCTAAATAGATTTTAGATAAGAATTCCATTAAAGCTCTGAACATTTCTTCAAAATACAGTAAAACCTCAATAGAACAAATTTTGGTTTTAACAAATTGATACCTGACCTTGGATTTATCAAATGATGTTCGATGAAGGCAGTGAGCACGTGGATCATAACTAACTTTTGATATTTTCTGATTTCATGGGTAGGGACAAACACAAAATATAATCCCTTGCTAAATATTACACTTGCGTTACCCAAAACAATACAATGCTGAAGATAATTCCATCATATTCATTAAATTCTCTATCATTTTCAACTTTTTACAAAACAAACAATGATTTACATAGGAAACAATGGTTTTATCAAAACACTACAAAGCAAATTATATTCTATTTAAAAAAAATAATAATTTATCAACTATAATTTCATATAAAGATATTTTTATTCAATTTCATTTCAAAAATCCATGCTGTAAAAACTTGAAATGAAATGAAAAAACAAATAAATTTTTTAAAAATCTGAAAAAAATTGAGTAGAATATTTAGGTGAGGGTAAATAGTTGTAAAAATATTAATAATTTTTATAACTACAGTCGATTATATTGGAGGATATTTGGATTAGATGTTAAATTTGAACATTGAATTTCTAAATGTTATGACATTACAGCGATACTTAAAAATCATAACTTTCATTTTTGTAAAATGAGATAAAATTTTGTGGGTATAACAAACTTTCGACTTTAACAACAACCCCCTTCCCCTATTCAATGCGTTACAATGAAAGTTTACTGTATTTTGCCTTTCAGATCTCAATGATAACTCATCCATTAATAATAGTCTTTATTTTTCTGATCTTTTTCAAATGTTTCTACTTATTTTTGCAGGTAACTAATATCTACCAAGACAAGCACTTCTCCCTGTGTCTGGCTTTTCTCTTAATTAAATCTTTGAACTTCCTTCCAGTATCATTTAAAGTAAGTAACTTCTATGCTCTTGAATTTGTTTAATAAATAAATGTTTTGAAAAATGATATTTTTTTGATTAGAGTGAAAATGCTTATAATAGATTACTAGTGATTTGGTATTACTTGTATTAAAAGTGTACTTTTATAAATAGACAGATAACTATAAACTTTCTAACTGTGCTGCACATTCATGAACCTCTCAGCATTTTTTGAAATCTTAGCAGTTAATTCAAATCTCATATCACTAAATTAATGTGTCATTTCTGGTCACAAAAACATTGACTGGAAAATTGTGAATTCAAGCTTATATGATGAGGCTACATTTTTGTCTGGAATTCCTACTCTTTGATGGAAAACCAACTAAGTGTATAACTCGGAATTTTTGAGATGAGGTATTATTATTTCCATTATTATTCGGACCATCCTCATCTTTGTTGTTTTTTATACAACGTTTCGGCCGTTGCACTCTACGGCCTTCGTCAGGTATCATCTGGGAGATTTTTGGGAAGTAACGAACCGAACCCTTTATTTTATCCGACGGGGGTATATCGACCGTACTCCCCTCTTTCAGCGTTAGTAGTATTGTTACACTGCCTCACACTAGGATCGAACCTAGTACCATCAGATTACTTAACAGTAATTTGTCTGATGCTGTAACCACTGCGCTATGTGTCCATGTGGACAGTGTGTTGATACCATAGAGTGCTACTGGGGTGCTGTGGGTTAGTCTTAATGATGGGGTGCTGTGGGTTAGTCTTAATGATGCTTTGACCACAAAATCTTGCCTGACCCTATAGTTGTCAACTGATGCAGGCTTTGTTGGTGGCACAGCAGTTGTTTTTGCAGCAACATTTTTTCAAGTTAGTATTTGGTGTTTTTTTTTATAAAATGAGAGAATAGCTTCTAAAATCTGAATTTTATACGTGAATTGTTCTTTTTATTTAGCGTATCAGGTGAATCTTTGACCAATGATGAGGTGAAGATTGGAGAAAAAAATGGAAAAGTGCAAATTGTGTTTGTAGTCTTGAGAAAAACTGGATAGTCTCAGGGCCAAAACATAGTAATCAAAACAACAAAGGTTAGGATGCTTGTCTAAATTCATCAAATAATATATCATCACCATCAGTCTTTTAACATCCATCTTTGGACATAAACCTTCCCCAGTATTCTTGCAACATGGCCAGCCCATTGCCATTCGAGTTTTTAATGGATTCTATGATGTCCCTGACTCTTGTCTTCTCCCGGATGTATTGTACTGTCTTGTGATCACTCCATGTGACGTTGAGCATAATTCTTTCATGTACAAGTTGCATGGTTCTCAATTTGTGGGTCTCTCTCTTGGTTAGGTTCCATGTTTCAGCTCCATAAGTGACTATTGGTAAGATACATTGGTTGTATACCCTTCTTTTTAGGATTAATGGGATCTCTTTGTTGTTGAAGCTTGCGCTTGCTCAGCAAAAGGCTTGCCATTCAAGGGTGATATAGTCTTTGACAAATGACTTTAAGCAAAATCTTAAAATGAGAAATTATTTTTGGGCATTCTCGACAGGTTCATTTGTTTAAAAAATAAATGGTAAATGAAAAAGATGTACAAACTGGGGAAATGTTCTGACAAATGTCATGGAAACAAGATATGGCCAAAGAATCGTGCTGCAATGCTTTACAGTCACTCAGTCTCCATAAAACAATTATTTCATAGTTTTTCCGACATCACTTGATTGAAAATAAGTATAACAAACGAGCAAAAAAAAATCAGCTGGTCAAAATTATGGGATTTTATGACGCCCACATCTATTTTATGATGTATGTACTAGCAGAAGTATGTGGCCTTGCCTAGGTTTTAATTATAAAAAATGAATACACTCAAAGGATTCTTGCTAAGGTAAGGGGGTGTGAATATGTAGAATAACACAAAAGATTAATCAGGAATATATCATTGAAATGAAAAAAATCCCAGATATGTTTCATTTTATTTTTACATCACATTGACCATAATGGTGTGCTTATCAAACAAAAGCTATTGTCAAATATTAAAGATTCTAAATTGAATACCATGTCAGAGGTCTTTTATTAGAGTCTAGATTGCAGTGAGCATACACAAATCAATCTATAGGCCGAAGTTCAGTTAAATATCTCATGAAATGTAATCAATACATGTGTCAGAAATTTAAAAGGAACAAAGATTGATAAACTTTGTTTTTTCAAAAAGATGTTTTTGAAAGTTTAAAACCTTTATTGTAGTCCAAACATTGTCCTCAAAAGGTTCCTTCTTCATGTTATGCCTTCTGTTGTAATTGTAGAGTGACTAAACTTGGAAAGTTCTCAAGTTTATGCAAGTGGTAATTAGATATTAGAATCATCGGCGGTATCAGTGAAAATTTACCAAAATCTCTTAACTAACTGAAAGTTTACACGTTTATGAAAGGTTTTTAATGGAAAAAAAAAATGAAAATCTTGAATTTTTGATCTTTTCGATCTAGACAGTGTACTTGAACAACAGATTTGTTTCTCTCTTGTGGTCTTACATAAAACATGCTATGTCAGTTCTTATTACTTTGTGATATTTATTCAAAGATTCGGGGCAGACTTTTCTGCCATAATAGAAATTTAGAAAAATGGGGCTGAAGAATAATGCAATACTGATTCATAAAAAAAAAACATGTTTAATAATCTCAGTTACGAATTATTTTTTTCCCCACTGATGTAAACTTGGAACTTTTGTGACTCACTCCTGTTTTCATCCTCTTAGAAATTCATCTTGGACTGCAACGATTAATTGACATAGTCGACAAAAAAATCCATAAAAATATTGGTTGATAAATTTTATTGTTGACTTTCCATCATACGTGTTTCTAACGCTGTGGAGATGAACTCATGAATATTAATGTTGAAGGCAGAGATGAAACTTCTGTACACTTTATTCAATTCCCCTCCCGTACTTTGTTCTGTTTTTCTCGGCTTTCACACAACCAGCGTTTAGCTGAAGAACCCTAATCCTATCTTCCCTTTTTTCTTTCTTGTATTTTCTGTTCATTTCAAGAATCGATTTAAAACAAGCCATAAGAAAGGGTTGGAAAAGAGGAAAGACTAATAACCAGGACGACTTCCTTCTCCCTTCTCTGATACCTCCTCACTCAGTGTTTTATGGCTGTCTCTGTGTCATTCTAGACTTTACTACCCCATCTCCAACTTGGTCATCAATAACTTGCCTTTGATGTGGGCGCCCTTCGATCTCTCCAAGCCCACATAGTTCTATCTAACCTTGTCTAAACACAGATTTTGCAAAAAAATGACATTTTTTCAGCTCTGATTTTAATCTGAAAGTTATTTTTTCTCTTAGAAATCTGTAAGCTATGAAATGATTATGGGTTTTCAAGCAAAAATCCACTCTGGAATCTCTTACAGTTGACCTTCAAGTCTTTGTAGATTTTTTCAAAATGTCGGTGTAATTGAAGAGTTTTTAGATTCTTTTTTAATAAGATTTTTTAATTAAGAGTTATTTTTTGTTAGGGTTATGGATTTTGGTATATTTTTTTCACTTATATGAATATGATTATTTATGTGAATAATTGGGAATGAAACAGACTCAGGAGTAAAAGTATATGGAGACTTGGCCTGGCCTTAGTTTTGAATGGACCAAAACTCATGTAATTTTTTCATGTTTTGTATTGGGAGTATCTAATCAGATGCAAAAATTATTTAGTCTTTTCAAATGAAGTTTTCATTGTTATTGTCTTTTTTGTTTGCACATGCTCGAATAATCTGAAGCTCAATTCAAGAGTTGGTCGCTTTATAAGAACCATTAAATAATTGTGCAATTCATAATTATTTAAAGTAATCTATAACTGGTTATATCTCTATCTATCATCCCTTTTCCCATTTTTTAATTGATCACCCCCACCAAAGCATGCTGTCAGAAGACATTGGTCACATTATGATTTTTATGAGAGTGATTTACCAGACCTGTTTTTGGGATACATTTTTAAATTTTTGATTTATTATGTAAGGAAATGCATTTGTTGATTGATTTAACTCTTGATATTTTTCAGATGAATCCTTTCTCTTGAGCCTCCGTCTCATCCCAAACAGAAATGTTGAAATCAGACTAAAAGAGATGTTACCGTGCTCGCTTTCAAACTATTTGATGTCATGCATTATTTTGGAAGTACCCTTACACCACCATCTGCACCACCCTACTTCTCCTGCAACAACGTGAACGCTCTCTAACCATGCTTGGAAATATGGGCAAGGCTGGAGGGGAGCATGTGAGCAGTCCAGCCTTCTCGGGGTCAACCCTGACAGTCACTGTTCCGCCTGAGGGGATCAGGGAACAGAGATCTGACCAGAGTTACATTATGGGAAGTGGCAATAACAACAACAATAATAACAACAATGGACCTGGCTATGGTAGCCAGACAAGTGAGGACTCCAAGACTGGTGCCATCTCACAAAATAATGGTCAAGAAATGGCAGGGCCAAACAAACTGACAGCTCAGTATGCGAACACAGAATCAAGTCGACATTTAAAGCCCAAAATTAGTCGAGCACTTTATAGGCAGCAGCCTCCTCCGAGCTTAGAATATCCTCCTGACATTGGTTGCTTTCGTCCTTGGAGGGTCGGAGATCCGTTGGCTGAATGTCCCGACTCTCTCACCACACAGCAGCAGAGACAGCAACAGTTCTTAGAGTCTCACCAAGGACTTGGCGCCAGCCTAAGCCCGACTTACAAATCGAAATCACCGTTGCCCTCACCTGTACGCTATTTGCACGGGTGCACTTATTCAGATGTTAGCGATGTGTCTGAGGACAGTGGAGGTGGGGCTAGTAGTCGAGAACCATCACCTGCTAAAGAACATGAGCTGGAGGATTACCAAGGCCTATCACCACAGTCTCCTTCACGTTTTAAATGGCGTGACAGAATATCTGCAGAAACTTCTCCAAAGTTGCTTCGAATCGGAATAACTGAGTCAGCAAGCATTGAAACAAGATCGTCAGATTCGGACCGGTCACCAAATCGAACAGAATCAGGTGTCCAGTGGCGGACTGACGATGAAGGCAGTCGGGTGCAGGACAAGCCAAAACCACGCCATGCAAGCTTCAAAAAGATTTTGCAGGCCCGCTACCTATCAAGTATTGAAGATGACAATGGTGGCTCCCAAATGGACATGAATGAAAGTGATGCCAAGGACAATAATGATGTGTTTATGCCTGCTGAAAATCCAGAAGACAATAACAACATATCTTCAACTGCTGAAACCAAGTCAAAAAAGGACTCACTTGGTTCGGCTGGTGAACAGCCTCAATCGTCAAATTCCTCTTCCTCTTCCTCCTCCTCCTCAACTGGACTTCAACGGGAGCCATTAGACCTATCAAGTCGGACATATGACACCTCCCCTTCGAAGGGCCCGCCCATGTCTATATCTGAAATCATGTGCCCCCCTCCACCCGAACCATATACATTGTCTCCTTCGTCATACATTAGATCCCCGCCCTTTTATTCGAAGCACCTTCTCTCTCCAAGGTCACCTCTTTGCTCTGTGCCTGAAGGTGGACATGTATTCAATTTCAACCTGCCTTCTCCCTTGGAAGGCACTCATTCAGATCCAGAGATTGTCTCACCTGGTCCACGCTCTCCAAGCTACCATTTCACATTCCCACCTCGACCTTCAATGGTTGCCGGTTTGTCTGACTTCAAACGACTCCCTGTATCTCCCCGAGCATTCTACCCAAGCAGTCCGCTGCCCTTGTCTCCATCTCAACCCCCTTCCTCTGGCGCTGGTAGCCGACACCCATACAGTCCCCTAAGTAGTAGTGGGAGTAGTGAGGATCCCCGCGAACGACGCGCCTTGTCTGACTCGGATATAACGTACCTGTGTCCTGTCTGTGGTCAGGTGTTTCCCTCGTATGACAACTTGACCAAACACATGGCCAAGCATCTCCCCACGGAGACGGTGCGCACGGGAGACAACAACAAAGTACACTATTGCAAGGTGTGTCACCGTGCTTTCTCCCGTAGCGATATGCTGACCCGACATATGCGTTTGCACACAGGGCTCAAGCCTTATGAGTGCCGTATCTGTGGCCAAGTGTTTAGCCGCAGTGACCACCTGAACACACATCAGAGAACTCACACTGGGGAAAAACCGTATAAATGTCCACAGTGTCCCTACGCTGCCTGCCGAAGGGACATGATTACCCGACACATGCGCATCCACCTGAAACGTTCCTCAAAAAAGAAGTACCCTCCCTTCCAGGGCAAAGAGGAACCAGATACGACTGCAGCTGGTACTACCCCTACGCCAAAAGGCTCACTGTCTAGTGGTGATGCAACAGATTCACCTGATCAGTCAGCTCGTGCATGCTCCGTTTCCAGCGCGGACAGCATTGAATCAGAGCATACTAATGGAGGCAGCAGCAGCAGCAGTCAACAACAGAAGCAGCAAGCCTTATTTGGTGGGGGTTCGTCGTCAGAGGGCATTGAGGCTGACCGCAGCAGTGGTAGCAGTGGTCGGCCTCGCTTCTGGTCAACGGCCAGTGGCGAAAGCACTGACCTTGAAGAACATCCGAGCAACAGCAGTAACACAAGTACATCAAATAATAATCAACAAGTCTTGCCCGTTTTTGTTGACAGCGGTGAGGGTGGTGTGCCACCGCACCTCAACTATCGAAAGTCACGCAACTGGTCAACCACAAGTCACGAGAGTGTTGATTCTGAGGAAACGGCTTCAGGAATTCAGGATACATTCTTGGATGAGCTGACCTTTGATATGGATCAGCCAATGGCCACTGCTGTTTCTGATGACACACTCAAGCCAGAAAGTCCGGCCATTGACACTGAGAGCTTACAGAAATTTAGTATTAGTTCTGACCGGAATTGAGATTCAAATTCAATTGATGGGGAGGGGGGCAAAAAATGGAAAACAGTTGAATTTTTTCCATTAAAAGAGAGAAAGAGAGAAAAGAAAGGAGAAATATTAGAAGAAATAGAAAAAGAAAGCATTTGATAAAAAAAAAGAATGACTTTTGTGAAAATAAATAAGAAACTGTTTTTTCTAATGAAATTTTTAGATTTGAAAAAAATACAATTTTTTTTAAGGGATAAGATTTTTCTCAAAAGAATGATTTTATAAAAAAAAAATGTTTTTTCCAGAAAGATCTTCAAAATTTCTAAAAATGAAAATCTCTTTCTTTCTCTCTTTCTCTATTTGTCTTGCATTTTTATCTCTGTCCATTTTGATATGGAAGTTTTAATACAAACATGGAGATGAATAATTTTTAAAAAAAGAAAGGAAAATGATAAATGAAGTTTCAAATCTTTTGAGCAACAGGGTTAAGAGTTTTAAAATTTCCTTGTGACTAAAGAAAACCTTAAAGTGGAAATGATATATCCTTTGAAACAAGAAGACTTGAGTACCTCTTCCAAATTACAAGGCTTATCGTTTGCTGATGATTTATTTTAATGTTTTCTTTTTTAAGCAACAATGAAAGACTTTTATGCCTCGAGTCAGTGTTTGTTGTACAGAGCAGAAAAAAACTTGATATGGGAGCTACTTCAAATAAACTGCTAAAATATAAGGGAAAAAAGAAAACTCTTTTAGAAATTAAGGGGAGAATCTTGGGTCAGAGTGTGCCTGAATTAATTTAGGCCATAATGTTCTTTTTTTTTCTGTTTCAATCACTCTGGCCCTTTATATCAAGACACACAATTGTTAATTTGGTCTTGTTAGAAATGGCGGCAAATATTTGAGTTGATGGGTAATGGGGCTTCATGAAATGAAAGAAGAGAACATCGTCAATAACATTAAAAAAAAAAAAAAGATATTTATGTTGCACCTGAATTCTAAGTACAATTTGACCTTTTACCTCACAACTTCCAGGCTTTATTTCCAAAAACAAAAAAACAAAAACAAGAAATCATTTTCTGTCAGTGGTGACACCTTGAGATGTCTTAAATTTTCAAAAAGTTTTGTTATTTTATATTCATGCAATTGATATTTTTTTTCTAACTTTGAAATTTTGAACTGTAAGGGCAGGGTTCTCCTAGAAAAGAAATCACCCTTCACTCTGGTACTTATTAAAATTATTATTTAACATCATTTTTTTTTTATGAAACCGGTGTCATAAAATGAACGAAAATATTTTAGAATTTTTTGATTTGAAAAACAATTTTTTTTTTTTTTTCAGTTAAAAATATTATCTTGAAAAAAAGTGATTTAAAAAAACAAAAAACAAAAAAACTCTTCTGGTCAAGGGTTGCAGAAACTGTTCAGAATTTTGTCAACATCAAATAGTATTTATATAAACATCAAAAAGAATTTGATATTAACTGTTTTTATATTGAAAAGCAGTGGGATAGAAATTAATCTGTTATACTAGATTGTTTCAAATATGTATATCTGTGCATGTGTAAAAATTTAAAAAAAAGAAAAGGACAATTTTCGTTTTTATGCATTCATTTGTTGAAACAATCAAGTGTAACAAATTTCTCTCGTATTGGTGTTCTCGTGATATAAAGCCTGAAGAAAAAGACTCTACTTTGGGAGAGGTACAAAATCAATAGCCTGTGAGATTTTTGCTTATTTTTGTAGGATTTTGAAGTCTTAACTCTGACGATTCGGGTGCAGACAAACTTCTGGGTGCTTCTGGCTGCTCTGGCCATGAAGAAGTCACTGAATTGTTTTCAAAAGAAAAGAAAGAAAATGGATTAACAAAAAGATTTTTTCTACTTCTATTTCTTTTTTTGTAAATAAAAACTGATGAGATATGTGTTGCCAATAACTTGTCACAAGCCTCGTGGATTTTTGGGGGGTGGGTACAGGGAAAGTATCTGACCCCAGGAGCTTGGGAAACTCCTGGAGGTTGACAACAGTAGTACTTTAGAAGTTCAGAATCGGCTTTTGGAGAAAATTTATCAGGCAATGGGTCATATGTTTAATCTAATATTCTATGTGCTTGTCTGAAGCCTCTTTTTTCCAACAGATTTGTGATATCTCTATAACCTCCCTGTACAATGTTTTATAATATTCAACATTTTTCTTATCTGCCCTTTGACCCCATCCTATGATTTCACCAATAGACTTTAATAATTTGCTTCTGAAAATTTAAAGCTGCTTTGTAAAATTATGAATTACAACACCACTGAATGCCAATAAGACATTATAAATATCTTAAAGCCTAATATTTTTTCCATAAATATCAATTAATCCGTCAATATGAACCATTTTCCCAAACATTCAGGGCAGGCTGAAACATTTTTTGAGGATGAAAAAACTCCAGAATGGTTTGAAAAAAACTTGTAGCTCAATCAGATTTGTTAAGGGAGTGTAAGTTGTGTCACGCTAAAGCAAGTTATCCTAATGATTTCATCTTATAAACCTATGATATTCAATCAATTGAAACAATTCATTTATTTAATAATCTGTTGTCTTGAGTGATCCCTAATAATATGTGGCCAAATTTTGGTTAGCTATAAAATACCTACCCCAATTGTAAGTTTCCATACATTCACTCACTTGATGTAAAAAATGGTGCACTAAAGTTATTCTCCATTTTTAACATCTAGTGAGTGAGTACGTGGATTACCCAAGTCAATTTATGTATTAACTTCTATTTTCCTTTCATGAAACATCGAGTGAGTGGATCTTAACAATTTGCAATTGCAGTAGACATTTGGCAGAAACTTGGCCATGTATCTAATCTTTGCAGACATTTAACAACTAAAGATTCGATTCTTTCTCTCAGAAGAAATATTGCAGATCATTTCAACATCCTCCTCCCAAGAGTGACCATTTGAACCTCATACCCCAAGTTTTGTCTGTTGCTCCCCCCCAAAGCAGTTTAAAGGGGAAAGATATATAATATGAAACATAATTTACAGAAAGCTAAGGTAATTAGGAAAGACATAGGAATTAATTCATCTCATCAGAAGTTGAAGGAAGATATTGTTTTACTCATATGAGTATGTTAATTTTGCAAATATTCTATTTCGTTGATAAAATTGAAGATATTGTTCACTTATATGAAAACATACATTTTCAAATGTATTATCATTAAATCTGTTTTATCACATAAATTCTTGTAGATATTCTTTCAAAAAACTACGCTTAGAGCCATTCATCTCCTCAATTTGTGACTTTTGCTTCTTCCAATATGACTCTACAGTCTGTGTGTACACTAGATGATTTGTATTGAAATCTGATGCCTTGAATCACTTGAAAATTCTCCTCTGAAGTGGATTAATTAAAGATCCAAAACCAGTCTAGAAAGGAGAATATTCAAATGATCTAATTCTATAACTTTAAATTTCTATACATTTCTCATCAAATTAGGCTAAGCTGCACAAAAATCATTTGATGACAATGCCTTTTTTTCCCCAATTATATAACAGCACAGATGTGTAATGTAAATTAATTCATTTCCAGTGAAAATTACTTTGATGCTGTGAAGAAACTGTCCTTCGGATATGGTTGCCTCTTTTTACCATTGTTACTTGGGAAATTAACCATAAAAAAGGGTCAAAATTGTTGGGTGGATGCATTATACTTGAGTGTAAAAGAAAAAAAAATAACATGTTACAGACTTCTTATGACTAAAAGAGTAGGTCACATTATATTCATGCTTCTATTATCCTTGAGTGAATATGGTATATAAAGTCGATGAGTGCCATTGATAATCAGGTTCAGTTGACAATGGATGAATTGAATTAGGGATAAACTAAGCCTTGTGAATGAAACAAATCTTTACCATAAATGATGGCTTTGCATGACTTTATTTGGACATCAAATTATAAGAACCGGAGCTTACACTCTCATTATCTATGGAGTAGACATTTTAGACTATTCCAAGTTGAACTAAGGGAGACAATTGGGTAATTCAATACATAACAGGCATTATTTAAAAGTATATAGTTCCTGGTAGATGAGTTTTAATCTTGCTTCGACCAATTTTCAGTCATCAGATAAGTCTACAAGTATTCCCTGTTAAAGATGGAGTCTATAATTGAGGGGGGTTTTTTGGCGGGGGGGGGGTTCTATATACAGTTTCCTCATTTTTAAAATACTTATTACATTCTTTATATTGAGAAATTGCCAATTTTAGGGTATATTAGTAGATTGTTACTGCCTAAATTTCTCATATCCCAAGTTTTAGATAAAATTATTTTCTGGAAAAAAATTCTGAATACTAAAAGCTTTTGTTCCTTGAAACCTAGAGAAATTTTTTTTTCCTTTCACCTGGAAAAAATCTAGATGAAAATCTAATGACTAAATAATGTCATACCTTACATAACATCTAACAAAATTAACAATTTACTTATATATGCTTTTTACTCATTCAGAATCATAGTAAAAAAATGTTACTCTTCAATTTCTTCTCTATCTATCTATCTTATATATATATATATGATGTAATATATATGGTGTTGAAAGCATTGTTTAATCAGCCTTAAGACTCCCATCTTTCAAGAGATCAGAAAATGTTGGTAGTTCTTTAACTTTTGATTATGGTTTGATATAAATTTAGAAAATATTGTTTTTGGTATTAGTTGAATAAAAGACTGGTTCGTAGAAATAATTTTTTGCAGGTTATTAAGCATGTTTTCTCCCAATATTTTCATGCTTTATTTTTATCTGAATTTTTTAGATTGGGAATTATCTTTGTTTTACACTGATTTACTTTTACTTCTATCTTCATCTTTGTTGTTATACTTGTGTTTTGGCTATTGTACCTCCTGACCCTTTTCAGGTGTCTCTGGTAGATGGAATTTGAGACCAAACCCTCCATTCAGTCCCTGGGGGTAGATTGTTGTCTGGCATAAATGGTATGAGAACAATCTAACCCTGTGGATTGAATAAGGAGTTCTGTTTGAAATTCCCAAAAGGTAACTATGATAAACTCCTGGAGAAAGCTGGACGATACAATAGTTGAAATGTAAGAATAACAACCAAGATGATGACACTTGTTCAAGTCAATCTGTGTTTAGTAATTTTCAACCTTTATTTTCAAAATAGTTTTGTCCATCAAATACATATATTGCTCATATTTTTATAAGACTCTTATTCCACCAAAATCCCGAAAAGAAAAAAAAATTGCCTATAATTTAGTACATGATTTTCCTTTGTAGAAATATAGGAAAATTTGCTATCATTGGCAAAAGCCAAATTTCAATTTGGAAAGGGATTTATTTAACTCTTCAATTCATTTCAAAGAATTCGAATTTAAAGGGAAATAATCACATAGAAATTACCTCCTTTTTTTAAATTTTTAAATTCTATTCCCTAGAACAACTCAGTTACTATTAAGTCTACTAACTGTCAATATGAATGGTTCATGGATTTGTAAGTCAAGGTGTGTCACTAACCTTGTGTGTAGAATTTATTTCCAACAACCATTGATATCATAATTTCTACGTTAATTGAACTATCCAACAAAAAGGAAGACATTTAGTTCTGGAGAGCCATTATGTTCATAAAAGGTGAAATAAAAGGCAGTTATACTACAGAAAAGTTCATTTTGAATATGAGGGATATTAACTTTTAATCTCATGCTGGGGAGGGGGTTGGATACATTGATCAGAAGTTATCCCCTTGATTTAACGGTCACTTCCCTTGCACTTTTAGGCAATTTCTTTTTTCCATTTTTGAAATTCTATTTAACAGTTCCACCGTGTTAGGGAGCGGTTCATGAATTTAAACGTTAATAAATGATACATTTCCCTTCTGCTGATTTCATAGTTTTTCATCAAATCTTTATTGAATCACTTATTCACAGGCATTTATTACATGAAATTTCAAGCAATATTATTTACCAATTGAAACTATAGAAACTGTCATATTAGACATCACAGTGTAGATGGCCACTAAGTATTTCTGTCCAAAATTTCAATCATGTTTTGATTTTTTTTACTTCAATTTAATAAGTGGTATAGAAAAAATTTCGAAATAATGCATTAATTTCTCAGTCTGTAGCATTTAGACTTCTCTATTTTTATAAGAAGAGTTCAAGTTCTTGGAATTGATGAAGATGTGTGGCTCTAAAGAAAGCCATCTCCTTTATATAAGTCAACCATATTGGAATCATTTGATCATTAAAAAGAAATGTAGACTGAAATCGTCAACATAGGTTTCTTCAGTTTTTAAGTGATTCTGCCTACCTATATATGAGTCGCATGTAAAGGCCATACTAATATGGCAGGAAATTTTATTATTTAATCATTACGCTTTGAAAAAACCTCATGTTTTTTGTTTTATTTTAATTCCCCCCTAAAATAAGTTTATAGGGGGGTGGGAGTAGGGGTAACTTCAGAATGTAAGCTCATGCTAAATTGGTCCCTTGGTTCATGTCCTTCAGCATTCACAATTATTTTTTTTATAGTTCGGACTTTTTAGTGATCGAACAAAAGATGAAGAAAGTAATTTATTCATTGATCACTCTCTTTTCCAATTTTTTAATTGATCATACCCAACAGCATGTTGCCAAAAGATGTTGGTCACAGAATGATTTCTATTGAGTGACTAACCAGGCCTGTTCACTCGTAATTGTTGCTTTGTTCTGAAATCTTGAAAAAGCCAATGACACTCACCAAAAATGCTTTTCAATCCCAAAGTTGGGTAAGTACCTGGAATATAGGTACAACTGTCATTATTAATAAATTGAATAGTTATAACTCCAGAAATGATGGGACTGAAACATCTTACACTTTTGAAAATGTTTTTTTATTTTGTTTTAGTTTCAGACTGAGATCCTAGATGGTGACTTAATGATCCAATAGCACTCTGATTGGAGTCGAGACAAGATGGATTGTTGGTTTGTGCAGCAACATGTTTTGCACTTGAAATGTTCATCAAAACACTGACTGACACAGTAACACAGTCTTCCCTAAATGTTCATTGTGTAGTTATTGGAGTATTTGTCTTTAATGAATGTTTCTTCTACTTAACACACTGCTCTACCGAACAACTATTCATGCTGACTAAACTCCATGCACTGTCTGATAATTAAGAAGCCACCAATAAATTCCACCTGTAATGAGAAAAACAACATTTTTAAAAGTGTCAAGTGTATCTCCCTCATCCTTCTGGAGTTACACCATTTCCATTTACTGGTAACAATAGGGACCACCTCTGTTGATACTGTCAACTTTACCATATTTGTATGTTTATTAATGGTAGTATGGTATCTTTAGGAATTTTCTGATTTTTTTGAATGCACAAATAAATAATTATGTGAAAATTTGCTATTTTGCCTAAAAACATGATGGTAAAATTTGGAATCAATTCACTTGACTTGTAGACATGAATGAAAGTACCAGACCATTTGTCCAACAAGTTTTGGACCGGAAGTGACTTGAATTTCGGAATATCTGGATCAATGTAGACCGTTATGATGTGTAAGTCAGGGTCTATAATTTTGTATGGAGTAATAAGTGAGTCTGCGTCATAACGAATTTTCTATTTTTACAAACCTTGGTCCAAGTATTCCTTTAGTTGCATGAAGAATGTCATTTCCTATTGCAAGTGAAAATATGATAATTTATTAGTATCAATTACTGTAAATACATAATGTACGCTGGCGGAGCCAAGGGTGTTGACGGGGAGTCCAGACCTCTACCCCAACTTCTTCAAGACTGATCTTCGTAATTCGGGCAGAATTGAATAGAAACGGTGAAGTGGGGATAGGCTAGTTTGACTGGAAGACAGGAATAAGTATGAACATTTTTTTTCTTTTAAATCGTGACAACTCACCAGATGGTTACATTTTTACTGAACAGATACTAATGTAGCAAATTTCAATGACGTGTTGACAAGGGAGGAAGCAAGAAGTAAAAGTTAAAAGTACAGGCCAAAGAAATTATTTTAATTGTCAATAATTTAACTCCCTGCTCCTTTTCCTTCTCATCTGTCACTAGAAGACTGACATGAAATAAAATCTAACGATAAAGCCATAAGTTTGGCCATTTATTGATGGAAGTGGGCCACATGCACAGGACACACTCATCACTCGAAATTTAGCAATGATCGGCCCAGTGCGTAATGTTTATTAGTTGTCATTTTTTGTATTTAGCTATTACTTTGAGAATAAAATTTAACGTTTTGAAAATTGGGATCTACGCTCAAATTGTGTTCTGAGCGATTCCACATTGTATCTAGTGTACTTAAAAGCAAAATAAATAATGAAAAGTATTAAAAAAAAACTGAATTGTATTTAGCAGATACAAATCGATAAATTTCCATTGTTAATCTTTATTATTAAATTTGAAATTCTCAAGATATAGGAAAAGTCCTTCCCTGGAGCCTGCCAATGTTTGTTTACAGTAGATCATTAATCCTACACATGATGCCTTTAGTTTCCTTCTGTCTATTTGAAAATAAAGACAGCTGACCCTTTATCCATCTTTACCTGATATCACTTCCCTTATTTTCCATGTTCTAAATTTGTCCAAAAGAGTAATCTTTATTTAATAATAATTATGGTGAATTATTCAAATTAAATTATTGATACTAATTATCTATTAATATTATTGACATTTTTTTCTAATCAACACAAATAATTAAAAAAAACACTAATGCTGCCATAACGCACATGTACAGCCTAACCTTGCCTTGGAAGGGGGGGGGATAAAAGTGTGGTATCCTTTCGACCGTTGTTTGGATAATCAAATCTTTCCTTCCCAATCGGGATGGTGTCAATGTTTTCAGCCTAACCATTCTTCAGTCCTTGTCAGGGGGATGATTTTTTAAAAAAAGAGGCAGACTTTGTTTCTCTTGAATTATACACCTGATGAGGACTGAAAGTAGAATGACTGAAATGTTGTCTTGACAACATCCAAGATTGGAAAACAAAATTCATTTGTCTGAGCTGAAGTGGGTATAATAATGACTCTTGTCAAAATTGTAGCCAAGTGATGTTCCATATTTATTTTGTTCAATTGACCTACTCAGACAGTTTTCAACTGAATAGAGTTGGATTCTGAACACTTTATGAAATGTCAGCTTCCTCTTTCTCTTAGCTGTTGACGTCACTTGATCTTGCATAATAGGAACAATTATATTTTAGGGGCCAATCCAGTATTTAGAGTGGGCTGGTGGTGTTCAAATGGAAAAATTTACTCTTACAAATATATATGTGAAGAAGAAAACAAATTTCAAACATTAAAAACAAGAAAGTATCATATCATTCAATATTTTTTGTTCACATTTCAGTTGTAGATTTTACAATTAGAATTGATTAAAGAGTAAAGTAGAAAAAAAATAATCAAAGGAATTTATCAGAGAACTGATAAATAAAATTTCAAGAAAGAATAAAACAGAAGACATCTGACAACAAAATAATACTTTTTTGTTAAAGTTGATTTACGATTACTTGTGGTCATTTGGGTCTTCTGTTTATAAATTTATTAATCTTGATACTTTGAAATTTTTTTCTAATTGCGCTTCACCCAAGCAGAAGAGGGGGTCTGAACTCCCTCATGGATCCTCACCTGTATATGGCCTTTCCTGTCTTTGCAGCACAGTTTCTTTGGTAAATTCAAAGCTAAGTAAAAAAATAAATCAAAACTATTAATCAAATATTCACATCAAAGCTTGACTATGTATAAACATGTCATGGTCAATACTTGTACTTTTCTGCTCTCCCTGTAGTGCCTGTAAAATGCCTCTAGTTTGACTTCAACAATCTTCTCAGGGATTTCACAAAGAGTCAAGGTTTGGTATCAAATGGATATTAAGAAAAAAAAATGTGACTTTTTTGAAGCCAGACTCCTGAGCTTCCATTCTTAGGATTCTTGCTTTAAAACATTTCAAAACATTTTCTCCTTTGCTAACTTTGAAATACGGAAGCAACTTTTGAAATGGTCTATCGTACAGCATTTGGCATGGCTTTTCTGGTGAAGGAACAAATCCTAAATGTGATAATTTGCTTAAGTTAGGAAATATTCTTCGACACATGTTTATTGATATACCAGTTATTAACCATGGAAAAATTCATGGATACATTCGAATTTCTGTGAGATTTATTTAAAGAAAAACATTCAGTAAAAATATCTACCCGTATTTCTTCAGAGTTCAAGCGGTTTCTTCATATTATCTTACTTCAGGATAGTTCAGTACTTCAAAGCTGTTAATAAGTGTTGGCATTTTATCACTTTCATCTGAAGTTATATTTAAAAGTGACTGAACCTGTCTAAGTGGAGTGTATTGTTTAAAATGGTGGGTTGGAGATTTTTTTCATCAGCAAAATTGTTACATTCAAATGGAAGAGTCCATTTTCACTAACAGAAACAAACAGAGAAAGTCATAATGTTAATGATATAGATTTTCTTGGTCATATAAAATTTTGCAGTATATCAGTTTCTACTTCGAAAATATAGTGTGATTATTTCAGTAAAATCTTTAAATCATCTATTTATGGAAAGCAATTTGACTAGTTACCCCATATCCTTGAAAATCTGCACTTTGCATAAATCTCATACTTGGGGAATTAAAATAGGAACATTCTGATGAAGACTTATTTTTTTCAGTGATCTGATTGAAAAATATGTTTGTTTTGTACCTACACTCAAGCTTGAAGTCCTTGACAAATTTATTTCCATTCATAATTTTGTAAAATACCACAAAAATATAAATTGAATTTCTGGTCCAATTGGGCTACCAGCTTTTGATTAATTCAATTAATTATAAAATGCCCCCAAATTATAACATGCTTTGCTGTGCTAGGGTCAAACTCCTCAAATCTAATTGGTAAAAAAAAACAAAACAGAATTAATTTCTCTGTATGATATTATTCTGAAACTATTTACCCCATTTCAAGTTTTTTATTAGGTCAACTAGTTTTATTACCCGGACTACTGAGTTGAAAGTTGTGACAAACGGGAATAAAGTCAGAACTCAATAATAGGAGTCTGATTATTTTTCAAAACAGAAATTCAAAGTTTACAAAAATATAGTAAGAACTCACTAATGCTAGTTGATATGACATGACGTCATGGCATTACTCTTCCTTTTCCCCTCTCTCTTCAATTCATGTTATAAATTCAAAAGTCTGACGAATTCATGATAATGAAGTCAACTCAATGAGTTAAACAATTATCTCTGTCCAAGGGAGTTAACTCAATGTTTAATTCCTAATAACATTTCTTATCAAGAAAACAAATTATAAGCAAATGTTTAAAATATAAATCGCATAAATAGGAAGTGATATCAAGCTTGGGAGCTGCTGAAGGTTGTTTTTAAGTGAATAGAAAAAAAATTACTTGGTTGATTTCTGAATATTCTTTTAGAGATTTTATTAGTATGAACTTGTAAAATCATGATGACACTAAAAACAATGTTCATTTAGCACTGAAGTGAAAGAACACAACAATAAAACCCAATTTCGTTTATTTTACATTTGTTAATGAGAGTATGTTCTCTCTAGAATTAAGGGCAAAATTCTGTTGATTTTTCTTCTCATAATCTCCAACTACTCATAATCAAATTAAGAGATTTCTTTCTTAATGAAGCAGACATCTTTATTCAGATTATTTTTTCTGATATAGAACATTACTGATTTGCTTCTCTGTACTTTTAGGCTTACTCACACTCAAACTAACATACATGCATGCACATACACACCATCTTTATGAATTACCATATCTAAAGTTTACCTTTGGAGCAGATCCTGTTGTCCATGATTTGTAATGACATTGTTTGAATTTTGTTGAAAAATATTTTGTTTCTTTGATGTCCAACACTACAAAAGCATCACAGTAACCAAGTTTTTGCTTGTGATAGAAAACTCGACCCAATCCCAGTGAAGAAGCTATGTCTCATTCTTCTTGCCGATATTTTTTTAATTTAAAAAAAAATCTTCACCAACTCTTAAACAATGTTTCTGGTTCACTTCCTTGAAGTGCAGTGATTCCTAAAGTGGGCACTACCACCCCTTGGGGAAGCTAGAAGATTTGGGGTGTGGGGACATTGGAAAACAACAAAAATAAATCTCATTGCATCAGGTCTATCCTTAATATTAATTTTCTCCCCAATTAATGTACTTTTAGATACTTTTGCACAATTATATTTTTGGTTATAAAATAGATGCTTACTTTTTTTTTCTTGAATTAATTTAATTTTCAATGCATTTTCTTGATTGACTTCAAAAATCGATAAAATATATGCTTAGAGACGGGATGGTAGTCTGAAAAAGTTTTTGAAATACTGTTGAACAGTATCTTATTTCTTGAAAAAAATGTGCTCATATTATTGGTTAAACCTAACCACCTCTAGCAAAAAAGTCTCATACTTAAAAAAATTACCTACATATATATATATATATATATATATATATATATGTGCACAAACTGAAAAAATTATGGGATTATCTATGTATGGATCAGTACTTCTGCCTAGGATCAAAGTATTTTTGTGTTCTGCCAAGGATCAGCACTGCTGCTTAGCTCCTCTGTCTGGGACCACTAAAGTGTAGTATCTGTGTGCTCTGTCTAGGTTGCTCCCTAGTACTTCTGCTCAGGATCAGATGCATTATCTGTGCTCTCATTGAAAAGTGTTACGCAAAAAAAATATGTATGATTACACATTGTGTTTTATATATGTGGTTATATATATATATATATATATATATATATATATATATATAATCCTAAGCTTATATTTGAATGGCACTTCTCATCCAGTTTTTACCATGTTGCCTGTCATCATAACCTAGATTTTTCTTTTCTATGTTTTCTCCTGATGAAGATGAAAAGTTCTTTAATTTGTGGATGGTTCCAAATAAATTAACAACAAAAGAGAATTCCTTAACCATTTGGGTGCCAGGTTTTTAAGGACAATTTTGTAAATTTGACTGTGTTTTTTGAAGGAGTACATAGGGAGAATGGTTCATGACAAAAGATTGCTATAAAGAAATGAAATGATCTGTACGGCACAAGGTTTGTTTGAAAAAATTTGCATATGATCATCAGGTGGCAGCCATAGTACAACTTCAATGAATCCTCATTTTTGTACTTATGTATTATATTTGATTTTTTTTTCCTTAATGTCCTTGTGTCTTTCATTTCACTAGTTTTTAGTGAGTTAATAATTAATCCAATAAACATGAAAGAAAGTGTGTACAGCAACAAAGAGATTGAATCTGAATAGAACGACTGCAGTATTTTACTACAGAATTATTCCACTATATGAGTGTCACCTATTGGTCATATGTGCAGCAGATTTCTGGCCATATTTCCATACATATCATTTACTGACTGAGATGGGTATGTGTGGTTGAAATTCAGAGATGGTGGCACCTAAGGGGTTAAAGGTCTGTATAACTCACCTGCCTTCTTTTTTCCACTTTTCCATATTTTGGGTTATTCATTCTTGTCTCTGTGAAGAGAGAGAAACAAAATTTGTACACAACTTCTATCTCTCTATACTTAAATATGTTTACATATTTTTATGCTCTGAACCAAGTCCATGATATTTTCACCCAAAGTTTTTCTGCAAGATTTCTTTAATACTTATTAAATCGATGATAATAAATAAGCTTATTTGGTATTCATTGAAATTGATATTTTTATGAAAATGATTCAGCTATGTCAACAAAGTTGAATGAGGTTTATGTATTCACTCGTGTTTTTCAGTTTGTCCACACAATATCTTCGGTTCTCAATGAATTTCAATGACATTTTGTTGGAGGGTGTGCCATGGGTTAAGGAAGAATTAAACTTCGAGGTAGATTCAGGATTGTTTTTTGTTTCGATTGAGTAATATTTTTCCAGGTATTAAGATAATAGTTTTCAATATGTAGTTACCCCCTACATTGTAGCCATATATGAACTGATTTTTATTCAGATTTTAGTCAGTGTGTGGTGTTGACAGAGGAATGCACTCTCAGAGTGTCTTTTGGTTTCTCATTATCTGTTACTTTTCTGTAAAGCCTATTGAAATTTCACCCTGACTCAAATCAACAAAATCTTTTGTTTCTTTTCTCCTTTTCTGTTCTTGCATCAAAGCCAGCGATGTATTATCCATGATGAGGCAACTCAGATTCCGAGTAGGCCATGGCCTAAAAAATGATTTTTTTTTTTCACTATAACCCTTTGGCTAATGTGATCAGCTAGACTTTATTTGAACTTCCTTGCTAATCAGCATGTAAATTGGCTGTGCCCCAAGGCCATGAAAAATATTTTCCATGCATATTAAATCATCTGAATCCACTTCCTTTCAAAGATCAAGTTTTATGATAAATAATAAATGATCAATTTAGTTCTTTTTTTTGTCCTTATTACATATATATCTTTATCTGTCTCAAGCCCCTATTAGGGCTTAATTCAGCCCCAATCAAAGCAATTTTCATCTGTCAATGCTATATGAACGTTTTTATAACAAATGGTATCTGGATAATTGTGAAATGGTTTTGATGCTAAAATATTAAACACATTGGTCAAGAATCAATTACATTCAAGTAATATTGTAAATCCTTAATTCAATGGACTAATAGGGGGGGATGTGTCTATTATGTCGGAAGTCCATATCATATAAGTCCAAATCTGAATATAAACTAGGGGGCCATTTTTGCCATGTTTTTATGTAAAAAGAGCTTTAATACAATACACAGTTCTTTACAATATGAAATTATAATACAGAATACGTAATATTTACTGGAAGCATAGTTTAATGGTTCTTAACCTTATTTGGCAGTAACCTTAAATCTTATACAAAATCTATCATAGATAAATATGATTTGTTTTAGGCATAATCAACAAATATTTGTCATTCTAAAAGAAAAATGAAAAGTAATTTACAATATTTCATTGATGACAGAGATAGAATAGAATATTCATGAAAATGGTCTGTTAAATCCAAAATTTATTACAAGGGGATCCATTAAATCAAGGGTTTATTTTAGTGAAGGTAGCTATCTTTATTATGCAAGGACAGAAAATGAACCAAGCTACCTCAGTTAAAAAAATTTTGAATATTTGTCGCAAAAGAAAATTGTCTATTTTTAATAAAACGCCTCAAGTGTGTAAAGTTTTTTCTTGAAAGTTAATTCAATTGTCTTGAACGTTATGTTCCACCTGAGGAAGAAAGTGATTGAATTCAATCATCAGATGTAAAAATGAAGAATTAACACCGTGAAAACTGTCGTGTACTTCAAGTAAACTTAGTTTCAACTCTTATATCAAGGGGACTAAGTACTGGTCAAAGTTACCTCCCTTTCAGCTTAAGATGAATTTTGAAAAATATATTTTTTAACCCGTCGTTATGAATTTAACAAATTTTCCTACGCCACTGAATTCCATTGTCAATTAGGACTAGCATCGTGTGGTTTGACCTTGGGAATTGAGTTGCAAACCTACTTCACTGCACATCACATATTTTATCATTCAGATTTTTTTTAATTTTCTGGCAGCTGTTGCAATGAGAAGACTCTCAACAAAAGTAATCACCTGTAGCAGCTTTCAAGTCCATGAACAGTTTAAAGCCTTTTAAACAGTTTTATATGTATCCAACACATTTCCTTTAGAAGCCTTTAGCATGGTCAAGAGGGGATGGGGGTATGGATGGGGGTATGGGGGTATACCAAGCACCCAGGCATAGCAGCAGAAAGCTGTTCACCCATGGTCAATTCTGGCTGATGGTTTCATCAATATCTAATTAACTTCAACTCACTTTTTGAGGAGGTGGATCCAGTAGATTTTGCTCCTTCACTCAAGGCTCTCTAGATTGTCATCCAGAGGGAAAAATTGAAAACATTTTATTGATTGATAAAAGTTTCTACTCATAAAGAAAATAAGAATGGAACCACTTTTACTAATTTTGCTTCTAAGCAAACTTTAAAGGGATGATTTGTAAGGGAAATTTTTTTCAATATTCTTAGGATACAGCTATGCCACACTTGCCCTTGTATAACTAAAATTCCTCCAGTCTGGGCGTGCGGCTGGGGACATATTGCGGGAAATGACAAGTTTAAATCGTACTTGAACTTTTGAAGGCCATCATGATATGAGTCCAAGAGAAATCACAATCTTCTTTTGACTATCAATAATGTTCAGATTTTTTTTTTTTGAAGCTGATGAAAGGTATTTTGTTTGCTCCAGTCTATGTACACGCAAGAGATTCTTTATTTTGTCTAGATTTAAGATTGAACCAAAGTGAAATTTTAGTGGCTGGTTTATATATATATATATATATATATATATATATATATATATATATATATATAAAATGGACTAAATTGTGTGATAAATTCAATAAAAAAAAAGTAGCTGTTTCAGTTTACCAACATCTTCCAAAAAAGTTCTCTAAACATAAAATATGAAGCAGAACAAATATAAAAAAAAAAGATTAAATTGCAAATAGAAAATGCTGAACTCTGCACTTATTTACATATTTGTGTAAAATGCTTTCAATGATAGAAAATGCGTAGATAATAGAATATGTTGCTTATGAGTTTATTTGAATAAAGAAATTATTTTTTTATGTAACTCTTTTGCTTCTTCCTGCAATGTTTAAGCTGCTGTGTTTTCCAATAAGCATTATTTTCATCAAGGCATTGCATCCACCTGAAACCCTCCCCAAAACATTGTCTAATTTATCCTTTGGAGGGGTGCCTCGAAAGACAAGCAATTCATTGATAAATTGGCAAGATTTCATGTAGACTGATTTTGGGCAATCACCATCTTCTTTTAAATAATTTTTTTTATACTCGATTTCTTTGTTTAAATAAGGTTTCTTAGGGTTTTGATGAAGTGAATAAAAAATATGTAAATCATAACAGTATGAAATGTGAGATTACAATTGATTCATGAAATTATTTATTTACAAGATTATAAGAAATATGTGAACCATAACATGAAATATAATTATTAATTTACAAGATTAGAAATTATTTGTGAACTATTATAAACTTTCCAAAGCTATTCATTCTGAAACATGAGAATCATTGTTTCTATTGTTTTAAAATAGTCGAGAAATAATAAAATTGAAACTTTATTTTGTATCTGCTTGATCATTGTCTTTGTTTTCTGTAAATGCTCAAAACTTCATTTAGGCTATCAAAATCTAAAAAGCTGAGATGTTTTCATTTTTGTTCCCTCAACATAAGAGAAATGTTTGTTTGAAAATATAATGAAAAAAGCTAAACCAAGCTATATGTCTTTTGAAAAAAAATTGAGTATGAAAAAAGAAACGTTTGGTTCTTCTCAAAAAATATGGTGATTGCTCAAAATTTATTCAAATGAAATGATCCATATTTGATGGTTTTAAGGTTAATCTTTGCTAATAAATTGATTAAGGTTAATCATTGATAATCAATATTGATTGTTATATGAATATCGATTGTCCATTTCATATCAGTCAAGATAAGTGCAACCAAAATGAAGAGAATTTAGTTTTTCTGATTTCCTTTTCTGTGAAGAAAGCAGGAAATACTAACTGTACTTGAAACAATGCATTGAATTATTGAAAAGTAGTTTGTGAACTCAATTATGAGAAAAAATCCAAGGATAATGTCAATAATTTAACAAAGGCTTTCTTGGGAAAATTTTCAAGACTATTTTGTAAATTTAATACATTTTTACCAATTAAAATTATGTTGTATCTCCAAAAGCTTAAACATTTGACTTTTCTTTTCCTTCAAAGCAGCATTTTTCAAGAGACACAATTCTCTTGCACATTCCTGATTTACACTTCTGGCCAAATGTCTTGGCAGAACTTGTTTAAAAGAAAAAATAAAAACAAACATATTGATCGTTCATCATTGTTGTCCCTGAGCGTCTGATTCTGGCTCAAAGTAACATTGGGCGTGTTTTTTTAATCCACAATTGCTTTATCGTCTGCGAGTAAAATCTTGCACTTTTCTTTGTTTCATAAGTCTTTATTTTTCTTGTTTCAATTTGTTTCATGATAAAATATTCGCTCCTTCACTTCTATCTTAGTTGGGTTTCACTTGGGGCTGTCTAAAAAATATTTGAGGGCCCGAGGTAAAGCCATAGTGCTGAGCCTGGTTTAAAATATGGATTCAATAAGGAGTTGAGAACTGGTTTAAACATGAATTTAAATGTAAGTTTAGAGAATACTCTCTATTTAATAATATGAACCTTTTTTTTTTTTCAAACTGAATTTCTGGGCCTCTAAAATCATGGGATCCCTGGGCAACTGCCCTGTATGCTCATGTGAAAAGATGGTCCTGGTTTCACTTGGTTCCTTAAAAAAAGGCTACTTGGTGCATTTCGAAAACTGTATTTTCGTGCCTTTTCTCCAATCATAGATCAAATAACAAACAACGAAGTATAAACATTTTCTGCTTTTAATGCTTGATGATTGCTTTAATGGAAAAAAACTGAACTTTCCTTCCACTTTGGGCTTCTCAAACAAAGTGCAATTTTATAATCAAACTAGTTTACCCTTGTCATCAAAGGAAGTCAGCAATATTTAAGTAATTTTTTTAATTGTATTGTACTTATAAAATATCAAAAGCATTATGTTGCCTTGCATCTTCTCATTAATGTTCAATATTTTCTAATTATTGAACTCTATGTAGAATTGAATAAAGGTAAAAAAAAAGATTTTTTAAGAGTCCAATACAAAAAGATGGGTGAATTACTGATCACATATTCTTAGTGTGTACATATTGAAAAGTGTCACATACACACACACACACACACATATATATACATATATATATATATATATATATATATATATACTTATATTGATGCACATGTGTCAGTTTCTCAGATAAAAAGTTTTGCACCTCAAAATCTACAGATAACGTTCTATCCACCATTAAATAGTTATAGCATTTTATTTATCAAGTTTGACAAGTTTGATAAAATTCTATTTTTACTGTCATCAAGTGGTGATATAAAGTATGACAGATGATAAATAAATAAATAAATAAATAAATAAATGCACATTAGGTTTTATTGTGTGAAGATCCTTATTTTTAAAGCAAAAGGTCTGTTATTTTTTGAATCAGCAAAGGACCTTAGACATTCAAAGAGTTATTTGGGTAACTGATCTGATCCATTCTACAGCCTGCTTCAAGTGCACTATTTGTATGGAAAGAGATGGTCTCTTTTTCTGGTAGTGCAAAGCAAAATATGATGTTTGCTACCATGGTTTTCTTTGTGTTACCAGAAAAAAAAGATCCTTTCTTTGCATACAGATAGTCCACCTGAAGAAGCCTGTAGAAGGAATCAGCCAAAACATTCACAAAACAAATTACTTAGAACAAAATTGTTAAGCAATTGATTTTTTAAGGTTCAATTATTGATATTAATCCTGGATTCATTGAATGATAATTTGAACCAAAGATGTGTGGAATGGCAGTCATATCTATTCTCCATAGGTGAAGCTAACCATGGCTTCAGTTCGAAGTGGGCAGCTGTAGGGCACCCCAAAGCATGGCAGTCCTTAAAATGCAAAAGATGATGATTAGTGTTAGTCTAAAAGAAAAGATATCCCTTGGTCACTTTGTGATTAATTTTCTGTCCGAATTTCCACAAGATCTCTCGGGCAACCTACATAAAAATAATACTTTCAAAAAGTATTTTGAGCTGAAACATTCATCGCAAACATTTTGACAACACGTAGCACCAAAATGTTAATTACAAACTACTTACAAATACACTTGAGGTTCATATCTCAATCGGGACAATATTAGGTTAATGAAGTCAGCCTATGGAGTTCTGCTATATAGTTAATTTGGTTCAAAACAGATGACATAGAAGGATTTTTTCAGAAACCTTTGTTCAATAGGATAGATTTTAAATTCTAAATGGGAGAATGAAAATGCTGAACAAAACCAAAATTGTTTTCAAATTCTAGTCGGGTACTTATACTCTTACGGAAAGGTATTTCTCTTCCAGTCCCATTGACAGTCATCCTATGGGGGTAAAACAGTTCAAAGGTAATTCTGCTGAATGTTTTCAACAAAGAGTGATGATTTTATATTTTTGTCTGAGTTGATTCTCCTTATTTTTCTTTGCAGTGTTTCTCAAACTATTTCAGTGCCATTTACCCTTAGGTCTTTATTAGAAAATGTCATTCACTCATGGCGAAATTTTATTTTCATCTGGTCCTTCTGTGTGTAATTTTTCTAAATTTTTCTGTTCAGCAAACAGTCTTGGAACTTACAATTAAATTTTTAGGAATGTTTTCTTGTTGTACATGTTTAACTGAGTAAATTGAATCTTTTGCCCATCACATTTCATTCACCCAGTAGTTTCATTCACCTCCAAAATAATTGAATTCACCCTTGGGTGAGTCAATCACCAGTCTAGTGAATCGATTAGGAATGTTGCCCCAAATCATGTACGCAATCAATCAAATAGTTTATCATAGTGTTTTCTTATAAGCAAAGACCAAGTTCTCCTATTAACAAACAATTACCCCCACCATCACAAAACATTGTTAAGCAGTGCCTCATTTTATCCAAGATCAACTGCAGAATGAAATTTACTGCCCCTGGAGTGGGGTCTGTTACTGTCAACAGGATATGCAGATGGAGACTGCAGCATTCTCTGAAGTTCTTAAAAATTCAATAAATGTACTGAGAAGAGTGTTGGCTCATTAGATGTTGTTTCTTCATGAAGAAAAAAAATGAATGAATTGGTAAAAACTTTCTATCTAAAGGATGTTTTTGATATTTGATGTAATGACAAGTGCTTAGTCAAATTACTTTACACTGTTCTATTGCAACACAGAAAGTTTTCTTGTAATAATAATGGCAATAAAATTATATTGAATAAAGATGAAAATTAGTATTGTAGACAGCCTGATGAAGATCAATGGCTTTATTGTATACTGTATTCACTCAAGCACAATGCAATCTCTAATATAATGTGACACCCCACTATTTGTAACCAAAAATCAGACATCTAATATATATATATATATATATATATGTATATATATATATATATCACATTATTTTTACACACAAGTATAATGCTACCCCCAATTTAATCCTTTTTTCTCATATCTAATTTTTTGCATTGTACTCAAGTAAATACAGTATATCTTACTTAGCCTTGTGATTGTGTTATGGTTTTCAAAATTTGTTTTTAATTGGCAACCTTTTGATTAGTTGTTCAATTATTTTGAACTGACATCCTAAAAGAATCCTGCATCACAAAAAATAAATTCTATCTATGGTCCAATATCAGCAATTGTACTTGCATTTTTCACTTGGAGTATACAGCTTGAATTTTTTTCATATAATGCAACAATTCTGATTTTGGTTAAATAGAATTGACTGGAAACCATAATTCTATGTTTGATTTTTATTTGTGTAATTTTGACTTCTTAGTTTAAAATTCGATTTTGTAATTTGCAATGAAACTAAGCTTAGAAATTTTGATGGTAAATATCAACCTATACATTGGTAGCCATTTTGTTTGCCTTCCTTTCATCAATTTCAGATGAATCACGTCTGACTATATAACCCATTCCTTCATTCTTCATCAATACTTTCACTCATTCTCATTAGTTACAGACGAATCATGTTGAATACACTGGTTCCAGTTAGATCACCAAAGTTCAGCATAAGTCTGGTCAGTATGTAGTGACCATCTGGAAATACCAAGTGCCACAACTAGCTGGGGAGCCATCTTCTGCAGCCATGCTGATTATCAAACATATTGAACATTTCTTTCCTTAGAAAGCCTTCAGCATGGTTAGGGGAAGGGGAGTAGAACTTGGGCACAACACTTCCCTCATACTAATCACCCATGTATAGCAGCTAGAAGCTGAATACTCTTGGCCAACTGGGGCCTCAGAAAATAATCATTCTCTCTCTCTCTCTCCATTGTGTGCCTCTTTCAGTAGACCCTTGTGTTCACATCCCAGAAATCATATCACATTCAATTCTTTCTCTTCTTTGAAACTCATCTCACCATTCAGTTTTGTATGGGGGAATTTTCTTGCCTACATCTTTGAAAAACATGATTCACTAAATCTTTTTTTTTTCTTCTCTTTAGAAAGTTTTTTTTCAAATTTTAAACAGTCACTGACACAACAAAAGTAAGTGGATTCCAGGAACAGAATCTAAATTTTGGTTTTGATGATTATTTCTCTACAACACACAATTTACATTATCTGTGGATGTGTAAAGGGGATGTTCAGTGGATTTTCGTGTGATATGTCTCCTTGAAATTCCAATACTTCTTCCACTTTTCTTACTTTTACCAATAATAAATATTTCTATTCAGTTTCAACATAAATCTTCCTAGTAAAAAAGCAGATTGGTATTTTTCTTCTTTTTTCACCCTGCATTTTTGTTTTGCAATTGCAACCTTTTTTATTTTTCATTATTCAAAAGAAAAATGCTGAGTTGCTTGAACATGAAGTTCTATGAAATTAATTTTCAGGTATTGTCACCTGGAATGATTTTCAAATGAATTCAAGGTAAAGCAAAAGAAGTCAGTAACTATTTCAGCATCCATCATTCATACTATGTTATTTGATACTCATCTTAATTTGCATCTTAAATGCTTATTCAGTATAATCAGGAATGAATTTGAATTAATTAATATGAATTATTTCTTCTAATCTAAGGATTAATGGGATCTCCTTATTTTTGAAGGTTGAGCTTGCTCTGCCAAAAGCTTGCCACCCTAGTGTGATTCTTTGCTTGATTTCTTCTTCTTTTGAGGATTTCATGGAGATTCGTTGCCCTAGGTAGATGTAGCGATCTACTATCTCCAGTTCTGTGTCCTCAATTTTGATCTTAGTGTTTTTATCTCAGCTGTGGTTGTTGCACATGATCTTCGTCTTGCTTAAGTTCATGTGTAGGCCAACTTTCATGCTCTTTCTATCATTAGTTGGAGGTTGTGCAGGTTCTCTGCAAAAAGGGCAATGTCATCTACAAATCTTGGGTTGCTCAGATATTCGCTGTCTATATTGATTCCTTTACTCTCCCAGTCTAGTCTTTTGAAGATCATCTCCAGTTAGGCTGTGAAGAGTTCAGATGAGCTGGTATCACCTTGCCTTACTCCTTTCTGGAGCTGAAAGGGGTCCGAGTCTTTATGTAGTCTGATAGAGGAGCTGCTTTGATTGTATATATGTTTCAGTACTTTGATATATACTGGATCTACACCTTGTCAAGTGATGGCCTCCATGACCTTAGGGAATTTCTACTGAGTCGAACGACACAAAAAACGATTTGGCCAGTGATATCTATCATCCTTTTTTTAGAAATTTATTTTTACCGTCAAATAATTTTTGTTTGCTCTTTAATTTTTTTCAATATCTGGTCTCATATTACAAATCTATCTTTTGAAAATCTTTCAGTAAAATTATTAGTTTTCTAAATGCCATAAAAAGTAAATGCTAGAGTCTCTGCTATTAGATTCTTCCTTCCTCTTTGTCTTTTTTGCAAATTTTATGGCCTTATATTGTTAGAAAGTATTTTCTTAAATCGTATTGTATGTAGCAAAATAATATTGGAAATTGTATTGCAAAGGCTCAGAGCCAGCCCAATGCTGCTCAGTGGCTGCTTAGTCATATGGCCACAAGAGCCCCCCCCCCAAGAGGTGGTGTGTGCCTCCTGAATCAAATTCTGCTAAGGGCCGTGGAAAGCTTCTCTTCTGTTTTTCATTGGTACTTTTTCTGAACCAATGTTTAGATCGCCTTTTTCCTCTAAGAGAAAAAAAAGATTTTTACTATTTCATTCATCAAACTTATCTTCTTTGTAATCATAATCTCCTGAATTTCTGATATATTTTGAAATGTTTTTTCTTAAAGACCATTTTATTAAAATATTCTAAACAGGGGTATTTGCAAAAATCAAGCTAGATACCTTTTCATTCTTCATTTACAAAAACATTTTCTTTTTATTTTCAATATCCAATACTCATTCTTCTACCTTATCATTTTCCCTTTTATGAAATACCATTTTGGAAAAAGTTTTGCTGTTGACTTCATGATAAGTAAAAAGAAAAAAAAAATTCTTATCTCTATTGGACTAATTTTGGTTCATAAAGGGAGAGAACTGAAAAGATTTCATCTCACTTTATGGAATTTTCATTTTATTGTTACTAAAATAAATCAACTTTTTGAAACTGGAGCAAATGATTCTAAAGTATTTCACCTCTTCTACCGACTATTAAACAGTTTGAAAATTTTGCACTTCGGATTTTTTTTATGAATGCTGTTTTTATGAAAAAAGAACTAGATTATTTGAATGAGTTTTATCCTTATATACTTTGAGGCATGTAGAAGTAAACAGCTTCCACATCAGAACAGGACAAATCACTTGAATGTGGCCAGATAATCAATGGTAGCCTTTGCCCTACACCGTTGACCCTTTGCCTTACCCTTCTTCTAGGCCTTGCCTTTCATCGAGGACAACACCCTTTGCCTTGACCCATTGCTCTTACCTTTGTTTTTGCCCTTCTTCTCACCCTTCAAAGATTAATTCAAAATTTTAATGCCAGTTTCAATTCACACTTACTGCACTGAAACATAAGTAGATGTTCCATTTTTTTTAACACTCTTATATCAAATACCTTTGCAAGAATACATTAAAAAAACAAAAAACAAAAAAACTATAACTTAAAAACTAAAATAAATGCGAGATAAGAAATATCAGCGGGAACAAAAAATTGTAGAAAGGGCTGATCAATGAATAAGTTATACCTCTTGCCTTTCGTTGGGCGGTTATCATTAAAAAGTCAGAATTTTCAAAAAGTAAGTATGAACACTGCTGGACATTAAAATAAGGGATCATCATTCTAACATTGTAAATTTAAGCCCTACTGAAAAATTATTTGGGGGTTTGGGAATTTTCAACAACAAATAAGTTTTAATGATTGTAAAAATAGTATCCAATGTGGAATACGAAGGAAAAAACTAAGCTTGATTCATGATTAAGTTATTAGAAGCACATTGATCTATTGGATTATGCCTCTATGATAATAATACTTGTTATCTGAGATGTTGTGAATAGTCAGAGTTTTGTTTGTTTCATCATCAAGAATTAGAAAATGTCAACCAAAATTGTCAACATAGGTTACTTCAGTCTCTTAGTGGTTCTGCCTGGCTATGTATGCCACATGTACAGGCTGTACCAATGGAACCAAAGGGGTGGAAATTCAAACATTTACTCCTTATTATGTCTAGAAAAACTTATTTGTTGTTGAAAATTCCCAAACCCCCAAATAATTTTTCAGTAGGGCTTAAATTTGCAAGGTTACAATGATGATCCCTTATTTTAATGTCCAGCAGTGTTCATGCTTACTTTTTGAAAATTCTGACTTTTTAGTGATAACCACCCAACGAAAGGCAAGAGGTGTAACTGATTCATTGATCAGCCCTTTCTACAATTTTTTTAATTGATCATCCCCAACATGGTATGCTGCCAAAAGATGTTGGTCTAGAGATGGTTTCTATTGAGTGGCTAATCAGACATTTTTACTGGTCTTTTCTCCAGCTTTTTTCTTATGAATTTTCTTTAATGTGAGTTCAGTTTAGTTCCGTATCATTCCTTCATTTACTGCTATGAATTGTAGGATATCATTTGTAGGTTTTTTGAGTTATGTCCCCTGTTGTGGTTTACTTCATTCATTTTTATAAAATGGCTCTCATATAGTATTGAATCTCTGCACTGGGTTAAATAATAGAAATTTTGGTCATTTTGTATTCTCCAATCTTTTTCTGTGTTTAATTACTGTGAATCAATTTCAGAAAGATAGTGATCTCTTTTTTCTTCATTTGTGACCTGTGATGCCCAATTTTATGATCTTCCCACAGACTTCAAAGCTCTCTTCACAGTCTCATCACACTGGGGGTGGCTGATCTAATTCAATTTCTCAGTTGCAAATGCATGGGATCTTGTAAATGCAGTTTTTTGCAACATTTTTCTTAGATTTTCTAAATTTTGTGAGATGGTTGTTTAGTATTGCCTTTAAGGATTATTTCAAAATGGCACGGCCTACAGATTCTTCAAAAATCAGCCATGCATCTGATGTAAGATAGGATATCCATTGCTGATTGATTTTAATAGTGGACGTATTCCTGTGAGCCATTTAGCTGTTTTTATGGAGACTCTTCTCTACATGTATTATCTAGCATTGAAATTAACTTTCTTGTCTTCTAAGTTTCTTGTAGTGTTAAAGATATTGATTGATGGGAATTAAAATTAACTCTGAAATACATGGACCACTTGGAAACTGCACCTAAACATTGAGACTCTTCAATGAATAGAATTTAAAATCTTTTGTGTATTGAATTTGAAATTTTTTTTTTAAATTATCAAAAAATGTGAATTATTTTCATACAAAGTCAAGAGTTATAGCACTGTTGAGTGAATGTGGTTTTAATGGGGGCAAGTGTCTTGAATATATATGTTTCAAGATGCAATCTTTCCCCTTGGAAGTCTGATGAAGGTTATGAAGTCAAGTCAGATTGGAGCATCTTCTGCCTGATTATAAAATGTATTCTTTTCATGATTGCAACTCAAAGTTAGGTATGCATACTGTTGCTGCTATGCAAACCATTAACTGCTGGTACGTTGTTAGTTTTCATACCTATACTGACATTAAAAGTATATATTAGTTAATGACTCTCTAGATAGAAAAAAGATATAGAACTCCTGTAACACTTGAATGACATTGCTTTGTCAAGTTGATCTTATAGACTTCAGATGAAATGTTTATCTGAAAAAACAGCTTTAGCTTATATAAGAAATAGTGTGCCTTTGGATCCCCGACTGACTTAGGTACTGATCCCTAAAATAACCTTTGCCAATCCATGAGATCAGATAATCTGAGTAATGCTGGTAAACATTATGGTTGGCTTTTATAGGTATATTTTCCCTGGAATCTCAACTGTTGCTGGTCAAACATTAACAAAAATGAAATAAAAACACTTGACAAAAAACAAACTGGATCATAAGTAGAACCAGCTCAATAACAAAATGCTGCTTTTAAATAAAGCTAGAGAATTAACTGTCAAAAAAAATGTGAAAAGAACCAACAAAGACGAGGGTAATGAAAAAAAATCAGTTAATCTGATAAAATTTCATCTTTTGAATAAATTCTGATTTGACTGATTAGGATAAAATGGTAGGAAATTTAGAAATTTCATTTAACAATTCAAATTTAGCATCCATCATGAATTAACCATAAGTTTAGAATAATGGTTCAGTAAAAAAAACTGACATTCTGAAAATTTGTTATCCATTTGTTCGATTAACAAGCGCAAACATTTAAAAAAAAAAAAAAGATTTGAGAAGTCCTTATTATGATCAATCTTTTTTTCTCAATTGACATTCTGCACAAGTCAAACCATGGAATCTCATTTTTTGCTCTGCCAGAAGTTCATAATTATATCAGTTATACTTGAAATATAGAAATGGATTTACTCTACATATCATAAGTGTTTGATAAAAGTTCAAATTGAATTTCATCGGTTGGGATAAATGATTATAGCATTATTTATGAAGTGATTAAAAATGAACACCACTAAAGGAAATATTGTTATTTTATGTTATAAATCTGAAAATAAAAATACTACGAAAAAATAAAGACATTCTTTATTGTAAGAAATTTTTTTCTTTATCGTGGCTACAGAGGGTTTATTATGAAATCAATAACAATTAGAATTAGAAATTTTGGCAACATTTTTAGTATGAAATTAGATTTTTAGAATTTGTAAGACTACTATTGCTCAAAGGGAAAAACAAATCATGACTAGTATCAATTAGTCTTACAAAATTGAGTTATCTGAATCATCTCACTTATTAAAGAAAGGTCTTATTTTGCAGTATCTTGAATAGTGTGATTTTGATGTATTGGAGTTAAAGTATTGCTATACAAATTAATATTACTAAGTATAAGCTGAAATGAAAAAGCACATTACATTGTAAGACCTTGGGCAGCATGATTTCAAACAGTATGGAAAATTTTGGAACAAATTACCTGTACTAATCAAAGTATTACTCTGTGAACGTTTTGTACTTATCTTCAGGAGGCTTCTGAAGACATGCACGAAATTGGTTAAGGCTTATTGAAAAAAATGCTATACCTCAAAACCATAACCAAAAAGTTTGGTTTTACTTTTTTACACTTTTCTTATAAATATATATGAATCATAAATTGTGTTATATCATATAGAAGCTTATTTGAGATGATCTCTGATCGTTACACTGTTAACATCTCACTCACCCTAGACGATGTAAATAGAATAAACAATTAAAGAAAATGGGGCTGCTACAGGAATCGAACCTGCCACCAATAGGATAGCCATTTCAACGTAGCAATGTTCTTACCATTGAGTTAAACAGCCACCAGTAACGCAAAGACCCAAATGACTGCTTTCAACCCAAATTCTCATCTTGTTTATTTTTGGTCTATTCGCTTCTATCAACGCAACAGTTATGTATTAAGAAACGGACATATTTGAAGTGGCCCCACTCCTAAAATCTAAAGATTTGATGGACTGTAGTCGCTAAAATAAGATTTTTGCCTTGTCAAGATCTTGATGATTCCATTACTAAATAAGGCGGTCATTGTCAAGTTAACTATCGATGAATTACGTACATTTTGGTAACCACTTGAATTATATTTCAGCAAATATAGCGTACTAAATCCTTTACGTTTTTTGGGGGTCACTTTGGTTGTATGAGTAAAAATTATCATACCTCAACTATAACTAAAAACTTTGGCTTTCCTTTTTTTTTTTTTCACTTTTCTTAGATATTACATGAATGCGGAAAGGTAGTGGCCCAGTACATGAAATGAGCAAGCACATCTATATTAGGTGATATAGTTAGATATCTATATAGATATAGATGGATATTTACATTTTTGTTTGTAACTGATCAGTTTCACTCAGTGATTGAAGTTCAACTGTTTTCTTCCCTCTGTTTCTCTCTTGTCTTTATACTCAACAAGGGCTTTGTTTTGTTTTGGGGTGTTTTTTTTTTCTTCTTGTATATCCTTTTTCCATGTGTAAGTGAGGAGGGATTGTGATCTCCAATCATGCTGGTTAGAACACTTGTTGAGGTGATGTTTGTTTATCTTTCAAGGTGGAGAAGTGGTGGTGTTGTACTCATGTAATTAGTATTAATTTTGATAATTCTAACTGATTCTGTTCAGAAATAAGGAGCTGACATACTTTCAATAATCACTATAGTTACACAATTATATCTTTATATAGGCGGCTTTCCTATTCACTAATCTCATACTAAACTATAAACAAAGTGGTGGCTCCTAACATCAGCCACAAAGCAGCACCCTTCAATTACAATTGTCAGTATCATCATTATTGTTGTTGTTTTTATCATTAAATTGAATACTTCTTTGTTTATCTTCATCAATAATTTTACAATTAGAATTATGTTTTAATGTTGAGATATATATTAATTCAAGTGATAAATATGATATCACATGAATTAACATATATCTTGATGCTAAATAAATAATTCTAATTATAAAATTGTTTATGAAAAAACCCATAGAGGCATTCTATTTCATAAAAAAAAAATGATAAACATTAAAATAAAAACAGTGATGTATAAAGACGAAAGGAAAACAGAAAGAAAAATTGTTTGTCAATTCCAATAATTGTGCAACCGATCAGTCACATCAAAAATTGTAAATATCCATCTATATTTAGATTCAATTTTAAATATTGAGCATTATCGCCATAGATGAAGCAATACCTAAAAAATGTGAATATGTTTGTGTATATATATACATATATATATATGTATATTGGAAATATGTTTTGTCTCGTTCATTCATTTTTCCTTTTTTTTTCACCAAGGTACTTGAGCAGAAATTTACTGTGCACCAGAAGCCCTGCACCCCAGAATCTAATTTTGTTGAATGTCTTCAAGTAATTGAGATAACTTGTTCTAATATCCAACATGGAATCACACCAGTGTCTGAATAATGGAAGTCGAAAGCTTTTATCAATTTGTTAAGGCTGTCAGGTCTATTTCATTTACATACTCTAAGTCAGTATTATCATTAGCATCAAAACCATAATCATGTGTAGAACAAGGATTTTGAGCAGTCAGGGATTCTAAAACTCTTTTTTTTCACTTCAACTCTCTGATTAGATATATTATATGTATAATAATTTTATATATAATAATTTTTTGTTTTTAAGGTAAATTCATCTTCATTTGGGATTATTTGTTTTCGTTTTTTAAATAAAATTTCTTTGCCTGGATAAAACTTTTTATTTGGGCTCCGCTCGAGCTGGGGGATGGGGTTTAGTGAATGCCTGGGCTCCCATCCCTGGATCCGCGCCTTATAATTATTGTCATCATCATATTTAAAATAATCATTTGTAGGATAAAAAGTAAATAAAATAGAACACAAACCCTTTTCATGGTAAAGAAAAACACATTAACAAAACATTTGTGTTTCATCAGTTATACAATTTCAAATTCTATGGGACTGATTGCACTCACCTATCATTATTTTTGAGAGAGAGGAAAAGGTCTCTACAATGTCAACAACAACAACAACAAACCTCTTTTAAAAAAGGAAAAAATATCAAAAGGAATTTACAAAAAACTTGAAACATATTAGTCAAAAAAGGGAAATTAGAAACCATCAACTAAAACTGTCAACATAATCAATATAGGTTTCTTCAGTTTTTAAATGATTCTGCCTAGCCGACTGCCTGGGTAGCTGGCTCTGTATGTATCATGCATACAGGCCATACTAATGGAGTTTGAAAATGAAAATTTAAACATTTTCTCCTTATTACGCCTATAAAAACAATTTTTTGAAAATTTCTCGGCAAGGTAAGTTCATTTTGCTTAGTAATTTTTTGCAGAATTTTTGCAGAATTGGTCCATTAGTTAGTGCCAGCCTTCACACTCTTGTTTTTCTAAATTCAGTCTTTTTAGTGATCCAACAAAAAGTGAGAGAGATAACTTATCCATTTATCACCTCTTTTTCCAATTTTTAATTGCTGACCCCCAACACAGCATGCTGCAAAAAGACAGTCACATGAGAGTTTCTGTTGAGTGACTAACCAGACCTGTTTTTTGTAATAGTTTGTCAAGAACTCAATACAGATTAAGTTCTTTGTTACTGCTGGGATTTTTTCTGTTAAAAAAGTTATTCTATGATTTTTTTTATAATTAGTTTATGTGGGTCTATTTTACCCATAAAAAAAAAAAAAAAAGAAAAAAGGGTTCAATCCTTCCTTCCATAAATTCTTGAAAAAAATGAGAGCCCAGCACTATTAAAACCTAAAATCGCTTTTCACAAAGAAAAGAAAATTGGATAAATAAATAAAAGATAAAAAAAACAAACAAAAAAAAACAAAAAAACCCCAACAACAATACCTTCATTAACTTACTTCCCTCCAAATAAATATTACAACTTGAAAAAAAACTTAACATTTTCACTTGGAGCCACTTTTTATGGCTGTCTAAGACTTGAAGACAAAAACCATCAATTCACACACACACATATATATATATATATATATATATATATATATATATATATATATATATATATATATATATATACGTCACACACATACATAAGAAAAGGGCTAAAAAAAATGATTCTTTTATTCTGTTGAAGAGGGAACAGCCATTTTAAGAAGAAATGGCAAAAATACTGCTCTGTGAAAAATTAAATAAATGTGAAAGAAAAATCACGAATAAAAGATGAAAAAAGTGAAGCAAGATATTTCTGTACTTGCTGTATTATTCTTATACACAGATTCACTTTGACTTGGATTAGTCTGAGTAAGAGAAAATATTTACAGACAGATTTGAAAACTCTGTATCAGTCGTTTTGTGGAATAAAATCGTTTGCCATTCATTTACAGTGAGAAAATGGTGGAGGGAATGATATTGATGTTTAATTGTTTTTGTTTTTTTCTCAATGATCAAGGGCTATGTCTAATTGGAGATGTTGTTTTGTTCATTTATTTATTCTTTCTCATGACCCACAGAGATTGGGTCTTTACACCAGTGAGGGCTGTTGTGCTCTGAATCTGTCAAAGGGAACGCCCCCACCCCCTCACCAATGGTACTCCTCCTCTCATGATGATCCCTGGACTCTGCTGGTGTCTGGTATATGAAGACCGCAACTGGTAGAACTCGTAGAAGTGAGCTGTTTCCAAAAAATTATCTTTTCTTTCTTTCTTTCTCACACACATACACACGATGAAAATGCACCTGTACAGGAACTAAGTGACAAAATCGACTTGGTACCCACCACATTCCAGGCAATACCACTTTCATTAAACTATCATGTTCAGAGAGTCTAAATGTAAACAGATATTGACTACTAAAGAAGTTTGTTTTATTTTAAGAAATCAATTTGTATGTATATATGATATTTATTCATTTCTCAAGTCATGAAGATGTTAAACAAGTTCTCATATTTAGAATATTAGATGTACAAGAGGCAGTAATCCCCTCTGATAATAATTATTATGAGAGAAATATTCATCTTCAGCTCCTCTCCTTAATATAGTACCAATTCATACATCATATCTCTGAATTTTTGCGATGAGGTATTATTATCATTTCTATTAATGAGGTATTATTATTATTTCTATTAATATTCGGACCATTCTCATCTTGGTTGTTTTTCGTAAAACGTTTCGGCTGTTGCACTCTACGGCCTTCATCAGGTATCATCAGGTAGGTGTGGAGAAGTAACGAACCGAACCCTTTATTTATCTGATGGGGGTATATTGACCGCACTCCCCTCTTAGCATTAGTAGTATTATTATATTGTCTTACACTAGGATTGAACTTAGAACCATGAGATTACTTTGCAGTAATTTTGTCTGATGCTGTAACCACTACGCTATGTGTCCACATGGAAACATTGTATGAAAAACAACCAAGATAAGGATGGTCCGAATATCAAAAGAAATCATAGATGATATTTTTCAGGCATATGGACTGATTCAACCAAATCTCAGTGATCTAATTCTGTCTTTAAAATGCTTTATTTTTTGATATTTTGGTAGAACTAACATTTTCCTTGTGAATTTGTTTTGTATTTTACCAAACAAAGTTATTTTCTTTAAAAATTCTGAGCCTGCCTTTTCTTTTGTAATAATCAAGAAAGCAATACAAATGTGTTGTTTAATCAGAAAAATTCAATGAATCCACAAATACCTTGAAATAATATTCATTTTGGTTGCATTCACAATTTGTAAATATAAACACGGCCAGCCTGTCCAAATAAGGTGGTCTCCTATGGCACAAAAGATCCTAAGGGTTGAACTCCTGGCCTGGTAGAATGTACGTGTGTGAACAGATATATACACTGAACTATATAAACTGTTGACCTGTTATAATGCAGAAGTTGAGGTCCATAATTTTCTACCATGTTATAAGTGAATCTATGTTGCGATTTATCAATTCTACAAACCTAGATTCAAGATTTCCTCTTTGCTACATGGAGAATGCTGAGTGTCATTTTTATATGGTGAGTGGGAATAGTAGTGAAGTAAATAATCTATTAGTATCGTTTATTGTAAACATGTTATGTACATGGGCAGAGCTGAGGGCAGACCTGCCAACTTCTTCAAGACCCACCATTTTAATAAATGCAGAAATGAAGTGAAAAACATGAGGCTAGTCTACCAGAAAGACAGAAACAAATGTAAAAATTTCAAAAAAATCATGACATGGTTACATTTTGACAGAATTTAGATATATATGTAGTGAGTGTCAACAAATGAGAAAGGAGAAATAAAGAAAAAACCCCAAATAGTCAAGAGTGTGAGGTACTTGGAATTCTTTACGCCATTTTAGTACATTTTTAGGCTAATCCAGCAATTTTTAGCCATTCAAAACGGCTGACTATGTTTCAATGAAATTCTGTGTTTTTATCAAGGTTGATTTAGCACAGAAGAATCGGTGAAAAATGAATTCTGTTAGCTGACTTTCATTTCCCTTGTGTACTAAAAAAAAAAAAAAAATGTTTAAACTTGAATGAGAAACAAGCAAGGAGTCAGCTTGGATCCAGTTTATCTTTCAGGTTGTGGTTTGTAAATGTGGAAGCTTTTGTAAATGTAATTATTTTCGGGTTTGTGGCAAAGGGAGAAGAGGAATTGCAAAATAAATGAATGATGAGACAGAAAAAAAAAGAAGTAGCTTAAAATCAGTGACTTTAATGAAGATGAAAAGAAACAGGTTACAAAAATCAAAAGCCATATGTCACGGTGGTGGGTTGGGATGTCTCTGTCAACAATATAGGAGGAAGTATTTCTGAGGTTCATGGGGTTCACTATATGACCAATATTTGGCTTCTGAGCATCTTGGGTCTATCTTCCATGTTCATGATCTGACAATAGCCTTGCATTTCCCATTCAAGTCCATTTGGCTCCATCTTTTAGGCATTCAAGACCTTAGTTTCCTAGATCTCTGACAGGACCTCCCCTTTGCAAGCCTCCATGTCTATCAGGCATGGCTTCAGACCATGTTCTCTTGGAGCCTGCTCTCTTGCAGGCCTCTCTTTCTCTTAAGTTTACTCCTACCAAGCATCCACAAAAAAACAACAACCCCCCCCCCCAAAAAAAAAACTGCCCTTCTTTTATCAGGGGTCTTCTAGGATCTCTTATCCAGTGAACTCTAAGGGTGATATCACTCAAGTTCCTTCGACCTGTTGACATGTAACCTTCCCTTAATCCCCAACTTTAACCCCCATCTATGAGTGTGGCACAACAATTTTTCAATCAAGCTCGGGGGAGAACAAGTTACATTCTATACCTCAATATATTTATGTTTTAGTAACTTTCTGTAATATGACGTCCAAGTTCCTGAGGAAATTTCTCATCAGGATTTCAGAGGAAGATTTCATTCATTACTGTTCTTATTTGAATAGAAAACTCAGTTTGTTTTTATAAGGATGTTGAGCTGAGGTAATACGTAATTTTTATAATTGGAATCATAACTGATGAGCATTTCAAACATATTTTTAAGTAATTTAGAAAACTGTTCTTCAGGTGATATCTTGAATAATTATGGGATGTCCAGTTATAGCATACAGATAACTGGAAAAAGCAAATTTTTCATCCGTTTGCTTACATTATGTTTTTGTGAACATTTCTCTAAGGGAGTGATTTTGAATATAGAGTGCATGCTCCAAAAAGAGACAATCTAAATACATTGGTGGACAATTTGGGGTTTGGGTGTGAAGAGTGAAAAACATTCAATGGTTCAAATTTAGTCATTCAAAGGCTTAATTGATTGATTCCTATTCATAATACATTGATAATTCCTAATCATACAATACCATTCATTACTAATTTTACTGTAGATTCCATAGTAACTAATGTTTGACACATTAACCTAGTGATGTATTAAAGCAATAAGATGATTGCATTGTTGTCACTAATTTTGTGAAATAAACAAACTACAAAAATCTTAGTAAAAAGCTCATATATCAGTATCTTTCTTAAACAAGTGATCTGTTCCATTACAGAAATTTTCTTAGATTTAACACTCAAAGGTTTGGTAAATTTTCTTAATTTAACATTATATTTTATTATATCTTTTAACATCAAACACATTTTATAATAGTAAGGGGGTACATCAATTTTTTAGCTGTCGAAGCGGGGTGCGGAGGATAAAAGGTCAAGAATCACTGAGCTAGGAGATAAAAGAATACCTGAAAATGTTATCAAAGTTTTTGTTAGATTTTTTTCATTCCTCAGAATAAATAGAGAAATACTTTCAAATTTCAGTTAACAAGAAAAAAGAAGTTAAAATTTTCTGTGTATCAATTTTCATCTTGTTTAATGAAAAGGAAAGCAAGAAAGAAACAGACAGTTGAATGTTTGCATGGAAATTTCCATAGATCAGCCCAAGAGAAAAAAAAATTATAAATCAGGGGAATTAATCCATCATACCATATTTTACTTGACATTCATTCGAACTTTTATAGATAAAATGTGAAAATACAAATATCAGCAGATTATAACACAAAGATTTTGGAATCAATACAATGTACTATCATCTTCCTATCTACCTCCTATATCTCAGTCACTGCTTTGAGTCTGCCAACAAACCAAAGTTACCTAAAAAAAATCTGGAAGCGTACATTCACTCCTGACATTACGGCAATTGGTGGCATAGATGGCATTCTCCTAGAGGTCAACCAAGGACAGATTTATTTGAAAACTCATTTAACATACACATTTTTCATGGTTTCTACCATTTTGGGCTTCTTCAGATGAATGATTCAATTCATTCAGAACCCAACACACCAACAATATTAAGGGTGTAGGAATCTCTTTTGGTTGTCACCAGTTATAGTGGAATATATTCTGGTTTGAACATAAAAGGTTTGCAGATGGTATGGTCCTGGATAGTTCTAGTAGTTCTGGTTAAAGAATGGGAAGCATAAAGATGTTGGAGACAAAAAATTTGGGTTCCATATGGTTGGGTGGTAGTGTCCACGTCAATGGAGAAGGGGAGATGTATAAAAGGAATGCACGCCAAGTATGAACTTAAATGCAGAGATGAAACAAAGTAAGAAAAACACATACAAGTATTTAGATAGACAAATAATACAAGAAAATTAATGATAACATTGGAATGATCGATTGCGTAAAGAAATGAGAAGAGATACTGAAAGGTGGGAGCTTTGTTGTCATTGATAGCACAGGTGTCGGAGTTTGAGTGGAGGTGTCTGAACTGCTTTCAAATCTATATGGCTTACAGCAGACCAAGGAATGATTATGGAGACCACGTTCAGTGTGTGAGCCAAACTGCCAAGTTGCGTGTGTGACTTGGGAGCTAAGACACTCGACGGACAGACCATGAAAGACGGAGTACACAGAGTTTTATCCATGCATGTTTCTTGAAGTAAAGAGAATTAGTAGAGATCGTTGTAATCATCGGATCGTAAAAAGCATTGTCATTTCATTCATGAGAGTGACAGGTATACATAAATTTAGAGCATGTGGTGAAGACACGGTGGCATAGCTGCATTGCTGTATGTAAATGTGATGCCTTGACATGGGTGAAGTGAAATGGGCAAATTTAGTACAGAGATAGGTCATGGTACAAAGATGGTCAAGATCGGATTGGCCCGGGTGGTTGGCGAAATGATTACGATCTTAGGGAGAAGAAAGAGAGAGGAGTAGCTGGCAACAAGTGCTAGGGCCAAAAGCATAATCAGCTAGGAATGCTGGCACCAATAAGCAGTTGGCCATGTGCATCCAGGGCTTTTATAGGGGGGTGTTGGAGGAAGTGATGCTTTCGATACCTAGTTGAAAAAAGGGTTTTGTATTTAATTTCAAAGTTTACGGGGTGCTATACAAGGGGATTAAACATGAACGACTGAAACAATGTAAAATTGAACCCTAAAACAAGTAGATGGATAAAATTACATGACGTATTGCTAAAAACTGAAAACATCATACTAAAAAGATGGATTATCAACGTACTGAAAGAAAAGAAGTTTGAAACATCCCAAATAAACCAACATAAATTACAACAATTAACCAGGCAAAATGTCATTTTCCCTACGAGAGATAAATGAAATGAAAAAAAAATACGATAAGAGTTAATATGGAAAAAAACTCATAAATCACCAACAGATAGATCATCCAGCAAACAAAAATATCACAAAAATGAGGCATATTCAATATATATATATATATATATATATATATATAGTTAATCCATAAATGAATTATTTGGTGTTTCCGGATGCGTCCCCATTTTCAGTAGCTTGTGGTGTGCATGTGTATACTATTCATTGGTTAAAAGATTTCCATAGATAATGAATTGACTATCAGATATTCTGCTTTGGAAGCAAAAATTGGGATCAAGGAAGAGGAATCCTTTGGGGTCATCATGATGTGTGGGACTTTTTTCTATCTGTGGTGAAGTCTATGCTGGTCTATGGGAAGATATGGTAATAGCAGCAGTAGTAGGTCTTGGAAAGGCTAGAGGATGTCAGAGTCATAGGGAAGGGTTTATCATTAGATTGCGTCAACTCAAGTACAAATAGTGGGGTAATGTATTTATATATACGTGAATATTTATTTATATGTATATATAAATATATTCAAATATATATTTATAACAGGGAGTGGATTTGTTTCTGCCCTCAGTAGGCCTCACCAGGCAAATGATTGTGTATGTTTTTGGATTCTAGTTTGGGGGAATTTGGTGAGAGTCTCGTTGGTGTCACTATGAGTAGTAGGAGTTATTCATTTTGTTTTATAGCTTTTTATAGTGTGCATATTTTTGTCGGTGGTTGTAAGTTACATGTCAAAGGGTGTGAGCAAGGTATAGGAGTTCTCTATGAATGGATGCTTAATGGTTTTCTGAAGGATGCTTTTATCTTGACCTTTATATTTGGCATTAAGTTTATTGCTTATGTTTGTATCCTTTATGGCCCAAGTGGATTGTGTTATTCTTTTTTTGGACATTTGGGGGAGTAGATAATGTTGATATGAATAGACTGTCTATATTACTTTTAATTTGATAATGTATGGATTGCTATATTATATTCGTTAATGAGAATTTTGAACGATGCCTGTCTTTCAATGTTATTTCATAAGTAAACTATAACGTATATAAGCTTACATGCAAAACAGACAAAACAGGATTATATTTGGATGATGGCTCGCTGATTGTAAAAAATAGTAACACACGAAAATGCAAAGACATTAAAAAATATATCATAAAAGTATTTTAAAAAATGAATTTCTAAATAGAAATCAAGGCCAACTTGAAAATTCAAAATTTCCTAGACATTACCTTTGATTTAACTAATAACACTAATGAACCATAGAGAAAAGAAAATTCTGAGATTAAGTACATCAATACCAGTTCTAACCATCCAAATATCATAATAAAAAAGATCCCCAAATCCATAGCAATTAGATTATCATACAATTCTTCCAATCAAATTATACCAAACAAAGATAAAAATGACTACATCAAAGCCCTAAATAATAGTATTTTCACCAAAACAAACCTCAATTATGATAGAAAAAGTTAAATCCAATAGCAAGAAACATAACAAAAAAAAAGCAGAAATAGAAGAATCATCTGATATACACTCCCATTTAACTTACAAGTAAGAACTAACTTAAGTAAAATATTCATTCAATTAATAGAAAAATACTTCCCCCCAAACCAACCACTAAGCAAAATATTTGATAAAAATGAATTGAAAATTAGTTTTAGTTGTACTTAAAGTTTTGGTAGAATTATTACCAAACATAACAATGAAAATTATTAGAAATTATATAAATAAAGAAAGCACTAATACAAAAAACTAGACTGCAATTGTCCAAATAAGAATAGTTGTCCCCTACAAAACAAATGTCCTTCATCTAACATAGTATACCAGGCAGAGATATCAACCCAAAGAAAACCCTTAGAAATAAGATATTACAGTGGAATGTCAAACACATCATTTAAACTTAGGTTAACCAACCAAATATCATCACTCATGAATGTAAATACAAAAATAGTTTATCATTATCAACATATGATTTGAAATTATACCAAATGAACCACAAATCAAAGGTAAAAAGGAAAATTTCAAAACAAATATATGCCAAAATAAAGAAGATCCTTGTAATCCCTGCCAAAATGAGAAGTTTGAAATATTAAATTTTGCTAAAATAACAAAGAAACCTGGAGTAGAATTACTAAATAGAAAAAATGGAATAACACTAAAAATGCAGGGATTGTTCAAAGTTCTTATTAACAAACATAATATACCAATCCATACATTATTAAATTGAAGGTAATATAGACAGTTTATTTACAAACCCATCATCCCCCCCAAAACTTCAAATCAACATTATGTACTGCCTCACATTTCCAAGTAAATAAAGATTAATACAATCCACAATGGCCACAAAGGATACCAACATAGGCAACTGAATTTATGCAAAATATTGAGGTCAAGACAAAAAATCCCTCAGACCACAATTCAGCATCCACTTATATATATATATATATATATATATATATATATATATATATATATTATATACTCTTTGAGATATCATAACTTATAACCACCAGCAAAACTCATACACTTACAAAAACACATACAAACTTTTTAAAAAATAACAATAAAACAAAAAAGAAAAAAAAACAGAATTTTCTTCCCAGAGAAACGTGAAAATTCCCCCAACAGGAATCAAAGATATACATAATCATTCAGCTTAAGTGGTCCAAACCAAACAGAAACATAAACGTGTAGCGAATCTAGATTCTACCATATTTCCAGCTCTACTCCAAAACAACTCAACAATCATAGTTTAAAGTCAAATGTATCTAGCACCCTATGAAATAAATACATGACATATGAGACTTTATATTATATTATGTTATATCGCGAGCCTGATTTGTCGTACATGTACTATGTATGTATTCATATATATATATATATATATATATACATATATACATATATATATATATATATATATATATATATATACTTATACGCATGTATATTTTCTTTAGCATTAGTTGGAGGTCGTGTAGGTTTTGTGTGGGATGGGCGATGTCATCTGCAAATTTGATGTTGTTCAAATATTCACTGTCTATTTTGATTTCTTTATTCTCCCTGTGTCATTTTCTGAAGATATAGACGTAAGCTATGAATAGTCTCCATGAGCTGGTATCATGTTGTCTTAATCTTTTTAGAGCTGAAAGGGCTCAGAGTCTTTATGAAGCCTGATAAAGGAGTTGCTCTAACTGTATATATGGTGCAGCACTCGGACGTATACGGGTCTACACCTTGTAGAGTGATAGCTTTCATGATCATGGGAATTTCCATATTTTTTTTAAATTGATAAATGTTACAGTGAGTGGCATTTAGTATTTTGTTGATTTTTCTTTCAGATTATCTATTGAATGCAAGTGGTCTAAGGTTATGTAGCTTCTTCTGAAGCCAGCTTGCCCCTGTGTTGGTTTTTGTCTAGTGCTTTTGTGATTTGGTTGGCAATGATTTTTGTGAAAATTTTTTAGATGCAGTTGAGTAGGCTTACAAGTCTCTAGATGAATTAAATGAAGAAAGCAAGAAAGTTGGCCTACACATGAACTTCAGCAAAAATCATGTCATAAATAAGAACATAACGATCAAAATGAAAGATGCAAAACTGGAGAAAGTAGACAACAACATCTACGTCAGACAATGAATCTCTATGAAATCCTCAAAAGAAGAAGCAATCAAATGGAGAATCACTCAAGGATAGCAAACCTTTGGCTGAGCAAGCTCAACCTTCAAAAACAAGAAGATCCCATTAATCCTAAAAAGAAGGGTATACAACCAATGTATCCTACCAATAGTCACTTATGGAGCTGAAATATGGAACCTATCCAAAAGACAAACCTGCGAACTGAGAACCATGCAATGTGCATATGAAAGAATCATGTTCAACTTCATATGGAGTGATCACAAGATAGCACAATATTTCTGGGAGAAAACAGGAGTCAAAAACATCATAGAATTCATTAGGAAAGTAAGATGGCAATGGGCTGGTCAGATGTTGCAAGAATGGCAGACAACCGATGGACACCACAACTCACAATATGGATCCCCAGATATCACATGTGCAACTGAGGTTGGCTGAATACAAGATGAAGAGACAAAATAGATGAATTCGGAAAGTGTTGGCTCTGCAACGCCCACAATAGTGTGGAGTGTCAGTAGTGTCTCGTATGTAGGATTTTACTTGCATTGCAAAGGGTTGGATGAAGTGGCCTAAATATTTTGATAGTTTGTTGGTATTGCAATTTAGTGGAGGAAATGACTGGTCTCCCTGGGTTATTTGGTTTGTGGATTTTGGGAAGTAGGTAGAACTTAGCAGGTTTTGTGGGAATGGGTTTAAGTGTATTAAGTGTTTTTTTTTTATCTATAACGTTGTTTTTGTGCATCTCTGTAGATGAATGGGTTATTATGTTTTGGTACTCACCGAAGGGATCATTAGGGAGTTTTTTGTTAAATACTATGTTATTTAGTTTGTTCACCTCTAAGAGGTATTCATCCAACCCCTAGATGACTATAGCACCCCCCCCAGCTCTTGTGATTATGAAGTCTGAATTATTTTCCAGTTTGTTAAGGGACTCTCGTTCCATAGTGGTTAATGTGGGTTTTAATGTCTTCTCTAACTCTTAGTTCGAATGTTTTGAGAGTGATGTCTATGTTGTTGGGGGTGAAAAATTTGTTAAAGTCTTTGAGTCTATCTACAATATCCCTATCACGGTGCAGTTTATGTCTATTTATATATTCATATACATATTTATTTTATTAAAAAACCCTAACCCTCTGACCCAAACCCTAACCTTGAATATAACCCCTTAACTGTAAAACCTAACCTCAACCCCCAACCCTTAGCCCTAAACTGTAACTCTAAACCCAAACCTTAACCCTAACCCCCTAAGCCTGATCCTATCTGATTATTGTAAAAAAAGAAATTATTTCTTGAAATTGAGAGAGATTTTTCATTGTTAGAGTAATAAGCTTCTTTTTCATTTTCTTTAAAGTCTGGAGGGTAATAAAATTTAACAAATATAGATTTTGGGTTTAACCCACCAAAGCCTCCCCAATCACTGTTTTAAATCATTGCTCATTTTATTCACATAATCAATTTTGTGAATTTCTCCAATGAGGCAAATTTCAGCTTCATTTTTCTCTTAGTGTAGCCAAGACTTTTCGTGCTTGATATTTGTAATTATTTCTGTACAATTACAATTTGAAGAAAAATAGAAATTAATTTCATGTTTCAAAACTTAACCACTTCTTTCATGGTTGAATAATTACATCTATCACATTTCCATCAGTAAGAGTCAGAAATGGACAATTTAGACATTACTGTTTTCATTCTTGATTTTGCTGCATTCCTTTTTCAATGATCACAGCTATGGCCGCATGACCCAATTTTAAATTCATTTCCATCTTAGGAGTGGTTGATCTTGTTCAAGAACATATCTTTGAAAGCATTCACATTCATTTCATCCAACTACTAATTTTACATCATTCACAAACATTTCTACACTTTAATTTCCCTGGAAGATCATTTATAAACATTAAGAACAATAATGGTCCCAGTACAGACTTTTGTAGTACTCCAGACCTAACTGGTTTTTTTTCTCAGAAAAAAGTATCACCAACATTAACTTTCATTTTCCTATCTTTATCAACAAAGTTTATTGCATTTTTCGAAATCCTAAAATTTTCCATTTTTACAAGTAATCTATAATGTGATACACTATCAAAAGCCTTGCTAAAATCTGCATAAAAAATATCTGCACAGCCTTCCATTAAGTATTCATTTATAACATTAATAATTTCTAACAAATTAGATAGTATTGATCTACCAGAAATGGAACCATGCTGATTTACTACAATGTTATCACAAATTCTAGAATATACTTTCTGACAAACTTCTCATAAATTTTACATAATATACATGGAAGACACAGCCCTATAATTGCATGCTGTGTGTACTGAACCTTTTTCATGTAAAGCTACAACTAAAGTATTTTTCCAAATTTCAGATATTTTCTCTCCAATAATACATTGATTGAAGGATTTTTTGAGTGCAATTATAAAATTTGAATCACTGCCAAAACATTTAAGCAGTTTTGGGAGAATTTTGTCTGGGCTGACAGCCTTGGATATATCTAATTGACTTTGTAATTTTGCCACCTCTTGTTGCAATAACTAATTTATCCTTTTAATTTGATATTCTTCCAAAACAAAGTTTCCAGTAGCTTTATACCAATTTTCCTTGTTTCAGTGGTAGGAAAGAACTATTTGGACACTAACCAAATATTCATTTAATAAACTTTTAATGCTTACATTTAGTTTAAATCTACACTGGTGATGTATTTTCTATATGAAATTAACAATTACTAAAAAAATGTATTTTCAAACATACAAAGCAGAATAAAACAAACTAAATTAATGGTGGAAAAAAAGTGTTCTGATGATATTAAACAATAGCCATGGAAATGTTATTTCAGAAGGAATGGTTGGCTAGGTCTTTCTGTACCTGCATATAGACATTTGGAATAATTCAATATGATAAGATGACATCATCTACTACTTCTTGCAACAAAGCTATCTTGTTGAAGTAAAGGGGCTCTCAACTGAGCAAAGGAATGAAGTATTGAGCAACATGATGAAAGTTTGAGCTAGAGGGTCATTGTCACAATGTTAAATGTCAATCAGTACCACTAGATTGATTATTCTGAAGTAGAAGAAATTTGGCACCACAAAAAAATTCCTTGAACTGGCACACTTGACAAAAATTTCTTCACAAGCAACTTGAAAAATGCTGGAAAAAAAGAACAAACTTAAAAAGGATATCCAAGATGATTTAAGAGAAGCTGGAATATCAATTACTTGAAGAAACTATTAATAATGAACTGTGCAAGAATAGTTTGAAATCCCATACTCTTTAGAAAATGTCTTTGATGAAAGAAAGGCACCAGGATTCTCGGATGGGGTTAGCTCATGAGCATGTAGAGAATTTATATGATTCTCATTTTTGAAGGAACGTTTTCTGGAAACAAAGATTGAACTTTTTGGCCCGGTGTATGGAGAAAAAAGACAGATCTACCTATAATTAAAAAAGCATCATCTTCACAATAAAGCATGCAGGTTGAAGTATCTGGAGTAATTTGCGAATGGTTTGCTCACAACAATGCAAGGGTGCTTCAGTGGCCTAATCAATCTCTTGACTTGAATCCAATTGAAAATTTATGAAGGTTGTTCACAAGGAAAATTGAGCCAAGATTTCAAAATGATGTTGTGAAAGGTTTGTAAAGGGTTACCAAAAATGTATCCAAGCAGTAATTGTGAGCTAAACCTATGCAACTAAGTATCAATATATGAAATCAATGAGTCTGAATACTTTTTTTCTTCATTACTTGAGAATATATATGATTTTTTTCTTAGTAATTATGGATTTTATATCAAAATACATTTGTGCAAATTCCAAGCATCAGGAGTATACTCAATCGATATTTTGCAAGTGTCTGAATACTCCCCCACAACTGCATATGTAAATAAATATGAACTTGATCCTTTTTGAATATCCTCAAAATATATAATCAAGCATCCAAAAAAACATTCCTCAAAATGGGGTCTTCCAATGGACCAGATACAAAAACAGTGAGCTAAAACCATGAAATCCAGACAGAAATTTGGGTCTTGTTCTATCTGAAGGTTGCCTTATCTGCAGAAATATGCAGTATCTCAATTATTTATATATAATTGTACATTCAGTTATTTGTACACAGTATCAGTTGTAGAAATTCCATGATTTGATTCTGTATTTTCTGACTAGAAGAGTAATTAATATTTTTTCATTTCTGAGAAACTGGAAATATTCATTGAATATTCAATATATGCTTATCTATTTACAAACTCATAATCATGAAAACAACTCATTTATTACAATTGAATGGTATAATATCGATAGAATCAAGATTAGAATAGAATAGGGAAATATTATCAGATTAGTAAATTTCAATATTTCCAAAGAGAAAATACCTTTTATACAAATAGTAAAAAAGTTGTACACACTGTAGATGTATAGGTAGGTATAAATAATCAAGAGACATTTTGGCAATCAAGTAATGATAGAATTAATGCATTTAGTAAGAGAGTCAAAAGTGTTACAAATAATAGTAAGAAAGATAGGTTGTTAGGGGACCCTTATGCATGTATGTGAGTAGTGTCAGAAATTGTCTTGTTCCCTCAATACTTCACTTTAGGCATCAGGGATTGTCTGTAACCTTACTCCTTCAAGTGCAATGGGGGATGCAACAGGGGGATGACTTCCTGGAACTAGATATTCAGTTTTTGAGCTTCAGGCCAATGAAGAAGCATATCAGCACAAAGACAGTTTTATGCATAGATAAATACATGCACATATATACATAAATATGCATGCATATGTGACCCTTGGAAACTAACAAAATCACTTGAAAAACAGAGATCAATGGAAAGAACAATGCTAGATTCACGTATGAGATAGAATAAGATCAACATGACTCTGAGAGCTGAAGTAAAAATATATCATAGAAGCAATTAAGCAATATGAATGAAGATGGGCTAGATATCAAGCGAAAAAGGAGAGATAACAGATGGTGCAAAAGATTAGTTGATTGGAGCCCAAGGGGTAACAAAGCAGTAAGAGAACACAGACATAAATGGAGAAATAAGATAGGAAGGTTTGAAATGATAGAGGTTAGCAGAGTCAAGATCAGTTTGGAAAGACCCTGGGAAACATCTTTTGTCCAGCAGCAAACTTATGATATACATATGTATGTATGTGTGCAGGTGCATGTAGATAAAAATATACCCTTTTAACACACAGTCTATAATGGTATTGATAGTTAGCTGATAATGTAATGAGTAAATCTTTGTTCTTTTCAACTGTTTCAAAGTATCAGTAAAATAATAGATTATCACAAATACAGCTCACCTGTTCTTCAAAATATCATGACAAAAGGGGATCAATCTTAAATTTTCATTCTTGATATACTAACACTTATTTTGATAAACAATACTAGTAAAGATCATTGAACATTAGTGACTGTACTAAACCACTTTTTATGCAAAAGATTCACCATAACATTCATCCAAATTTACTACTTGAACATTTATAATTTTTCTATTGGAATCTTTCACATTTTTTGGAAAAAAAACAAAAAACAAACGCACTGCAGAAAACTTTCTCAAATATTCAGACAATTTATTTTTTCAGTAAAATGTATTCAAGACATCTTAATTGAAATAAAAGGATAATTTTTTTAAAATGAAAAAAATAGAATTGCATTCGTTTTATTTATCTAATCATGATGATTTAGTGTTTAATGTTTGTTTTACAAACTTTGCAATAAAAAACCCTATTGTGTCTAGATCATAATTCTTCAAATGATGATCATCTTCATCCAATATTGATACAGGATCAAAACGTTGCACAAGTTTCCGTTGTGGTTCTGTCAACTGAGAACCTAAAAGTCCAGTTCCACCTAAGTGTGGAGTTTGTGAAGACAACATCAATTCAGGGAAGGTTTGTAAAATCCAGGCAACCTGGTTTTCATTTTCTTCCAGAGTTATTGTGCACGTGCTAAACACGAGAGTGCCTCCTGGCTTCAACAACCCCACAGCACATGAAATGAGTTTACGTTGATAACTTGGATACGACTTGAGATTTGACAATGTCATATTATTTCGATAGGTTGGTCTCTGGCCGAGAGCACTACAAGGAGCATCGAGCAGAATTCGATCAAATGTTTCTGGTGGGTAGGGTGGTCCGCCTGACGTATCCGCATTATCTTGGAGTGCTTTTGTTGAATCGAATGGGTAAGTTTCTACACAGGTTATCCCCCAGTTGGACAATATAGACAATACACGTTGAATTTTAGCTGGGGTTCGATCTAGTGCAACAACCCGGCCATGATTTCTCATCAAAGTCGCAATATGTATTGTCTTACCCCCTGGGGCAGCACACATATCCAAGATTGTCTCATCTGGTTGAGGGTTCAGCACATAGCCGCACACGACCGAAGGCAAGTTCTGGGCAAAGAATAATTCCGGGTTAAGAATATCTAGTCTGGGTGCAGAATAAAGAGCATTCGTCATTTTTACTCCAACCCCAGAAAGTGACGAAGAAGAAGATTTTTCATTGTCATCATTTTTATTGTTACAAAACAATTCTTGGCGACTAACAGCAGATTCTCCATTCCCTAGGAATAATTTCTTTCCTTGTGTAGGACGGGTTTGTCCACGAAGACAGCAGCCATCCAAATCAGCATATACAGAAACAGGGTCCCCTCGTTTAAGTGAGACTGGGGTTCCCAAAATTCCTTGAGCAAAAATTTCCGACCCTCTCAACACAGACATCCCACACGCATGGTCGACAATTATTTCTGATTTAATTCTTTCGATCCCTTCAAAAGGTCCCATATTTCTTATGATAGCAGTATCAGGTAATTCAGGATGTACAAAAGGCGGGGAAAGTTGGATTAATCTTTTTTCTAGGGAGGATATCAAATTTTCATTCAATATTTCTATCAAAGAGTTTCGTCTTTCAACGTCGAGCAAACGATTCATTCGAATAACTGTAAACGAGGGAGGAAGAGTAAGAACAGACAATAGACGATTAAAATAAATCTTACATGCATCTTCACCTAAAATGGAAACTCTACTTCCGCTTAAGAAACTTTTTTCCAAATACAGAAGGACATCTTCCTTTAGAATGATTGAATCTTCTTTCGTAAGACTCATGCTGTCAACCATATTGTTGCGGTGACAAGAGGATTATGTCCCTGCACAATAATCTTTCTCTTATCCAATAACAAAGTATCTTAATAAACAGCATATTTAACAATACTTACTTTTGAAATATCCTAATCACCCGATGTAACTTGCTGGGATGTACTGCTTTCTTCTCATGTAGTTGATTCAAAAACGTACGTGCGTCACTTTTGTAGAATTTATATATATATGTATAAGATAGTTTGATGGTATCCCCATGTTTATTACTTCGAGAGAAACTGAACAGGGCTGTTTTGGACAGACACCGTAGCGATTTTAAGACGGTGATGAATTAAGATATGAACACAAAATTTTTGCCCGGTTGCCTTGAATCTATCTTGAATTGTAATAGTTTTTAAGGAAATGCTTCGTTAGTTTCGTAAATCATAATACGACTACCGTCAGCATTTTTACTTGAAAGATTTCAGTTATATGATTGTGTGAGGAATAGAAGCAAATCATTTATAATAATTTTCTCACTTTACAATATTTACATGCTTGGTTTCAATGCTGTCTCAAAAGCATTTTTCATTTTTTTTTTGTCAGATAAACATACGAACAACTTCCCTCCCACTCCTACTAAACAACAAAACTCAGAAATGTTCACATTCTCTTCTTATATATATATATATATATATATATATATATATATATATATATATATATATATATATATAAATAATGGAGTAAGGATTCGCAACACAGAAAAGTTTATGTTTTTGAATTCAGGCGAATGATTCGGTTTATTATAGATTTCTATTTAGGAAATGGGAGAGGGTCTTCTTTTCCTGATGGTTGGATCATCCTTTCATCCCCTCTCTCCCCCCCTCTCTCTCTCTATATATATATATATATATACACATATATATATATATATATATATATATATGTATATATTTACACATATAAATATATATATATATATATATATATATATATATATATGTTTAGTGGTTGCTAATTGCTTGTTATGTTAATCTGTTATAAATTAGGAGGGTACAGTGTAAGCATTTTTATCATTTTATTTATTTGTGGTATATTTCCTCTCTGAGAGTATCTTATTCTCGCTTACATCTATTTCCGAATGTTAGGGTTACCTTTTATTTGAACTTAGTTCTTAATTTAATCATTTTGGGTTTGGTCTGTTTCCTTGTGTCTAAGGTAATTATAGTGATTGGGTTGTTCCTTAAAGTGGCTGGTTGAATAAGATATCCATGGTGGTTGATTTCAGTACATCTAAATGTGTTCGTTAAAAGAAATTTTAAGTGATGTCGGCATTTTAACGCTACTTCATTTTTTTTGTTCTTCTGGCGAAAGTAAGGGTTTCAAATTTCTCATTTAGGCATTTCAATATTCTAGCACATGTATTTTCGTTTTAATATTTTCCATTTTATTGTAGGTTGCTGTCAGTTAATCTCCAATAATATGTCAGCAGTAATGCACTACTTTCATATTTTTTTTGTTGGTAAATGATGATATATGGTTGGCTAATTTTAGTTTGAAGGGCATTCACAATATTCATATGTATTTCACTTGTAATGGTTTCTCTCGGGTTGATATTGGTATACAATATTTGGTCTGAGACATTTGTTTTGCAAAGGGCATAGTTTTCGTTTGTACAATTGCAGCCTGGTTTATTCATGCTCTCTCCGTTAGTGTTATTTCTAATCACTTTATCGTTATGTTTTGTTATGAATTTATCAAAATTATCTGTTCAACTATAACTATTTTCCATTTTGATCTTGTAAGTTATACAACTCAGTGGGTTGCTAGTGAGTGGGAGTATTTTTTTCTATTAATTGGATGAATCTTTTCCCATAGTTTTTCTTGTAGGTTGAATGGCGGTGTATACTAAATGATTTTTCTATCTCTAATTTTTTTGTTGCTGCTATGTCTTACTGCATTGTATTTCACTTTTATATCACATTTAAATCTAGTTTCGGTAGAACCATTGTCCTCTAGGCCTTTAGTATATTCATTCTGAACATTGTTGAATATTGTTTCATTTGATGAATAATATATCAGTTTAGTTTCCATTGATTTGGGGATCTTTTTAATGATTTTATTTGGGTGATTAGAAGTTGTGTTAATAAATTTAATTACAGAATTTTCTTTCCTATATGGTTTATGGGTGTAATTTTCTAAATTAAAAGTGATATCTAAAAAGTGTAGAATTTTAACATAAGCCTCAATTCCAACTTTAAAGTTCAGTTTTGTCATTTCTTCTATGATGTATTTGAAAAAAATTTTCCACACTTTTGTGCGTTGCCATTTTCAATAATTAGTAGGCTGTCGTCCCAATAAAGTCCTATATTTTTAGAGTCTAATTTTCTGGCAAGGTTATAAAAAATATATGAACCAATTAGGTCCGACATCTCGGCTGAATTGAGACTACCCATAGACACATCAAAACCACAGACGTTGGTTTTTTAGTCCATTGTTCTTGATTGTTGAACAGTACTGTGCATCTACAGTGTTTGATTATTTTGATTTTAGACTAAATTTTTGCAAATTCCATGGCTTCCTCAAAGACCATGATGTCGATTTATGTAAAAGCAAATGCATTTTTTCTTGATATTGCTAAACCAGGTAATGGCCTCATTGGTGTTTATCAATTGGTTGGGTTGTAGTTACTGTTTAATGTTGTAGTTTATGCTTTCTAATATTTTCTTACCAATTTTTCCTATCAGGGATTTAGTGGGGTTAATTTGTCTATTGGTGGCTTTGTTTATGAAGTTCCAATTCGTGATCCTTCATGAGTATGTAAGCATCCTTTTTGTAGTTTTCCTACCCTGTTACTGATGTTCAATTTGTCAATGAGGTTTTTGCTTTCCTATTTATAGTTGCTTCGTAGATGTTTTTCTTGTTAATTTTTTGTAGTTTTGTGTGATATTGTTAGTTGGGAGTTTGTTGTAGGTTTGATAGTTCATTTCATTTATATTCCTCCCACGAATATGTTGTTTGATTTGTTGATTCGTTCTATTTTCTTTTTTTAATTTTTTCTTGTATGGGTTTAAATGTTCCTTAATTGTGATGTTGGTGATAGTCATCAAACTGTGAGAACTTTACATACTCAAACACAACCCTACCTATAGAAACTCATGTATGGTATTTCATCTGAACAAAAAGCTATCAGACTCTTCAGAACACCCACAACGGCCATTAAAGATACATAAACATACATTTCCCAAAAGATATTCGATCATGCGTAACAAAGACCCCCTTACCCCACATCTGGACTGATACTAGAGTTAGCCTCATTCCCAACTTACCAAGTACCCAAACAGTCTAAAATTAAACTACTATCCAGCTCTCTAGTATTCATGACAACCAATGCTTATTTTTTTAAATACTAAAAAAAGGCAGCATAACCAATAAAAAATAAAATACCCATTACTGCTTCTACTACTTCCAACCGGATATCTAACCATACCACCGAAGAATGATGTCCAGACTCACCATTTTTGATCCAAAAGGAATCAATCCCCTCTTTCGATTTCCATTTCTCCCAGAACATCTGATGCTAAATTTGTTTGCTATGGAAATTTTTTAACTACTGAAAGGTACACATATGCCACTAGAGATGGGAACCTCACCCAAAAGATGTTTAGCATATTAACTAATTGATTTATTATTAATGAATTGATGAAGTATTTATATGCATATACTCCTGGGACTGTCTCAGTCACTATTGATCACATACATATTATGTATTTATAAAAAAGACTTTGAGTTTGGGAGTATGGTTGAGAAGTAAGGATGGAATTAGGAGTTTAGGGTTAAGAGTTTTGATTGAGGGTTAAGGCTTAGGGTAACAGACTAGGGGTCAAGAGTTAGGGTTAGGGTTAGATGATCACGATTAGGATTATGGGTTATGGTCAAGGTTAAAGGGTTAAGACTGGGGTTAGGGGTTGAGGTTATGTTAAGGTTACAGTTTGCAGTTAGGAGTCAGGTTTAAGTTTAGGGTTATGGTAGGGGTGAAGGTTAAGATTTAGGATTAGGGGTTAAGGTTAAGTGTCAGGGTTAGGGGGTGGTGTTAGGGTTGGACTAGGGTTAATGTTAGGGGTTGGTGTTAGGGATTAAGGTTTGGGTTAGGGTAAGGGGTTAAGGGTTTAAGTTAGGTTGGGGTTGGTTAAGGTTGATGATAGGGGTTATGGTTAAAATTAGAATTAAAAGGTTATGGAGTTATCTTTAGGGTGTAGGGGTTATGGTTAGGTGTTACAATTCAAGTTTGGGTTTAGGGTTAAGGCTTGGGTTTTATGTTCAGGGTAGGGGTTAGGGGTTAATCTCGAGGGTTAAGGTTAGGGGTTAGTGTTAGTGATAGGGTTAGGCTTAGGGGTTGGGGTTAGGGGTTACGGGTTAGGGTTCGGCTTGGGGTAGGGGTAAAAGGTTATAGGGTTAGGGTTAGGGAATTAGGGTTACGGGGTTAGGGGCTCAGGGTTAAGGGTAAGTGTTTGAATCAAAGTTAGGATTAAGGGTTTGGACTAGGGTTGAGGTTAAATGTTCAAGGATTGGATTATGAGTTAGGGTCAGGGGTTAGGGTAATGGGATTTTGATTAGAAGTCAATGAAATTCATTGTTTTTTGAATATGTAATGTATTGCTCTAGAATGCATAGCATGCCTGGAATCAGGTTTTAAAAGTCAATTTTGCATTTTGAGTTTAAGGTCGTTTCTGACATAGTTTGATGCGCTGAATTCAATTCAATTCTCCTATATTTAATGTATTTGTTGAGAAAGCATAACATATCTGGAAAAAGTCTTTAAAAGTCAATATTGCATTTTGAGTAAAATGTCGTTTCTGACATGAATTGATATATAGAATTCAATGAAATCATTTTTTTCCCTATATTCAATCTAATTGTTCAGAATGCATAGCATGGCTGGAAGAGGGTTTTGAAAGGCATTTTTGCTTTTTGAGTTTGAGGTTGTTTCTGATATACATTGATATGTAAAATTCAATAAAAGAATTTGTTTTCCTATATATAATGCACTTGTTGAGATAACATAGCATAGCTGGTAGGGGGGTTTTAAAAGTCATTTTACCATTTTGAGTTTAAGATCGCTTCTGACGAAAATTGATGTGCAAGATTCAATGAAATCGTTTATTTTCCTACATTAAATGTATTTGTTGCTGAAGCATAGCATTGCTCGAAGAGTGTTTTAAAAGTCATTTTTGCATTTTGAGTTTAAGGTCGTTTCTGACATAGTTTGATGCGCTGAATTCAATGAAATCATTTATTTTCAGTACCTGATGTATTTGTTGTGATAGCTTCAAGTTTATTTCTGACAAAAATTGATGTGCAGAATTGAAAAATCATTTGTTTTCCTTTATTTGATGTATTTGTTGCAAAAGCACGGCATGACCGGAACAGCGGTTGAAAAGTCATACGTGCATTTTGAGTTTTTGCTTGTTTCTGACATAATTTGATGTGTTGAATTCAATGGAATCTTTTCTCTTCCTGTATTTAGAGTATTTGCTGCAAAAGCACAGCACAGCCAGGAAGGGTTTTCAATAATCATTTGTACTTTTTCTAATTTTGCTTGTTTCTGTTATAATTTGATGTGTTGAATTCAATGAAATAATTTGTTTTCAAGTATTTAACGTATTTGTTGAGAAAACATGGCTATAAGAGTGTTTTAAAAGTCATTTTTGCATTTTGTATTTTTTTGTGTCCGACATAATTTGATTTGATTAGCCGATTTTAATGAAATCATTTGTTTTACTGTATTCAATGTATTTGTTGAGAGAGCATAGCATGACCATAGAAGGGTTCATTTGTCATACGTGCATTCTCAGTTTTTACTTGTTTCTAACATAATTTGATGTGTTGAATTCAATGAAATCATTTGTAATACAGTACTTAACATATTTGTTTCAGGAGCTCTGCATGGCCGGGATGTGTTTCAAAAGTCATTTGTGCATTTTGATTTTTTGTGCGTTTCTGACATAATTTCATCTGCTGAAATCAATGAAATCATTTGTTTTCCTATCTTTAATGTATTTGTTGCAAAAACTCAGTATGGCTGGGAAGGGTTCAAAAAGTCATTCGTGTATTTCAAATTTTTGCTCGTTCCTGGCATGATTTGATATGCTGAATTCAACAAAAACATTTGTTTTCCTGTATTTAATGCATATGTTGCCAAAGCACAGTATTGCTGTAAGAGGCCTTCAAAGTCATTTTTACATTTTGATCTTTTGCTCATTTTCGACATAGTTTGGTAAGTTGAATTCAATAAAATTATTTTAAATTGCAACATATTTTGATCCATAATTTTTTCTCAGTTTATTCCCTCAGTTTTGGGGTAATTTTGAATGAGCATATCTGGAACTTTGGTTAAAAAAAAAATATTTGAAATTTGAATTATTGAAACACACACACACACACGCACACACACACACACACACACATATACATATATATATATATATATATGTATATTTTTTTATTATAAGTTTTAGTGAAAAAGCAGTTGGGTTGTCCTTTCTAGAGAATATAAGCATCAAAATGTCGAATTTTTCCGAAATATCAAAAAAAAAAAAAAAGTACGCCTAGAATTATTTCGTTAACACATTTACATATAAAATAGCGATTGAAAACCGATTTATAAATGAGTGAGAGCTTGCATAAAGTTGAAGAGTTTTGAATAGATTGGGGTGAACTTTTTTTTAACCCAGAAATATCATATTTGATATTACATTTATTTATTCTGCATTATACAAAAAATGAGTTTAGAATACGCAAATTGTAACGGGCTGGTTATGTTGCACCTGCTGGACATCCCGACTCACAACATAGATCTGTACGGATCATGTTGGAAACTGAGGCCAATAGAATGTAAGATGGCGAGATGAAGTAGATGTGTTCAGAAAGTATTGACTCCGCAACGCCCATGATATCAAAGTCTTCATAGTTCCTTACACTTTATAATATCTTTCTTAAGCACCAGTCAATCTTCTTTGTATGCGTTTTTTGGATGACAACTTCTGGCGAAATGAAATGAGTTAAATGTTGAGTGAGAAAATCAGCTATGTATGAAAAAAAAATTTTTTTTTCAAGAAAGGAAGAAAACTGGTCAATCGTGGCTAAAGTACAAAGAAGAGAATTAGAACATCATGTGCCCAGTGTATGTGGATCGTTCGTTGTTGGTTGTTCCGTAACAAAGTTGGAATAGGTTAGCTTCAATATATGATTATTGAAAAAACTCGCAGCATTTGGAAAAAACCCCGAAAAAACTGATGCTGGAAAAACCTTTTCGCTTTTAAGTAAAGCTTAAAAAAGCAAAGCTGGATAAACTTATAAGGAACACTCATTTCATGGGAAAAGAAGCAAAACCAGAAAAGATTTTATTCAACTTGTAGAAATTAAGAAAGCTGAAGGTATTGAAGTGAGAAAAATTTTTACAAATATTTTTTCCTTACAGATTTCTCTGTTTATCTGGCGTTAGAATACAGAGTATTGAGAAAAATTTTGCAAGATTACCATTCTTTTTTAAATTTTATCTGATGGACCTGTAAGCAGGGGTAACGTGATGAAGGAAGAGCAATGTTGGTTGATACGTTGTGGTACATGACATATATGGGGGTCTACACCTTGTTGTAAGATAGAGTCAATGATTTGGGGTATTTTCATCGAGTCGAAGGTATTTTTGAAGTCAACAAATGTTACAGCAAATAGCATTTTATATTTTTCTGCTATCTGTTTTAGTTGATTCACTGAATGGGAATGGTGGATGATTGGCTTGCTTTTCTGAAACCAGCCTGTTACCATGGTCGGTTTTTATCTAGCTTTTTGGTGATTCGGTCGGAGATTACTTTGGTAAAGAGTTTGCATAAGCAGTTGAATAGGTCTATTGGCTTGTAGTTGTTGAGAACTTTTGGAATTCCTTTTTATGCGGTGTTTCAATCTTCTGGGTCTTTACTTTTTTTGAGATTTATTCTCTAGTACTATGCTGCATTTGACTTTTATCAACGACTCAGTGTTCAAGGTTAGTGAGTTTAGCCAGTGCAAGGCTCTCTCATATATGAGGTCTAAACCTTGTTATATAATAGCACCGACAAATGCTACAGTGAGTGGAATTTTATTTTCTGTTACATTTTCTTTTGGTTGATTTACCGTTGTTCGGTTTTCATCTATCATTTTGGTGATTTGGTTAGTGTTCACTTTGCTGAAACGTTTGTAGATGCAGTTGAATTGGCCCACTGGCTTGTAGCTGTTTAGATATCTGAGTCCCCTTTCTTGTAATAGCATTACGATTGCTGTGTTCCAACCCTCTGGGAATTCACTTCGCCCTACATATAAGTTGAACAGAATTGCAAGTTTTCTGAAATGACTTTGCCAGATTTAAGGAGATAATTTTATAGTTAGTAAAATGTTATCGTTATATCCCTAACACAGCATAATATAAAACAAATAACATTAGGGTTAGGATTTAAGGCTTGGGTCATGGGTTAGTGCTTGTTGATAGGATTGGGGCTTAGCATTAGGGTAAAGATTAGAGTTTGGATTAAGATTAAGAGTTAGGGTTAGGGATAAGCTGTTATAATTACCTGACTTACATTGAATAACATGGATGAAATAATATTAGTATAATGTTCCTTACTTGACCCAATGTGAAGGTATCACTATTACGGTCGGTTCCCTTTTAAAGTCATCTTACCCTTGCTAGGGGAGGTAACTCTTAAGTCATTAGAATGATATACTTTGATTACAGAATATGAAGAAATACTTGGTTTTCGTAACATAGGGACTTAGATCCCCTTGATTGAATGATGTAGGGGAAATAATCCAAGTTGAGATAAGGATTGGATATTCAGTTATTTCCCTTTATTTGATGGAGTAGGGGAGGTAATTTCATAATTCAGAGTTAAGGTTATGATTAGGCGTTTGGTTCAGGGTTACAACAGGTGATTAGAGCTTAGGGGTCCGGGTGAGAGGTAAAGGCTAGGAGTTGGGTCAATTTTAGGAGATACAGTTGGATTAGGTTGGATTACAGTTGGATTAGGTTTAGTATTAATGGTTGAAGAAAGGGTTGAAGTTGGGGTTGGATGTTAGGAATAGGGTTAGAGTTATGTCAGAAAACTCAACCTGCGCAAAGCACTCTTGATCAACCCTGTTGTCAATATATTTGTGCAGTATCAAATCATACAAATATCTTGAAAGAAATGAGTCAGTTGGATTCTTCACATAAATTTATGGCTAAAATGGATGGAAATTTGAATGAAAAAAAATAGAACACTTAATCAAACCTCTGAACTATGAATACACTTATCATCATTATCATCATTGGATTTTACTCATTGATTTATGGTAGAAAAGCCCAAATACTTAAAATGCACATGGACACTCACTCCAATTCCCAGCAAATGCTTGTGTGCATTGTCAAATTTAATGAATATCCCAAAAATGAATTAATCTATTTGATTCTGTGTATCAATATATTGAATAAAAGGCTGAAAACTCAAAATCCAGAATAAACACCCAAACTAATTTGTGCACAATAAAATTATGCAAAGAAGCCAAGCCCAAAGCCTCAAGAGGCACAAAAATACTTAGTCAACCCCACAATCACAACTCTTGAGCACTATCAAATTATACAGATATCCAGAGACAAATTAATCTATTGGGTTTCACACAGCAAAATAAAAATCAACTAAAAAATCAAGGTGGAGATAAAGTGTACTTATAATGTAATGCGATTTAATTCATTCAAGAGAATATTACAACTTTTCAACTTTATCTATTATTCATATCATTTTATCACATCTATGAAAAGAAATGAAAAAAAAATGAATGTGCAAAGAAATAGCTGACAAATCTTAATGACATTCATTCCATTTAAATTAATTACATTACTTTTTACCTTTCTTGTAACGTTTTCTTAAACCTATCAGTACCGTTGACACAAGCTGTTTTTTACCTTCCTTTTGATTTTTTTTTCACTCTTTTGACTCATGATGGATGGAAAAAAAACAACTAAAATTTTTAGATGCAGCTAAATAGTGAAAAGAATTTATTGAGAGTTATTCAATTTTATTAATCATGAAAATGTTTTGACTTTGTTTTGATATCTTAGTTGTCTCACCACAACATTAACATTAAGAATCAAAAAATGAAATGGAAGTAGATATTGGTAAGATGTCATGAGATTTATATTATTTTATTTTTTATACCTACTTTTTATTTTCATTTCAATTATTCATTGTAATTCTAACTAGTAGTTAAAATGTAATGAGATTGATTTTATTTATTATTGATTATTAACTTTTTACATCCATCTTCATTTAATTTCTAGTTTTTCATCACAACTAAAAAATCAATATGTAGGTAAATAGGAGACAAAGTGTAATGAGATTATTTTATCTCATTAATTATGACTAAATTTTACCTCCATCTTAATTTTCAAGACTTGAACCGGAATCTATTTTAGAATGGAAAAGATACGAACAAATACCTAAGATGCTGGGAAATAGTAGATAAATATAAATGAATTTTCCTAAATTTTATCAAATATTACTTTTTTAACTTCTTGATTTTTAAGTTTTTATCTTAATTTTGATTATGGATAATAAATAATAAAGATTCAAGTTGATAGTAGACTAAATGTTATGATATTTATTTTATTCTTTTAATTTTCACTACTTTATACCATCATTCGAATCATTTATCATTTATGCCTGAGACAGAGCTAAATATAAGTTGAAACTTGAAGAAATTAATTTTGTTTCATTGATTATTCCCAATTTTCAACTTTTTAACAATTATTGATTCTTTTATTTGGGGTGAAAAAAAAATTAAGATGTAGGTATATAGGAGACAAAATTTAATGAGATTATTTCATTCATTTTTATAACATTTTACATTCATCTTGATTTCAAGTTTTTTTCATCCTGATTCAGACACTATATAAAAGAAATAAAAAAAAATTAAGATGTAGGTATATAGGAGACAAAATTTAATGGGATTATTTCATTCATTTTTATAACATTTTACATTCATCTTGATTTCAAGTTTTTTTCATCCTGATTCAGACACTATATAAAAGAAAAAAAAAATTAAGATGTAGGTATATAGGAGACAAAATTTAATGGGATTATTTCATTCATTTTTATAACATTTTACATTCATCTTGATTTCAAGTTTTTTTCATCCTGATTCAGACACTATATAAAAGAAATAAAAAAAAATTAAGATGTAGGTATATAGGAGACAAAATTTAATGGGATTATTTCATTCATTTTTATAACATTTTACATTCATCTTGATTTCAAGTTTTTTTCATCCTGATTCAGACACTATATAAAAGAAATAAAAAAAAAATTAAGATGTAGGTATATATGAGACAAAATTTAATGGGGTTATTTCATTCATTTTTATAACATTTTACATTCATCTTGATTTCAAGTTTTTTTCATCCTGATTCAGACACTATATAAAAGAAAAAAAAAATTAAGATGTAGGTATATAGGAGACAAAATTTAATGGGATTATTTCATTCATTTTTATAACATTTTACATTCATCTTGATTTCAAGTTTTTTTCATCCTGATTCAGACACGATATAAAAGAAATAAAAAAAAATTAAGATGTAGGTATATAAGAGACAAAATTTAATGGGATTATTTCATTCATTTTTATAACATTTTACATTCATCTTGATTTCAAGTTTTTTTTATCCTGATTCAGACACTATATAAAAGAAATAAAAAAAAATTAAGATGTAGGCATATAGGAGACAAAATTTAATGGGATTATTTCATTCATTTTTATAACATTTTACATTCATCTTGATTTCAAGTTTTTTTCATCCTGATTCAGACACGATATAAAAGAAATAAAAAAAAATTAAGATGTAGGTATATAGGAGACAAAATTTAATGGGATTATTTCATTCATTTTTATAACATTTTACATTCATCTTGATTTCAAGTTTTTTACATCCTGATTCAGACACTATATAAAAGAAATAAAAAAAAAATTAAGATGTAGGTATATAGGAGACAAAATTTAATGGGATTATTTCATTCATTTTTATAACATTTTACATTCATCTTGATTTCAAGTTTGTTTCATCCTGATTCAGACACTATATAAAAGAAATAAAAAAAAATTAAGATGTAAGTATATAGGAGACAAAATTTAATGGGATTATTTCATTCATTTTTATAACATTTTACATTCATCTTGATTTCAAGTTTGTTTCATCCTGATTCAGACACTATATAAAAGAAATGAAAAAACATTAAGATGTAGGTATATAGGAGACAAAATTTAATACGATTATTTCATTCATTTTTATAACATTTTACATTCATCTTGATTTCAAGTTTTTTTCATCCTGATTCAGACACTATATAAAAGAAAAAAAAAATTAAGATGTAAGTATATAGGAGACAAAATTTAATGGGATTATTTCATTCATTTTTATAACATTTTACATTCATCTTGATTTCAAGTTTTTTTCATCCTGATTCAGACACTATATAAAAGAAAAAAAAAATTAAGATGTAGGTATATAGGAGACAAAATTTAATGGGATTATTTCATTCATTTTTATAACATTTTACATTCATCTTGATTTCAAGTTTTTTTCATCCTGATTCAGACACTATATAAAAGAAAAAAAAATCAAGATGTAGGTATATAGGAGACAAAATTTAATGGGATTATTTCATTCATTTTTATAACATTTTACATTCATCTTGATTTCAAGTTTTTTTCATCCTGATTCAGACACTATATAAAAGAAATGAAAAAAAATTAAGATGTAGGTATATAGGAGACAAAATTTAATGGGATTATTTCATTCATTTTTATAACATTTTACATTCATCTTGATTTCAAGTTTTTTTCATCCTGATTCAGACACTATATAAAAGAAATGAAAAAAAATTAAGATGTAGGTATATAGGAGACAAAATTTAATGGGATTATTTCATTCATTTTTATAACATTTTACAATCATCTTGATTTCAAGTTTTTTTCATCCTGATTCAGACACTATATAAAAGAAATGAAAAAAAATTAAGATGTAGGTATAAAGGAGACAAAATTTAATGGGATTATTTCATTCATTTTTATAACATTTTACATTCATCTTGATTTCAAGTTTTTTTCATCCTGATTCAGACACTATATAAAAGAAATGAAAAAAATTAAGATGTAGGTATATAGGAGACAAAATTTAATGGGATTATTTCATTCATTTTTATAACATTTTACATTCATCTTGATTTCAAGTTCTTTTCATCCTGATTCAGACACTATATAAAAGAAATGAAAACAAATTAAGATGTAGGTATATAGGAGACAAAATTTAATGGGATTATTTCATTCATTTTTATAACATTTTACATTCATCTTGATTTCAAGTTTTTTTCATCCTGATTCAGACACAATATAAAAGAAATGAAAAAAAATTAAGATGTAGGTATATAGGAGACAAAATTTAATGGGATTATTTCATTCATTTTTATAACATTTTACATTCATCTTGATTTCAAGTTTTTTTCATCCTGATTCAGACACAATATAAAAGAAATGAAAAAAAATTAAGATGTAGGTATATAGGAGACAAAATTTAATGGGATTATTTCATTCATTTTTATAACATTTTACATTCATCTTGATTTCAAGTTTTTTTCATCCTGATTCAGACACTATATAAGAGAAATGAAAAAAAATTAAGATGTAGGTATATAGGAGACAAAATTTAATGGGATTATTTCATTCATTTTTATAACATTTTACATTCATCTTGATTTCAAGTTTTTTTCATCCTGATTCAGACACTATATAAAAGAAATGAAAAAAAATTAAGATGTAGGTATATAGGAGACAAAATTTAATGGGATTATTTCATTCTTTTTTATAACATTTTACATTCATCTTGATTTCAAGTTTTTTTCATCCTGATTCAGACACTATATAAAAGAAATGAAAAAAAATTAAGATGTAGGTATATAGGAGACAAAATTTAATGGGATTATTTCATTCATTTTTATAACATTTTACATTCATCTTGATTTCAAGTTTTTTTCATCCTGATCCAGACACTATATAAAAGAAATGAAAAAACATTAAGATGTAGGTATATAGGAGACAAAATTTAATACGATTATTTCATTCATTTTTATAACATTTTACATTCATCTTGATTTCAAGTTCTTTTCATCCTGATTCAGACACTATATAAAAGAAATGAAAAAAAATTAAGATGTAGGTATATAGGAGACAAAATTTAATGGGATTATTTCATTCATTTTTATAACATTTTACATTCATCTTGATTTCAAGTTTTTTTCATCCTGATTCAGACACTATATAAAAGAAATGAAAAAAAATTAAGATGTAAGTATATAGGAGACAAAATTTAATGGGATTATTTCATTCATTTTTATAACATTTTACATTCATCTTGATTTCAAGTTTTTTTCATCCTGATTCAGACACAATATAAAAGAAATGAAAAAAAATTAAGATGTAGGTATATAGGAGACAAAATTTAATGGGATTATTTCATTCATTTTTATAACATTTTACATTCATCTTGATTTCAAGTTTTTTTCATCATGATTCAGACACTATATAAAAGAAATGAAAAAAAATTAAGATGTAGGTATATAGGAGACAAAATTTAATGGGCTTATTTCATTCATTTTTATAACATTTTACATTCATCTTGATTTCAAGTTTTTTTCATCCTGATTCAGACACTATATAAAAGAAATGAAAAAAAATTAAGATGTAGGTATATAGGAGACAAAATTTAATGGGATTATTTCATTCATTTTTATAACATTTTACATTCATCTTGATTTCAAGTTTTTTTCATCCTGATTCAGACACTATATAAAAGAAATGAAAAAAAATTAAGATGTAGGTATATAGGAGACAAAATTTAATGGGATTATTTCATTCATTTTTATAACATTTTACATTCATCTTGATTTCAAGTTTTTTTCATCCTGATCCAGACACTATATAAAAGAAATGAAAAAAAATTAAGATGTAGGTATATAGGAGACAAAATTTAATGGGATTATTTCATTCATTTTTATAACATTTTACATTCATCTTGATTTCAAGTTTTTTTCATCCTGATTCAGACACTATATAAAAGAAATCAAGAAAAATTAAGATGTAGGTATATAAGAGACAAAATTTAATGGGATTATTTCATTCATTTTTATAACATTTTACATTCATCTTGATTTCAAGTTTTTTTCATCCTGATTCAGACACTATATGAAAGAAATGAAAAAAAATTAAGATGTAGGTATATAGGAGACAAAATTTAATGGGATTATTTCATTCATTTTTATAACATTTTACATTCATCTTGATTTCAAGTTTTTTTCATCCTGAAACAGACACTATATAAAAGAAATGAGAAAAAATTAAGATGTAGGTATATAGGAGACAAAATTTAATGGGATTATTTCATTCATTTTTATAACATTTGACACTCATCTTGATTTCAAGTTTTTTTCATCCTGATTCAGACACTATATAAAAGAAATGAAAAAAAATTAAGATGTAGGTATATAGGAGACAAAATTTAATGGGATTATTTCATTCATTTTTATAACATTTTACATTCATCTTGATTTCAAGTTTTTTTCATCCTGATTCAGACACTATATAAAAGAAATGAAAAAAAATTAAGATGTAGGTATATAGGAGACAAAATTTAATGGGATTATTTCATTCATTTTGATAACATTTTACATTAATCTTGATTTCAAGTTTTTTTCATCCTGATCCAGACACTATATAAAAGAAATGAAAAAAAATTAAGATGTAGGTATATAGGAGACAAAATTTAATGGGGTTATTTCATTCATTTTTATAACATTTTACATTCATCTTGATTTCAAGTTTTTTTCATCCTGATTCAGACACTATATAAAAGAAATGAAGAAAAATTAAGATGTAGGTATATAAGAGACAAAATTTAATGGGATTATTTCATTCATTTTTATAACATTTTACATTCATCTTGATTTCAAGTTTTTTTCATCCTGATTCAGACACTATATAAAAGAAATGAAAAAAAATTAAGATGTAGGTATATAGGAGACAAAATTTAATGGGATTATTTCATTCATTTTCATAACATTTTACATTCATCTTGATTTCAAGTTTTTTTCATCCTGAAACAGGAACTATATAAAAGAAATGAGAAAAAATTAAGATGTAGGTATATAGGAGACAAAATTTAATGGGATTATTTCATTCATTTTTATAACATTTTACATTCATCTTGATTTCAAGTTTTTTTCATCCTGAAACAGACACTATATAAAAGAAATGAGAAAAAATTAAGATGTAGGTATATAGGAGACAAAATTTAATGGGATTATTTCATTCATTTTTATAACATTTTACACTCATCTTGATTTCAAGTTTTTTTCATCCTGATTCAGACACTATATAGAAGAAATGAAAAAAAATTAAGATGTAGGTATATAGGAGACAAATTTAATGGGATTATTTCATTCATTTTTATAACATTTTACATTCATCTTGATTTCAAGTTTTTTTCATCCTGATTCAGACACTATATAAAAGAAGAAAAAAATCAAGATGTAGGTATATAGGAGACAAAATTTAATGGGATTATTTCATTCATTTTTATAACATTTTACATTCATCTTGATTTCAAGTTTTTTTCATCCTGATTCAGACACTATATAAAAGAAATGAAAAAAAATTAAGATGTAGGTATATAGGATACAAAATTTAATGGGATTATTTCATTCATTTTTATAACATTTTACATTCATCTTGATTTCAAGTTTTTTTCATCCTGATTCAGACACTATATAAAAGAAATGATAAAAAATTAAGATGTAGGTATATAGGAGACAAAATTTAATGGTTTTATTTCATTTATTTTTATAACATTTTACATTCATCTTGATTTCAAGTTTTTTTCATCCTTATTTAGACACTATATAAAAGGAATAAAAAAAATTTAGATGTAAGTATATAGGCGACAAAATTTAATGGGATTATTTCATTCATTTTTATAACATTTTACATTCATCTTGATTTCAAGTTTTTTTCATCCTGATTCAGACACTATATAAAAGAAATGAAAACAAATTAAGATGTAGGTATATAGGAGACAAAATTTAATGGGATTATTTCATTCATTTTTATAACATTTTACATTCATCTTGATTTCAAGTTTTTTTCATCCTGATTCAGACACTATATAAAAGAAAAAAAAAATTAAGATGTAGGTATATAGGAGACAAAATTTAATGGGATTATTTCATTCATTTTTATAACATTTTACATTCATCTTGATTCCAAGTTTTTTTCATCCTGATTCAGACACTATATAAAAGAAAAAAAAATTAAGATGTAGGTATATAGGAGACAAAATTTAATGGGATTATTTCATTCATTTTTATAACATTGTACATTCATCTTGATTTCAAGTTTTTTTCATCCTGATTCAGACACTATATAAAAGAAATGAAAAAAAATTAAGATGTAGGTATATAGGAGACAAAATTTAATGGGATTATTTCATTCATTTTTACAACATTTTACATTCATCTTGATTTCAAGTTTTTTTCATCCTGATTCAGACACTATATAAAAGAAAAAAAAATTAAGATGTAGATATATAGGAGACAAAATTTAATGGGATTATTTCATTCATTTTTATAACATTTTACATTCATCTTGATTACAAGTTTTTTTCATCCTGATTCAGACACTATATCAAAGAAATAAAAAAAATTAAGATGTAGGTATATAGGAGACAAAATTTAATGGGATTATTTCATTCATTTTTATAACATTTTACATTCATCTTGATTTCAAGTTTTTTTCATCCTGATTCAGACACTATATAAAAGAAATGATAAAAAATTAAGATGTAAGTATATAGGAGACAAAATTTAATGGGATTATTTCATTCATTTTTATAACATTTTACATTCATCTTGATTTCAAGTTTTTTTCATCCTGATTCAGACACTATATAAAAGAAATGAAAACAAATTAAGATGTAAGTATATAGAAGACAAAATTTAATGGGATTATTTCATTCATTTTTATAACATTTTACATTCATCTTGATTTCAAGTTTTTTTCATCCTGATTCAGACACTATATAAAAGAAATGAAAAAAAATTAAGATGTAGGTATATAGGAGACAAAATTTAATGGGATTATTTCATTCATTTTTATAACATTTTACATTCATCTTGATTTCAAGTTTTTTTCATCCTGATTCAGACACTATATAAAAGAAATGAAAAAAAATTAAGATGTAGGTATATAGGAGACAAAATTTAATGGGATTATTTCATTCATTTTTATAACATTTTACATTCATCTTGATTTCAAGTTTTTTTCATCCTGATTCAGACACTATATAAAAGAAATGAAAAAAAATTAAGATGTAAGTATATAGGAGACAAAATTTAATGGGATTATTTCATTCATTTTTATAACATTTTACATTCATCTTGATTTCAAGTTTTTTTCATCCTGATTCAGACACTATATAAAAGAAAAAAAAAATTAAGATGTAGGTATATAGGAGACAAAATTTAATGGGATTATTTCATTCATTTTTATAACATTTTACATTCATCTTGATTTCAAGTTTTTTTCATCCTGATTCAGACACTATATAAAAAAAATGAAAAAAAATTAAGATGTAAGTATATAGGAGACAAAATTTAATGGGATTATTTCATTCATTTTTATAACATTTTACATTCATCTTGATTTCAAGTTTTTTTCATCCTGATTCAGACACTATATAAAAGAAATGCAAAAAAATTAAGATGTAGGTATATAGGAGACAAAATTTAATGGGATTATTTCATTCATTTTTATAACATTTTACATTCATCTTGATTTCAAGTTTTTTTCATCCTGATTCAGACACTATATAAAAGAAAAAAAAAATTAAGATGTAGGTATATAGGAGACAAAATTTAATGGGATTATTTCATTCATTTTCATAACATTTTACATTCATCTTGATGACAAGTTTTTTTCATCCTGATTCAGACACTATATAAAAGAAATGAAAAAAAATTAAGATGTAGGTATATAGGATACAAAATTTGATGGGATTATTTCATTCATTTTTATAACATTTTACATTCATCTTGATTTCAAGTTTTTTTCATCCTGATTCAGACACTATATAAAAGAAATGAAAAAAAATTAAGATGTAGGTATATAGGAGACAAAATTTAATGGGATTATTTCATTCATTTTTATAACATTTTACATTCATCTTGATTTCAAGTTTTTTTCATCCTGATTCAGACACTATATAAAAGAAATAAAAAAAAATTAAGATGTAGGTATATAGGAGACAAAATTTAATGGGATTATTTCATTCATTTTTATAACATTTTACATTCATCTTGATTTCAAGTTTTTTTCATCCTGATTCAGACACTATATAAAAGAAATGAAAAAAAATTAAGATGTAGGTATATAAGAGACAAAATTTAATGGGATTATTTCATTCATTTTTATAACATTTTACATTCATCTTGATGACAAGTTTTTTTCATCCTGATTCAGACACTATATAAAAGAAATGAAAAAAAATTAAGATGTAGGTATATAGGATACAAAATTTGATGGGATTATTTCATTCATTTTTATAACATTTTACATTCATCTTGATTTCAAGTTTTTTTCATCCTGATTCAGACACTATATAAAAGAAATGCAAAAAAATTAAGATGTAGGTATATAGGAGACAAAATTTAATGGGATTATTTCATTCATTTTTATAACATTTTACATTCATCTTGATTTCAAGTTTTTTTCATCCTGATTCAGACACTATATAAAAGAAAAAAAAAATTAAGATGTAGGTATATAGGAGACAAAATTTAATGGGATTATTTCATTCATTTTTATAACATTTTACATTCATCTTGATTTCAAGTTTGTTTCATCCTGATTCAGACACTATATAAAAGAAAAAAAAAATTAAGATGTAGGTATATAGGAGACAAAATTTAATGGGATTATTTCATTCATTTTTATAACATTTTACATTCATCTTGATTTCAAGTTTTTTTCATCCTGATTCAGACACTATATAAAAGAAATGAAGAAAAATTAAGATGTAGGTATATAGGAGACAAAATTTAATGGGATTATTTCATTCATTTTTATAACATTTTACATTCATCTTGATTTCAAGTTTTTTTCATCCTGATTCAGACACTATATAAAAGAAATGAAAAAAAATTAAGATGTAGGTATATAGGAGACAAAATTTAATGGGATTATTTCATTCATTTTTATAACATTTTACATTCATCTTGATTCCAAGTTTTTTTCATCCTGATTCAGACACTATATAAAAGAAATAAAAAAAATTAAGATGTAGGTATATAGGAGACAAAATTTAATGGGATTATTTCATTCATTTTTATAACATTTTGTATTCATCTTGATTTCAAGTTTTTTTCATCCTGATTCAGACACTATATAAAAGGAAAAAAATTAAGATGTAGGTGTATAGGAGACAAAATTTAATGGGATTATTTCATCCATTTTTATAACATTGTACATTCATCTTGATTTCAAGTTTTTTTCATCCTGATTCAGACACTATATAAAAGAAATGAAAAAAAATTAAGATGTAGGTATATAGGAGACAAAATTTAATGGGATTATTTCATTCATTTTTATAACATTTTACATTCATCTTGATTTCAAGTTTTTTTCATCCTGATTCAGACACTATATAAAAGAAATGAAAAAAAATTAAGATGTAGGTATATAGGAGACAAAATTTAATGGGATTATTTCATTCATTTTTATAACATTTTACATTCATCTTGATTTCAAGTTTTTTTCATCCTGATTCAGACACTATATAAAAGAAATGAAAAAAAATTAAGATGTAGGTATATAGGAGACAAAATTTAATGGGATTATTTCATTCATTTTTATAACATTTTACATTCATCTTGATTCCAAGTTTTTTTCATCCTGATTCAGACACTATATAAAAGAAATAAAAAAAATTAAGATGTAGGTATATAGGAGACAAAATTTAATGGGATTATTTCATTCATTTTTATAACATTTTACATTCATCTTGATTTCAAGTTTTTTTCATCCTGATTCAGACACTATATAAAAGAAATGAAAAAAAATTAAGATGTAGGTATATAGGAGACAAAATTTAATGGGATTATTTCATTCATTTTTATAACATTTTACATTCATCTTGATTCCAAGTTTTTTTCATCCTGATTCAGACACTATATAAAAGAAATAAAAAAAATTAAGATGTAGGTATATAGGAGACAAAATTTAATGGGATTATTTCATTCATTTTTATAACATTTTACATTCATCTTGATTTCAAGTTTTTTTCATCCTGATTCAGACACTATATAAAAGAAAAAAAAATTAAGATGTAGGTGTATAGGAGACAAAATTTAATGGGATTATTTCATCCATTTTTATAACATTGTACATTCATCTTGATTTCAAGTTTTTTTCATCCTGATTCAGACACTATATAAAAGAAATGAAAAAAAATTAAGATGTAGGTATATAGGAGACAAAATTTAATGGGATTATTTCATTCATTTTTATAACATTTTACATTCATCTTGATTTCAAGTTTTTTTCATCCTGATTCAGACATTATATAAAAGAAATGAAAAAAAATTAAGATGTAGGTATATAGGAGACAAAATTTAATGGGATTATTTCATTCATTTTTATAACATTTTACATTCATCTTGATTTCAAGTTCTTTTCATCCTGATTCAGACACTATATAAAAGAAATAAAAAAAATTAAGATGTAGGTATATAGGAGACAAAATTTAATGGGATTATTTCATTCATTTTTATAACATTTTACATTCATCTTGATTTCAAGTTTTTTTCATCCTGATTCAGACACTATATAAAAGAAATGAAAAAAATTAAGATGTAGGTATATAGGAGACAAAATTTAATGGGATTATTTCATTCATTTTTATAACATTTTACATTCATCTTGATTCCAAGTTTTTTTCATCCTGATTCAGACACTATATAAAAGAAATAAAAAAAATTAAGATGTAGGTATATAGGAGACAAAATTTAATGGGATTATTTCATTCATTTTTATAACATTTTACATTCATCTTGATTTCAAGTTTTTTTCATCCTGATTCAGACACTATATAAAAGAAAAAAAAAATTAAGATGTAGGTGTATAGGAGACAAAATTTAATGGGATTATTTCATCCATTTTTATAACATTGTACATTCATCTTGATTTCAAGTTTTTTTCATCCTGATTCAGACACTATATAAAAGAAATGAAAAAAAATTAAGATGTAGGTATATAGGAGACAAAATTTAATGGGATTATTTCATTCATTTTTATAACATTTTACATTCATCTTGATTTCAAGTTTTTTTCATCCTGATTCAGACATTATATAAAAGAAATGAAAAAAAATTAAGATGTAGGTATATAGGAGACAAAATTTAATGGGATTATTTCATTCATTTTTATAACATTTTACATTCATCTTGATTTCAAGTTCTTTTCATCCTGATTCAGACACTATATAAAAGAAATAAAAAAAATTAAGATGTAGGTATATAGGAGACAAAATTTAATGGGATTATTTCATTCATTTTTATAACATTTTACATTCATCTTGATTTCAAGTTTTTTTCATCCTGATTCAGACACTATATAAAAGAAAAAAAAAATTAAGATGTAGGTATATAGGAGACAAAATTTAATGGGATTATTTCATTCATTTTTATAACATTTTACATTCATCTTGATTCCAAGTTTTTTTCATCCTGATTCAGACACTATATAAAAGAAAAAAAAAATTAAGATGTAGGTATATAGGAGACAAAATTTAATGGGATTATTTCATTCATTTTTATAACATTGTACATTCATCTTGATTTCAAGTTTTTTTCATCCTGATTCAGACACTATATAAAAGAAATGAAAAAAAATTAAGATGTAGGTATATAGGAGACAAAATTTAATGGGATTATTTCATTCATTTTTACAACATTTTACATTCATCTTGATTTCAAGTTTTTTTCATCCTGATTCAGACACTATATAAAAGAAAAAAAAATTAAGATGTAGATATATAGGAGACAAAATTTAATGGGATTATTTCATTCATTTTTATAACATTTTACATTCATCTTGATTTCAAGTTTTTTTCATCCTGATTCAGACATTATATAAAAGAAATGAAAAAAAATTAAGATGTAGGTATATAGGAGACAAAATTTAATGGGATTATTTCATTCATTTTTATAACATTTTACATTCATCTTGATTTCAAGTTCTTTTCATCCTGATTCAGACACTATATAAAAGAAAAAAAAATTAAGATGTAGGTATATAGGAGACAAAATTTAATGGGATTATTTCATTCATTTTTATAACATTTTACATTCATCTTGATTTCAAGTTTTTTTCATCCTGATTCAGACACTATATAAAAGAAAAAAAAAATTAAGATGTAGGTATATAGGAGACAAAATTTAATGGGATTATTTCATTCATTTTTATAACATTTTACATTCATCTTGATTCCAAGTTTTTTTCATCCTGATTCAGACACTATATAAAAGAAATGAAAAAAAATTAAGATGTAGGTATATAGGAGACAAAATTTAATGGGATTATTTCATTCATTTTTATAACATTGTACATTCATCTTGATTTCAAGTTTTTTTCATCCTGATTCAGACACTATATAAAAGAAATGAAAAAAAATTAAGATGTAGGTATATAGGAGACAAAATTTAATGGGATTATTTCATTCATTTTTACAACATTTTACATTCATCTTGATTTCAAGTTTTTTTCATCCTGATTCAGACACTATATAAAAGAAAAAAAAATTAAGATGTAGATATATAGGAGACAAAATTTAATGGGATTATTTCATTCATTTTTATAACATTTTACATTCATCTTGATTACAAGTTTTTTTCATCCTGATTCAGACACTATATAAAAGAAATAAAAAAAATTAAGATGTAGGTATATAGGAGACAAAATTTAATGGGATTATTTCATTCATTTTTATAACATTTTACATTCATCTTGATTTCAAGTTTTTTTCATCCTGATTCAGACACTATATAAAAGAAATGAAAAAAAATTAAGATGTAGGTATATAGGATACAAAATTTAATGGGATTATTTCATTCATTTTTATAACATTTTACATTCATCTTGATTTCAAGTTTTTTTCATCCTGATTCAGACACTATATAAAAGAAATGAAAAAAAATTAAGATGTAGGTATATAGGAGACAAAATTTAATGGGATTATTTCATTCATTTTTATAACATTTTACATTCATCTTGATTTCAAGTTTTTTTCATCCTGATTCAGACACTATATAAAAGAAATGAAAAAAAATTAAGATGTAGGTATATAGGAGACAAAATTTAATGGGATTATTTCATTCATTTTTATAACATTTTACATTCATCTTGATTCCAAGTTTTTTTCATCCTGATTCAGACACTATATAAAAGAAATGAAAAAAAATTAAGATGTAGGTATATAGGAGACAAAATTTAATGGGATTATTTCATTCATTTTTATAACATTTTACATTCATCTTGATTTCAAGTTTTTTTCATCCTGATTCAGACACTATATAAAAGAAAAAAAAAATTAAGATGTAGGTATATAGGAGACAAAATTTAATGGGATTATTTCATTCATTTTTATAACATTGTACATTCATCTTGATTTCAAGTTTTTTTCATCCTGATTCAGACACTATATAAAAGAAATGAAAAAAAATTAAGATGTAGGTATATAGGAGACAAAATTTAATGGGATTATTTCATTCATTTTTATAACATTTTACATTCATCTTGATTTCAAGTTTTTTTCATCCTGATTCAGACACTATATAAAAGAAATGAAAAAAAATTAAGATGTAGGTATATAGGAGACAAAATTTAATGGGATTATTTCATTCATTTTTATAACATTTTACATTCATCTTGATTTCAAGTTTTTTTCATCCTGATTCAGACACTATATAAAAGAAATGAAAAAAAATTAAGATGTAGGTATATAGGAGACAAAATTTAATGGGATTATTTCATTCATTTTTATAACATTTTACATTCATCTTGATTTCAAGTTTTTTTCATCCTGATTCAGACACTATATAAAAGAAATGAAAAAAAATTAAGATGTAGGTATATAGGAGACAAAATTTAATGGGATTATTTCATTCATTTTTATAACATTTTACATTCATCTTGATTTCAAGTTTTTTTCATCCTGATTCAGACACTATATAAAAGAAATGAAAAAAAATTAAGATGTAGGTATATAGGAGACAAAATTTAATGGGATTATTTCATTCATTTTTATAACATTTTACATTCATCTTGATTCCAAGTTTTTTTCATCCTGATTCAGACACTATATAAAAGAAATGAAAAAAAATTAAGATGTAGGTATATAGGAGACAAAATTTAATGGGATTATTTCATTCATTTTTATAACATTTTACATTCATCTTGATTTCAAGTTTTTTTCATCCTGATTCAGACACTATATAAAAGAAATGAAAAAAAATTAAGATGTAGGTATATAGGAGACAAAATTTAATGGGATTATTTCATTCATTTTTATAACATTTTACATTCATCTTGATTTCAAGTTTTTTTCATCCTGATTCAGACACTATATAAAAGAAATGAAAAAAAATTAAGATGTAGGTATATAGGAGACAAAATTTAATGGGATTATTTCATTCATTTTTATAACATTTTACATTCATCTTGATTTCAAGTTTTTTTCATCCTGATTCAGACACTATATAAAAGAAATGAAAAAAAATTAAGATGTAGGTATATAGGAGACAAAATTTAATGGGATTATTTCATTCATTTTTATAACATTTTACATTCATCTTGATTTCAAGTTTTTTTCATCCTGATTCAGACACTATATAAAAGAAATGAAAAAAAATTAAGATGTAGGTATATAGGAGACAAAATTTAATGGGATTATTTCATTCATTTTTATAACATTTTACATTCATCTTGATTTCAAGTTTTTTTCATCCTGATTCAGACACTATATAAAAGAAATGAAAAAAATTAAGATGTAGGTATATAGGAGACAAAATTTAATGGGATTATTTCATTCATTTTTATAACATTTTACATTCATCTTGATTCCAAGTTTTTTTCATCCTGATTCGGACACTATATAAAAGAAATGAAAAAAAATTAAGATGTAGGTATATAGGAGACAAAATTTAACGGGATTATTTCATTCATTTTTATAACATTTTACATTCATCTTGATTTCAAGTTTTTTTCATCCTGATTCAGACACTATATAAAAGAAAAAAAAAATTAAGATGTAGGTATATAGGAGACAAAATTTAATGGGATTATTTCATTCATTTTTATAACATTGTACATTCATCTTGATTTCAAGTTTTTTTCATCCTGATTCAGACACTATATAAAAGAAATGAAAAAAAATTAAGATGTAGGTATATAGGAGACAAAATTTAATGGGATTATTTCATTCATTTTTACAACATTTTACATTCATCTTGATTTCAAGTTTTTTTCATCCTGATTCAGACACTATATAAAAGAAATGAAAAAAAATTAAGATGTAGGTATATAGGAGACAAAATTTAATGGGATTATTTCATTCATTTTTATAACATTTTACATTCATCTTGATTTCAAGTTTTTTTCATCCTGATTCAGACACTATATAAAAGAAATGAAAAAAAATTAAGATGTAGGTATATAGGAGACAAAATTTAATGGGATTATTTCATTCATTTTTATAACATTTTACATTCATCTTGATTTCAAGTTTTTTTCATCCTGATTCAGACACTATATAAAAGAAATGAAAAAAAATTAAGATGTAGGTATATAGGAGACAAAATTTAATGGGATTATTTCATTCATTTTTATAACATTTTACATTCATCTTGATTACAAGTTTTTTTCATCCTGATTCAGACACTATATAAAAGAAATAAAAAAAATTAAGATGTAGGTATATAGGAGACAAAATTTAATGGGATTATTTCATTCATTTTTATAACATTTTACATTCATCTTGATTTCAAGTTTTTTTCATCCTGATTCAGACACTATATAAAAGAAATGATAAAAAATTAAGATGTAGGTATATAGGAGACAAAATTTAATGGGATTATTTCATTCATTTTTATAACATTTTACATTCATCTTGATTCCAAGTTTTTTTCATCCTGATTCAGACACTATATAAAAGAAATGAAAAAAAATTAAGATGTAGGTATATAGGAGACAAAATTTAATGGGATTATTTCATTCATTTTTATAACATTTTACATTCATCTTGATTTCAAGTTTTTTTCATCCTGATTCAGACACTATATAAAAGAAATGAAAAAAAATTAAGATGTAGGTATATAGGAGACAAAATTTAATGGGATTATTTCATTCATTTTTATAACATTTTACATTCATCTTGATTTCAAGTTTTTTTCATCCTGATTCAGACACTATATAAAAGAAATGAAAAAAAATTAAGATGTAGGTATATAGGAGACAAAATTTAATGGGATTATTTCATTCATTTTTATAACATTTTACATTCATCTTGATTCCAAGTTTTTTTCATCCTGATTCAGACACTATATAAAAGAAATGAAAAAAAATTAAGATGTAGGTATATAGGAGACAAAATTTAATGGGATTATTTCATTCATTTTTATAACATTTTACATTCATCTTGATTTCAAGTTTTTTTCATCCTGATTCAGACACTATATAAAAGAAATGAAAAAAAATTAAGATGTAGGTATATAGGAGACAAAATTTAATGGGATTATTTCATTCATTTTTACAACATTTTACATTCATCTTGATTTCAAGTTTTTTTCATCCTGATTCAGACACTATATAAAAGAAAAAAAAATTAAGATGTAGGTATATAGGAGACAAAATTTAATGGGATTATTTCATTCATTTTTATAACATTTTACATTCATCTTGATTTCAAGTTTTTTTCATCCTGATTCAGACACTATATAAAAGAAATAAAAAAAATTAAGATGTAGGTATATAGGAGACAAAATTTAATGGGATTATTTCATTCATTTTTATAACATTTTACATTCATCTTGATTTCAAGTTCTTTTCATCCTGATTCAGACACTATATAAAAGAAATGAAAAAAAATTAAGATGTAGGTATATAGGAGACAAAATTTAATGGGATTATTTCATTCATTTTTATAACATTTTACATTCATCTTGATTACAAGTTTTTTTCATCCTGATTCAGACACTATATAAAAGAAATGAAAAAAAATTAAGATGTAGGTATATAGGAGACAAAATTTAATGGGATTATTTCATTCATTTTTGTAACATTTTACATTCATCTTGATTTCAAGTTTTTTTCATCCTGATTCAGACATTATATAAAAGAAATGAAAAAAAATTAAGATGTAGGTATATAGGAGACAAAATTTAATGGGATTATTTCATTCATTTTTATAACATTTTACATTCATCTTGATTCTAAGTTTTTTCATCCTGATTCAGACACTATATAAAAGAAATGAAAAAAAAATTGAGATGTAGGTATATAGGAGACAAAATTTAATGGGATTATTTCATTCATTTTTATAACATTTTACATTCATCTTGATTTCAAGTTTTTTTCATCCTGATTCAGACACTATATAAAAGAAAAAAAAAAAATTAAGATGTAGGTATATAGGATACAAAATTTAATGGGATTATTTCATTCATTTTTATAACATTTTACATTCATCTTGATTTCAAGTTTTTTTCATCCTGATTCAGACACTATATAAAAGAAATGAAAAAAAATTAAGATGTAGGTATATAGGAGACAAAATTTAATGGGATCATTTCATTCATTTTTATAACATTTTACATTCATCTTGATTTCAAGTTTTTTTCATCCTGATTCAGACACTATATAAAAGAAATGAAAAAAAATTAAGATGTAGGTATATAGGAGACAAAATTTAATGGGATTATTTCATTCATTTTTATAACATTTTACATTCATCTTGATTTCAAGTTTTTTTCATCCTGATTCAGACACTATATAAAAGAAATGAAAAAAAATTAAGATGTAGGTATATAGGAGACAAAATTTAATGGGATTATTTCATTCATTTTTATAACATTTTACATTCATCTTGATTTCAAGTTTTTTTCATCCTGATTCAGACACTATATAAAAGAAATGAAAAAAAATTAAGATGTAAGTATATAGGAGACAAAATTTAATGGGATTATTTCATTCATTTTTATAACATTTTACATTCATCTTGATTTCAAGTTTTTTTCATCCTGATTCAGACACTATATAAAAGAAATGAAAAAAAATTAAGATGTAAGTATATAGGAGACAAAATTTAATGGGATTATTTCATTCATTTTTATAACATTTTACATTCATCTTGATTTCAAGTTTGTTTCATCCTGATTCAGACACTATATAAAAGAAATGAAAAAAAATTAAGATGTAGGTATATAGGAGACAAAATTTAATGGGATTATTTCATTCATTTTTATAACATTTTACATTCATCTTGATTTCAAGTTTTTTTCATCCTGATTCAGACACTATATAAAAGAAATGAAAAAAATTAAGATGTAGGTATATAGGAGACAAAATTTAATGGGATTATTTCATTCATTTTTATAACATTTTACATTCATCTTGATTTCAAGTTTTTTTCATCCTGATTCAGACACTATATAAAAGAAATGATAAAAAATTAAGATGTAGGTATATAGGAGACAAAATTTAATGGGATTATTTCATTCATTTTTATAACATTTTACATTCATCTTGATTTCAAGTTCTTTTCATCCTGATTCAGACACTATATAAAAGAAATGAAAAAAAATTAAGATGTAGGTATATAGGAGACAAAATTTAATGGGATTATTTCATTCATTTTTATAACATTTTACATTCATCTTGATTTCAAGTTCTTTTCATCCTGATTCAGACACTATATAAAAGAAATGAAAAAAAATTAAGATGTAGGTATATAGGAGACAAAATTTAATGGGATTATTTCATTCATTTTTATAACATTTTACATTCATCTTGATTTCAAGTTTTTTTCATCCTGATTCAGACACTATATAACAGAAATAAAAAATTAAGATGTAGGTATATAGGAGACAAAATTTAATGGGATTATTTCATTCATTTTTATAACATTTTACATTCATCTTGATTTCAAGTTTTTTTCATCCTGATTCAGACACTATATAAAAGAAATGAAAAAAAATTAAGATGTAGGTATATAGGAGACAAAATTTAATGGGATTATTTCATTCATTTTTATAACATTTTACATTCATCTTGATTTCAAGTTTTTTTCATCCTGATTCAGATACTATATAAAAGAAATGAAAAAAAATTAAGATGTAGGTATATAGGAGACAAAATTTAATGGGATTATTTCATTCATTTTTATAACATTTTACATTCATCTTGATTTCAAGTTTTTTTCATCCTGATTCAGACACTATATAAAAGAAATGAAAAAAAATTAAGATGTAGGTATATAGGAGACAAAATTTAATGGGATTATTTCATTCATTTTTATAACATTTTACATTCATCTTGATTTCAAGTTTTTTTCATCCTGATTCAGACACTATATAAAAGAAATGAAAAAAAATTAAGATGTAGGTATATAGGAGACAAAATTTAATGGGATCATTTCATTCATTTTTATAACATTTTACATTCATCTTGATTTCAAGTTTTTTTCATCCTGATTCAGACACTATATAAAAGAAATGAAAAAAAATTAAGATGTAGGTATATAGGAGACAAAATTTAATGGGATTATTTCATTCATTTTTATAACATTTTACATTCATCTTGATTTCAAGTTTTTTTCATCCTGATTCAGACATTATATAAAAGAAATAAAAAAAAATTAAGATGTAGGTATATAGGAGACAAAATTTAATGGGATTATTTCATTCATTTTTATAACATTTTACATTCATCTTGATTTCAAGTTTTTTTCATCCTGATTCAGACACTATATAAAAGAAATGAAAAAAAATTAAGATGTAGGTATATAGGAGACAAAATTTAATGGGATTATTTCATTCATTTTTATAACATTTTACATTCATCTTGATTTCAAGTTTTTTTCATCCTGATTCAGACACTATATAAAAGAAATGATAAAAAATTAAGATGTAGGTATATAGGAGACAAAATTTAATGGGATTATTTCATTCATTTTTATAACATTTTACATTCATCTTGATTTCAAGTTTTTTTCATCCTGATTCAGACACTATATAAAAGAAATGAAAAAAAATTAAGATGTAGGTATATAGGAGACAAAATTTAATGGGATTATTTCATTCATTTTTATAACATTTTACATTCATCTTGATTTCAAGTTTTTTTCATCCTGATTCAGACACTATATAACAGAAATAAAAAATTAAGATGTAGGTATATAGGAGACAAAATTTAATGGGATTATTTCATTCATTTTTATAACATTTTACATTCATCTTGATTTCAAGTTTTTTTCATCCTGATTCAGACACTATATAAAAGAAATGAAAAAAAATTAAGATGTAGGTATATAGGAGACAAAATTTAATGGGATTATTTCATTCATTTTTATAACATTTTACATTCATCTTGATTTCAAGTTTTTTTCATCCTGATTCAGATACTATATAAAAGAAATGAAAAAAAATTAAGATGTAGGTATATAGGAGACAAAATTTAATGGGATTATTTCATTCATTTTTATAACATTTTACATTCATCTTGATTTCAAGTTTTTTTCATCCTGATTCAGACACTATATAAAAGAAATGAAAAAAAATTAAGATGTAGGTATATAGGAGACAAAATTTAATGGGATTATTTCATTCATTTTTATAACATTTTACATTCATCTTGATTTCAAGTTTTTTTCATCCTGATTCAGACACTATATAAAAGAAATGAAAAAAAATTAAGATGTAGGTATATAGGAGACAAAATTTAATGGGATCATTTCATTCATTTTTATAACATTTTACATTCATCTTGATTTCAAGTTTTTTTCATCCTGATTCAGACACTATATAAAAGAAATGAAAAAAAATTAAGATGTAGGTATATAGGAGACAAAATTTAATGGGATTATTTCATTCATTTTTATAACATTTTACATTCATCTTGATTTCAAGTTTTTTTCATCCTGATTCAGACATTATATAAAAGAAATAAAAAATTAAGATGTAGGTATATAGGAGACAAAATTTAATGGGATTATTTCATTCATTTTTATAACATTTTACATTCATCTTGATTTCAAGTTTTTTTCATCCTGATTCAGACACTATATAAAAGAAATGAAAAAAAATTAAGATGTAGGTATATAGGAGACAAAATTTAATGGGATTATTTCATTCATTTTTATAACATTTTACATTCATCTTGATTTCAAGTTTTTTTCATCCTGATTCAGACACTATATAAAAGAAATGATAAAAAATTAAGATGTAGGTATATAGGAGACAAAATTTAATGGGATTATTTCATTCATTTTTATAACATTTTACATTCATCTTGATTTCAAGTTTTTTTCATCCTGATTCAGACACTATATAAAAGAAATGAAAAAAAATTAAGATGTAAGTATATAGGAGACAAAATTTAATGGGATTATTTCATTCATTTTTATAACATTTTACATTCATCTTGATTTCAAGTTTTTTTCATCCTGATTCAGACACTATATAAAAGAAATGAAAAAAAATTAAGATGTAAGTATATAGGAGACAAAATTTAATGGGATTATTTCATTCATTTTTATAACATTTTACATTCATCTTGATTTCAAGTTTGTTTCATCCTGATTCAGACACTATATAAAAGAAATGAAAAAAAATTAAGATGTAGGTATATAGGAGACAAAATTTAATGGGATTATTTCATTCATTTTTATAACATTTTACATTCATCTTGATTTCAAGTTTTTTTCATCCTGATTCAGACACTATATAAAAGAAATGAAAAAAATTAAGATGTAGGTATATAGGAGACAAAATTTAATGGGATTATTTCATTCATTTTTATAACATTTTACATTCATCTTGATTTCAAGTTTTTTTCATCCTGATTCAGACACTATATAAAAGAAATGATAAAAAATTAAGATGTAGGTATATAGGAGACAAAATTTAATGGGATTATTTCATTCATTTTTATAACATTTTACATTCATCTTGATTTCAAGTTCTTTTCATCCTGATTCAGACACTATATAAAAGAAATGAAAAAAAATTAAGATGTAGGTATATAGGAGACAAAATTTAATGGGATTATTTCATTCATTTTTATAACATTTTACATTCATCTTGATTTCAAGTTCTTTTCATCCTGATTCAGACACTATATAAAAGAAATGAAAAAAAATTAAGATGTAGGTATATAGGAGACAAAATTTAATGGGATTATTTCATTCATTTTTATAACATTTTACATTCATCTTGATTTCAAGTTTTTTTCATCCTGATTCAGACACTATATAACAGAAATAAAAAATTAAGATGTAGGTATATAGGAGACAAAATTTAATGGGATTATTTCATTCATTTTTATAACATTTTACATTCATCTTGATTTCAAGTTTTTTTCATCCTGATTCAGACACTATATAAAAGAAATGAAAAAAAATTAAGATGTAGGTATATAGGAGACAAAATTTAATGGGATTATTTCATTCATTTTTATAACATTTTACATTCATCTTGATTTCAAGTTTTTTTCATCCTGATTCAGATACTATATAAAAGAAATGAAAAAAAATTAAGATGTAGGTATATAGGAGACAAAATTTAATGGGATTATTTCATTCATTTTTATAACATTTTACATTCATCTTGATTTCAAGTTTTTTTCATCCTGATTCAGACACTATATAAAAGAAATGAAAAAAAATTAAGATGTAGGTATATAGGAGACAAAATTTAATGGGATTATTTCATTCATTTTTATAACATTTTACATTCATCTTGATTTCAAGTTTTTTTCATCCTGATTCAGACACTATATAAAAGAAATGAAAAAAAATTAAGATGTAGGTATATAGGAGACAAAATTTAATGGGATCATTTCATTCATTTTTATAACATTTTACATTCATCTTGATTTCAAGTTTTTTTCATCCTGATTCAGACACTATATAAAAGAAATGAAAAAAAATTAAGATGTAGGTATATAGGAGACAAAATTTAATGGGATTATTTCATTCATTTTTATAACATTTTACATTCATCTTGATTTCAAGTTTTTTTCATCCTGATTCAGACACTATATAAAAGAAATGAAAAAAAATTAAGATGTAGGTATATAGGAGACAAAATTTAATGGGATTATTTCATTCATTTTTATAACATTTTACATTCATCTTGATTTCAAGTTTTTTTCATCCTGATTCAGACACTATATAAAAGAAATGAAAAAAAATTAAGATGTAAGTATATAGGAGACAAAATTTAATGGGATTATTTCATTCATTTTTATAACATTTTACATTCATCTTGATTTCAAGTTTTTTTCATCCTGATTCAGACACTATATAAAAGAAATGAAAAAAAATTAAGATGTAGGTATATAGGAGACAAAATTTAATGGGATTATTTCATTCATTTTTATAACATTTTACATTCATCTTGATTTCAAGTTTTTTTCATCCTGATTCAGACACTATATAAAAGAAATGAAAAAAAATTAAGATGTAGGTATATAGGAGACAAAATTTAATGGGATTATTTCATTCTTTTTTATAACATTTTACATTCATCTTGATTTCAAGTTTTTTTCATCCTGATTCAGACACTATATAAAAGAAATAAAAAAAAATTAAGATGTAGGTATATAGGAGACAAAATTTAATGGGATTATTTCATTCATTTTTATAACATTTTACATTCATCTTGATTTCAAGTTTTTTTCATCCTGATTCAGATACTATATAAAAGAAATGAAAAAAAATTAAGATGTAGGTATATAGGAGACAAAATTTAATGGGATTATTTCATTCATTTTTATAACATTTTACATTCATCTTGATTTCAAGTTTTTTTCATCCTGATTCAGACACTATATAAAAGAAATGAAAAAAAATTAAGATGTAGGTATATAGGAGACAAAATTTAATGGGATTATTTCATTCATTTTTATAACATTTTACATTCATCTTGATTTCAAGTTTTTTTCATCCTGATTCAGACACTATATAAAAGAAATGAAAAAAAATTAAGATGTAGGTATATAGGAGACAAAATTTAATGGGATTATTTCATTCATTTTTATAACATTTTACATTCATCTTGATTTCAAGTTTTTTTCATCCTGATTCAGACACTATATAAAAGAAATGAAAAAAAATTAAGATGTAAGTATATAGGAGACAAAATTTAATGGGATTATTTCATTCATTTTTATAACATTTTACATTCATCTTGATTTCAAGTTTTTTTCATCCTGATTCAGACACTATATAAAAGAAATGAAAAAAAATTAAGATGTAGGTATATAGGAGACAAAATTTAATGGGATTATTTCATTCATTTTTATAACATTTTACATTCATCTTGATTTCAAGTTTTTTTCATCCTGATTCAGACACTATATAAAAGAAATGAAAAAAAATTAAGATGTAGGTATATAGGAGACAAAATTTAATGGGATTATTTCATTCTTTTTTATAACATTTTACATTCATCTTGATTTCAAGTTTTTTTCATCCTGATTCAGACATTATATAAAAGAAATAAAAAAAAATTAAGATGTAGGTATATAGGAGACAAAATTTAATGGGATTATTTCATTCATTTTTATAACATTTTACATTCATCTTGATTTCAAGTTTTTTTCATCCTGATTCAGATACTATATAAAAGAAATGAAAAAAAATTAAGATGTAGGTATATAGGAGACAAAATTTAATGGGATTATTTCATTCATTTTTATAACATTTTACATTCATCTTGATTTCAAGTTTTTTTCATCCTGATTCAGACACTATATAAAAGAAATGAAAAAAAATTAAGATATAGGTATATAGGAGACAAAATTTAATGGGATTATTTCATTCATTTTTATAACATTTTACATTCATCTTGATTTCAAGTTTTTTTCGTCCTGATTCAGACACTATATAAAAGAAAAAAAAAAAAAATTAGGATGTAGATAAATAGTAGACTATGTTCAACGATATTTCTTTTGCATTATGAGTTATTAATCCAGTTTTTAAACTTCGTTCTAATTTTTCACTTGTCTTATCACTACTTTGATTTGGGCTGAAAAATAACTTAGAAATTAAAGTGGAGTTATATTGTAATTAAAATCTAATTGATTCAATTTGATTTAATGATTATTCATATATTTACCCCCATCTTGATAAAAAACACATCAAAAAATTTAGATGCAGGTAAATAGTTGGGAAATGTTAATGAAGTTCAATTTATTTCATTAATTATCACTACTTTTTATGTTTCAACTTAATCTAAAGATTTTTATAATGATTTTGACTCATTGGGGATTACAATGATATATTTATAATTCTCAACTTGTTAATTTATGTGAATTTTATGTGAATTTTATGTGAATTTTCAAGTTCTGTATATTTACTCTGATATGGGATGAAAAAAATTGGATAAAGTTTAATTGCTAATAATTTCATCTTCATCCGAATTTTTAAAGTTTTTATCAAAATTTGGGATTTGGATGACAGACAAAACGAATTGAAAAATCAACATGTCGGTGATAAGTACACAAAATTTAATGAAATACATAAACTTTATCAAATAATATGATATTTCAGATTGAAAATGATATTAAGTTTTTCTTCCAAAAGGTTCAACAAGGAATTAAAAAAGAATTAGGATGCAGGTGAATTGCAGACAAAATTTGCTAAAATGGTTTTTAATCAATAACTTATCAGAACTTGCATTAATCATGAATAGAAAATTTCACTGTCTAACATTCTTTTAAAAAAATGATTGTATTCATCAACTTACTTACAAGTCAGAGACAGTGTAAGCATGATAAATTTGATAAGTGACAACAGATGCCATTTTTCATATCTGTATAGAAATATGATTTTATTCATTTCAATTTCAAATTGTAAATGAGCAAAAAAAAGTAAAAGTATTTTTTGTTTTGAAATATTCAAATATTGCTCAATGAATAATTTTTGCATTTTGAGTTTAATATCGTTTCTGACATTGTCTGATATGCTGAATTCAACGAAATCATTTGTTTTCCTATATTTTATGCATTTGCTGAGATAGCATAGCATAGCTGGAATGTCAGTTTTAAAAGTTATTTTTGCATTTTTAGTTTAAAGTCGTTTCTGACATTGTCTGATATGCTGAATTCAACAAAATCATTTGTTCACCTATATTTATGTATTTGTTGATATAGCATAGCATGGTCAGAACGGGGGTTTTATCAGTCATTTTTGTATTTGGGGTTTAAGGTCATTTCTGATGTAGTTTGATGCGCTGAATTCAATGAAATCATTTGTTTTCCCACATTCAATGTATTTGTTGTGATAGCATTGCATGGCCGCAAAGGTGTTTTAAAAATCATTTTTGCATTTTGTGCTTAAGTTAGTTTCTGACATAGTTTGATGTGGTGAATCCTATGAAATCATTTTTTTCCTATGTTTAATGTATTTGTCGAGAAAGCATAGCATCAGCAGAAATGGGTTCTGAAAGTCATTTTGATTCTTTGAGTTTAAGGTCGTTTCTGACATAATTTGAAATGCTGAATTTGATGAAATCATTTAGCTTCTTATATCTAATGTATCCATTGAAAAAGCATGTCATGGCTGGAATTGGGTTTAAAAGTCACTTTTGCATTTTGAGTTTAAGGTCGTTTTCTGTCATAATCAAATGCTCTGAATCCAATGAAATCATTTGTTTTTCTATGTTTAATATGTTTGTTTAGAAAGCATGGCATGGCCGGAAATGGGTTTTAAAAGTCCTTGTTGAATTTAAAGTTTGAGGTTTGTTTCCGACATAATTTGCTTCACTGAATTTGATGTAGTCATTTGTTTCCCTCTAATTGATGTATTTGTAGAGAAAGCAAAGTCTTTTATGCATTTCGAGTATAATATCGATTTTTTAATAAATTTTGAGGTACTGAATTCAATGAAAAAATTGTTTTCTAATATTTCAATGCATAATATTCTTGAGGAAGCATAGCACAGCCAGGAGAATGTCATTTTTGCATATTGAATTTAAGGTCATTTCTGATATAATTTGGTGCGCTGAATTCAATGAAATTATTTGTTCTAATAAATTCAATGCATTTTTCGAGAAAGCATAGCATGGCCTTAAGAGGACTTCAAGTCTTTTTTGCATTTTGAGTTTGAGGTAGTTTCTGCGATAATTTGATGAGCTGAATTCAATGAAATTCTTTGTAGACCAATATTTAATGTATTTGTTGAGAAAGCATAGAATGGCTGGAATCGGGTTTTAAATGTCATTTTTGCATTTCAAGTTCAACTTTGTTTCTGACATAATTTGTTGCTCTGGATTCTATGAAATCATTTGTTTTCATATATTTAATGTATTTGTTGAAATAGTTTAGCAATGCCAAGAGAGAGTTTTAAAAGTCATTTTTGCATTTTGAATTCAAGGTCGTTTCTGACATAATTTCACACGTTAATCTGGGTATAAATGTCAATTTTGCATTCTTTCAAAACCCCTTCAGGCGAAAGAAGCTAATACATCAAAAAGTTATTCAGTCAAAACAAACTATCTTTGCAAAAAGCTATTGAGGGAAAAGAAAGTATTTTTGCAATCTACTAGCTAATCAAAACAAATTTTTGAAGAGCTATTTAGGCAAAACAATGAATTTTTGCAGTAAGCTATCTTGGCAACACAACTTATTTTGACAATAATCTTTTAAAGCAAATGGAACTAATTTGGCCAAAAGTTATCCAGGCCAAAAACTCTTTTTGCAAAAAAAAGTATTCAGGCAAAACAAACAATCCTGGTTGAAAGGTATTCATGCAAAAAAAACTTGTGTGGGAAATTCATTTTAGGCAATACGAAATCATTTTGGCAAAAAAATATTTAGTCAAAGTGTTTTGGTAAAAACTTTTGTAGGCCAAACAAACTATTTTTGTGAATAAGCATTCAGGCAAATCAAAATATTTAGGTAAAAAACTATTCAGGCAAGACAAAATATTTTTGTAAACAGCTAGTTATTCAAAACAAAGTATTTAAGCAAACCTTTATTTAGACAAACATAGTATTTTCACAAATGATTATTGAGGCAGAACAAAATATTTTGGCAAAAAGCTATATAGGCAAATCAAACTATTTTGGCAGGAACTTATGTAGGCAGAACAAAGTATTTGGGAAAAAAAACTATTCAGGAAAAAAAACAAAACAATTATTTTATCAAAAATTCAAGCAAATTACACTGTTTTAGCAAAAATCTATTTAGGCTGAGCAATCTATTTTGTCAAAAAGCTATTCAGCCTAAACAAGATATTTTTGCAAAATGCACCAAACTATTTTGACAAGTAGCTATCTAGGCTAAGCAAACTATTCTGCTAAGACGATATTTAGACTAAACAAAATATTTTGGCAGAAAGTTATTTTGGTAGAACAAACTATTTTGGCAGAAAGGTATTTGGTTGGAACAAACTATTTTGGCCAAAACAAACTAATTTGGCAAAAAGTTATTCAAGCAGAAATAACTATTCAAAATAAACCTCAAAATTATGGCAAAACAGTATTTTGGCGAGAAGTTATCCCGGCAAAACAAAGTATTTTGGCCAGAAGTTATGTCGACAAAACAAGATATTTTGACTAAAAGCTATTTAGGCAAATAAGACTATTTTGGCAAAAAGCTATCCAGTCCAAAATAAAACCGTTGTCATCAAAAATGAAAATATTATTTTATAACTTTTTTTAAGAGAATTATCATTTTTACCAGTAATTAACATATTTAAACCAAAAATTAACCTTCATTCATTCAAAAATCATCTTTTTCCTTTTCAATTGTTTACGTCTGAAACAAATCTTTCCTTATATATATATATATATAAATATATATATATATATATATATATATATATATATATATATATATATACTATCTGAAGGAGAAATGGACATATAATCTGACAGATTTATAACAGCGTTATTTTTAATTGAAATCCTTTTTCAATGATATGCTATTTTTACACGGTCAGTTGGTTTGGACAGCGTAAATAGAGTAAACAATTAAGGAAATGGACTGCTGTTGGAATCAAACTTGGATCAAGCAGGTCCCACAAACCAGTTAGTTCCTTTGCTATGTTAGTAAGAGTGGCATCGCTTTCAAGACGACCACCCTTGGGATACAGGTTCAATTCTTTCAGCTTTCAGTCAATTTCTTGGTATATATAACAGCATCAAACATGTAAACAAAAATTAATTCTGTGAACAGCCCACAAATATTTTACGTGGAAGAAGACGGCAGGCCCCTGTTGAAATGCATCCAAATATGACCCCTTACACTTATCTCTTGAGTTTTCCTGGTCACCTTCCAATTGTCATTTCCATCAAAAAAACATGCACATATGCATGCACACACACTAACACACACACTGAAGAGTTGTAATACAACAAAAACGGCTGTCGGTAGTAAGGCAAATATCTTTTGTAAGCTACGATGCAATGCTCTTCCAACTCTGGAATAGAGAACTCTGATGGATGAGGAATTAGGTTTAAGTAAATAAAAATATATTGCTTCATTTGGTCCTATCCACTGTCCAGTTCTACGTAGGACATGGGTAGAGCATCTGCCTTAGAGTCTGAAGATGAAGGTTTCAACCCTACATAGCGGTACTGGATGGTATACTGATTATCTATAGACATACTGAAGAGTTATTATATGATTATAAAATTTATATATATATATATATATATAAATATATATACATATATATATATGTATATATATATGTATATACATATGTACATATAGATATGTATATATATGTGTATATATATATGTACATATATATATATATATATATGTATAAATATATATATATATATGTATATATATATAGGTATATATATGTACATATATGTATATATATATACATATATATATATATAATACATTTATGCATATATATATGTACATGTATATATAACTGTATATATATATATGTATATATATATATATATATGTATATGCATATATATATGTATATATATATAGGTATATATATATATGAGTATATGTATATATATATATATATATCTATGTATATATATCTATATAATATATGTATATTTAATATTAGACTCAACAATTATAGAAATAGATCAAGTCAAAAAACAATCGTAGCCCACTTACCGTAGAACTACACTTTCGCACACCTGACCACAATTTTGCCACTGACGCTAGCTTTACCATCATAGAAAAATAGAAAAAACTACTCCAATTGACATAACTAAAGTTCTAGAGAAACACGGAGACATGTGGATCAACAAACTTAAAACCCTATATCCTAATGAATTAAACACTAAACTGAACAACCCTCATCACACAGAACCCTAATACACAGAACTCCTACCATTAATATCCTCACACCCCACATCTAAGATACATTCAATAATGCAAGCTTCAAAGTCACCCAGACCCATAGGAAAAACTCCACCTTAGCCTGTTATAACCCCTGTCCCAAATCATAGCCAAAACATTTTCAATAACTTTTTAAGGTTGATACCTATGTAGTTCCTTGACCTCACCACCCCTCCATCAACACTACCCCAAACATACAAAAAAATCTAACTCCACATCACTCCCCCCTGACCTGGACACACTCTGCCTTCCCCAAGACCAACTGCTGCTGCTTTACCAAAGAACTGATACCTACTGGACATTCTTCCACTCAGCAGGATGCCTCCAGCAGCCCTGACAACACAACTTACCCACAATGCATAGCTCCAGGCAGTGGACTCTGGTTCCACATGGTACATTTTAATACACACTCACACAGCACACACCACTGATGATGGAATGAATCCCGAAACATGTATGGACAATTCACTTATAAGGATTAATAAACGTTACCTCCAATCACCTCACTCCGAGTTTGTCTCACTCTCTACAGTACACATGATATATATAGGTATATATATATGTGTATAAATTATATACTATATATATATATATATATATATATATATATGTATGTACATATATACATATATGTGTATATATATATATGTATACATATATATGTGTGTATGTATATATATATGTGTATATGTATATATGTATATACATATGTATATATATATATATATGCATGTATATATATATATGTACATTTATATATGTCTATATATATATAGATGTCTGTACATATATAATGTATTTATATATGTATATGCATATATATATGTATATGTACATATACATAGATATGTATACGTATATGTATATATCAACATATGTATATATATGTATACATATGAATATATGTATATATATATGTATATGTACATATATATATATGTATATACATATGTATATGTATATATACATATGTATATACATATATATATATATAGGTATGTATATATATATATATGTATGGAGGCCATCAGTCAGCAAGGTGTAGATCCAGTATATGTTGAAGTGTTGAAACATATATACAATCACGGCAGCTCATTTATCAGGCTACATAAGACTCTGACACCCTTCAGCTCATGAAAGGAGTAAGACAAGGTGATACAAGTCCACGTAAACCCTTCACAGTCTGCCTCGAGATGATCTTCAAAAGGATAGACTTGGAGAGTAAAGGAATTAAGATGGACGGCGAGTATCTGAGCAACCTTAGATTTGCAGACGACGTAGCCCTTTTCGCAGAGAACCTACACGACCTCCAACTAATCATAGATGAACTAAATGAAGAAAGCAAGAAAGTCGGCCTACACATGAACTTCAGCAAGACAAAGTTCATGTGCAACAACCACATCGGGGATAAAAACACTAAGATCAAAACCGAGGACACACAACTAGAAGAAGTAGACCACTATATCTACCTAGGACAAGGAATATCCATGAGACCCTCAAAAGAAGAAGAAATCAAGCGAAGAATCACACTAGGATGGCAAGCGTTTGGCAGAGCTAGCTCAACCTTCAAAAATAACAAGATCCAATCAATCCTAAAGAGAAAGGTATATAACCAATGCATCCTCCCAATAGTCATTTATGGATCTGAAACATTGAACCTAACCAAGAGACAGACCCAAAAATAAAGAACCATGCAACGTGCACATGAAAGAATAATGCTGGGCCTCACATGGAGAGACCGCAAGACAGCACAGTGTATCCGAGAAAAGAAAACACTTACGAATATCATAGAATCGATTAAAATCTCAAATGGCGGTGGGCTGGCCATGTTTAAAGAATGGCAGAGGACCAATGGACATCGTTTCTCACAAAATGGATCCCCCAAGACCACATACGCAACCGAGTCCGACAAATTGTTAGATGGAGAGACAAATTAGAAAAGTTAAGGGGATACTGGCTCCGTGACGCCCAAAAGAGGGAAGTGTGGCATATCCTGGAAACGACAGATGCTAAAAGACTAATGATGACGATGATGATGATACCCATATAAACATACATATATGTATATACATATGTATATGTATATATATATATATATATATATATATATATATATATATATATATGTATTGTATAAATGTATATTTATATATATATATATATATATATATATATATTGTAAAAGTATTGTATATATATGTGTATATATATTTATGTATATGTATATATATATGACTACATAAAGGATGTATTTATATATGTGTATGTGTATATATATATATATATATATATATACATATATATATATGTATATATATGTATATGTATAATTACAGGTATATACATATTTATATGCATATATATATATATATGTATATACGTATATATTTATAGATGTCTGTACGTATATACTTATATATATATATATATGTATTTATATACATTGGTATGTGTATATATATATATGGATATATATATATATATTTATGTACATATGTAAATATATAAGTGGTATATATATATGTATATATATATGTACATATATATATGTACATATATACATGTACATATAAATATATGTATATACATGTAGATATATATACAAGTGTGTATATATTTATGCTTGTATATACATATATATAAGTATATGTGTATATGTTTATGTGTACATATATATATGTATATGTGTATAAATATACATATGTATATGTATATATATACGTATATATATGTTTTTAATATATATATATATGTATATATATATATACGTATATATATATGTATATATATGTATATATATATATGTATATATATACGTATATATACATATATCTATACGTATGTATGAATTTAAATATATATGTTGTATATATACATATACGTACATGT